>CM039478.1:3681734-3803510 GCA_022433065.1 Begonia loranthoides | reverse complement strand
CTGTCCAGAGGAGTTAGCTCTCTGTTTATATAAATTCGGTCCGGGAAACCGCGGCGGCGTGGCGACTAGTCGCGACTCCAGTCAACACTTGAGTGTCATTTTTCGCAACGCGGGGCGCCGCCGCGGCGCGGTGGGACACCGTTGCGGCGCGGTAATTAACGGCGACCGTCACTGCGATGGTTGGTTTGTCATTTAGACGTACGTTAGTGTTTACCTTGTTAACACTTAAACCACAATGGTTGACTTGTCATTGACCTGAAACCACAATGGTTGATTTGTCATTTTCCCTTTAATTTATTCTTCACTCTCTTATTAATTATTTATTTTATATAATTTATTGTATTTAATTTTCTTCATTCTTTGATCTTGACTTTAAAAATAGAAAAAAATGACAAATCGACCATCGTGATTTGCAATCAATAATAAATTAATCACTATGATATATTTTCTAACAAGTTAATCACTAATGTATGAAAAAATGATAAATCTAACATCAAAGTTACGTTCACCATTAAAAATGAGATGGGACATCGCGACGACGTTCTGGGAAACCGCGGTGGGGTCTCGGAACACTGTGGCGGTATCCCAAGACACCGCAGTGGCGTCCTAGAAAACCGCCATGGCGTCCCAAGACACCCCGACGGTTTAACCTGCTAAAAATATTTGATCATAAATTTAAGGGCTTAAACGATTGATTTTGGGGCCGAGAAAGGGAATGGAGGGATTAACCCATGACAAGTTGTAGATCTTTGAGAGAGCTTCGATTTGATACCTTCTACAGCCGATTCTGACACATGTAGCCAAAGTTATGGTCGTTTGAAGTTGAAGAGGTCAAAAATCTAAAAAAAACATTGGATTCGAAAAACATATACATAAGACTTGAGACGCTGCCTCGGTGTCCCGAGACGCCCTGCGGTTTCCCAGGACGCCGAGGCGGCATCCAGGGACAACGCCGCGATTTGGCCTGCAAAATCATTGCACCGCAACGTTTTCTCTACGAATCGCTGCTGAGTCCCGTCTCATTTTTAACGACGAATGTGACAACGATGTTGGATTTGTCATTTTCCCATACGTCCGTGGTTAACTTGTTAAAAACTATACCATAGTGGTTGACTTGTCATTGACAGCAAACCACAATGGTTGATTTATCATTTTCCCTTGAAAATATAACAATTGAAGTTCTATAAAAATATACTTATATATTTTTGAAAAGGGAAAATGCCAAACCAATCATTATACTTTACAAACAATGACAAGTCAAACATTAAACTTTTTTTTTGCTAATAAAATAACCATTGAACTATGGCAAAAAAGTCGTCGCTAACATTGTTGTCACATTTGCCGTTAAACGCTTGTCGACGAGCCGTGACGGCTCGTCTACTAATCCCACGCGGCTCAATGTGTTTAAAAAAAATAACTTTATAATATTGATGGTCTATCGCGGATCATATACGACCACTGAGGGTTGCCAATTAATCGTGGCGGTTTAATACCAAGCTGCCGTAGTTAACTGATCTGCTGCGGTTCATCCTGACGGGGTTCATAGTGCCTCGTTCTACGTTCCCAGAGCCCTAGTATATAAGAATCGCATGTGAGGTCCGGCGAGTTCACTGCGAACCACGAAATCCTCAGCAACGATGGAAGCAATGTTGGAGTAGAACTCAACGACGATATTCTGATGGTTAAGTACTATGGTTTTCCTAATGAGCAAGACCAAAGTTTTCGTTTTCGATGTTTTGAGAGCTATGAAAAGGTGATAGATTTGGAGGCTAGATTTTGGCCATTGTCAGACAATTACAGGACTACGAGTGCTATGAGGCAGACACATACAATGGATCGCCTCAGAACACTCGGAGTATTGTATTTGTACCGACAATAGCTTAAACCTAGTCTCCAACTCTTTCACCTCTTTACAGCTCTCAAAACATTGAAAAATTTCGTCTTGCTCACCAAGAAAACCGTAGTACTTAACCCTTAGAATATCATTGTTGAGTTCTACTCCAACATTGCTTCCACCGTCGGCGAGGACTTCGTGGTTCGCAGTCAACTTGCCGAAGCATCGATTGAGGGATGCAAGGTGAAATGACGTTTCAAATAAAGTGTTATGACGACGTTTACACTTGCTCGAGAAATATGAAAAATCGTCATGTCTCTGTCAAACGAGTAGCCAGCGGAGCTTCGGTTTTGCATCACGATAAGTCCATCCAATATGGAATATCATATAGTGGGATTGAGTGAGCAACCATGCAAGTATCAATCGATGAACTGTGTGTCGAAATCAAATATTTGTCATCTACAACAGTTTCTTCGAGGTAGACAATTGAATGTTCCTCAAGAAACAATACAAATACTTGATGTGATTAGAGCACACCGATTCTTAGTGCACATGTACATGATGTGGTTGTAATTAAATTTGATTTGTGTCTTTCATGCACATATGAACGATATGGTTGTAATGGAATTAGTAAATTGGTTTGCAATTGTAATACACATGTACATGATATAATTGTAATGGAATTGATATTTTAGTTGTTGATGATGAATGGAAATTGATTAGTATGAAACTGCAAAATTATGAACATTTTTCCGAGCCAACATTTCACTTTTTGATCGATTGCGTTTCAATTTGCTTGAATCTGAATGATAGTTATGCATAGGTTGTTCAATCCGCGGTGGATCAGTGTTAATCTGCTGCGGTTTATTGTCAACCCATGACAAATCAATATTAATCAGCCGAGTAGGCCATCAATGTTATAAAGTTATTTTTAAAATTTTGAGCTGCGACGGATTAGTAGACAAGCTGTCGCGGATCGAAGTCAATGCGTTTAACTGCAAACGTGACAATAATGTTAGCAGTCACTTTTTCTATAGTTTAGTGGTTAATTTGTTAGCAAAAAAAGTATGATGGTTGGTTTGCCATTAACAGTAAAGTACAATGGTTAGTTTGTCATTTTTAAAATGCACAAAATCACATTTTTTATTTAAAATAAGGAAATTAACAAAACAAGCCAACTATGGGATCAATGACAAGTCAACCACTAAACAATTTTTGTTAACAAATAAAACACTCAACTATGAAAAATGAATGGAACAAACATCACTATTACGTTTCCATCAAAAATTTCAATTTGTTTCCGTAACGGTAAGGTCAAGGACGTACTTTCCGCACCATAAGGCTAGTTTCCACTGTAAAAATTTTTGTTCCGCTACGGAAAGTTTTCGTTCCTTTGCGAAAAGTTGTCGTTTCAATGTGGAACATTTTCTTTTCGCTACGGAAAGTGAGTTTTTGGAATATGACTCATTTTTCACTGCAAAAACGATCGTACTCTCGCCAATGGATAATCTATCCAATGTCGATCGGAGGTAGGAAGCAAAGATGCTAGGAAGCATCTTTATGAAACTTACTCTTAAACCCAATTATCTCATGTTTTTAGAAGGCAAACTCACTCTTAAACTCACAATGTTACCTAAAAATAAAAATATGGCGACAAACCTTTTTCCTTGCATCACTACCAACTTCACATCATAAATGACCCATCAAAAGAACAAAAGATCGATGAACAATTAAGCATGATATTTCAACTTCTTGTATGATTGCAATCTATCGTATAATTCCTGAGTGGTCGTTACAACTCGCTAAGTAATATGTCAAAATTTGACATTAGTTTTTCATTTTCTATAGTTGAAGCAGTAGAAATATTTGGACAAAAAATATTAATACTCATTAATGCAACTTGCAAGAACCCCGTTTTCAAATCATATTTGCTCGATTACATGCTCTTATCCACGCGAATTCAAGAATTTTGTGGGTAAAGACACATATAACATTGATCATCATTCAAGAAGCAACCTACACAAAGTTTTAGCATCTAATAAAGTGAGGGGCGATGTAATAAGATTACAAGTAATCACGCTAGTTGTTACTGATGAAGTGCCACCCTAAAGACCTAATAAATGTTTACTAAGGGGTGACAAGTAGAAGGGTGAATCTCGACGTGTCGTAATATAGGACCACAACCCTACCCTACCGAGTACTAACTTTACTTACGAGTCATTTATCACTAGTGAAATTGGTAATTTGCATAGTCACCCACACATTATAAGTCCTACTTAAATTAGGTTAACAAGTAAAACTCTTAAAGATTCTAGTAAGATAGTTATTTCGAGACGAGAACTCGACCTAGGCCTGAGCTCAAACACACAAGGAAGAAGACACTTAGCGACCTTAATCCGACACATTGGCCATATCCATTTATATGCACAAGTTCATTTGCATCAACGACTAGGAAAGACTCGAGCGAATGCATGGTTGCCTCTTTAACAACATGACCGACAAATGGGAAGAAGTGATGAGCGTTATTTCACATATTATACTTTCTGACCAAGCAACTTCCTAATTAGGAATAATTTTTTCAGTTGAACGACAAAAAAGGTCAACTCATGCGTGGATTTCTTCGGGTGATAACTTTAAAACAACACTAGTCAAACCAAATTTGGTTTCATTGTTGATCAAAAAATATATAATTGAAAAACAAAAGCAGGGATGATTAAGCAAATCCAAAGCCAAAATCTAATCAGATGAACAAACTCAACCTATTAAAAACCATAACATTAAAGACCAAATCTAAGTACCTTTTAATGACCAAAAACAACAAAGTAAACTTGAAAATAAAAAAAACATTTGAACATAGAATGCCTACTTCTCATTTCCCAATAAATAATCTAGCCTTATCCGAAGAGGCGATTTTCATCCGAAAAAAAACAGCAAATTTGTTCTTTTACATCTAACACTGATTCTTGCTTTTTCTTTTGGGCAATATAACCACATTAAGTCGATGGTTTATGTCGGTAGACCCTTGAATTTCAAACTCAATCATATTTGAGCAAATAACATTTATGCATCATATCAATTTCATAGGCATCTACAATTTTCACTGTTCAAAATTTAAACTACCAACAAAATTAATAACTAGGATGTAGTACATCAGAAAACTACTATTTTGCCTCCTGCAAAGCTAATTATCAAGAAACTATGTCGCTTGCATTTGTTAATAAAAAGAGGTCAGGGGAAAGCCATTTAGAATCTTTACCTGTACTTTGTTATTTCAATTTTATGGCCTTCTTTTCATTCATACCTGTTAAGACATAATACATGATAATGATTAACATACTATTAAGATAACTTGTTCGCGCAAAACTAAAATCAATCTAAGGAAATTATCCAGTTTACTTAAAGAGATTAGCCAAGAATAAGATTCATGCTAATTACTAGGTACACCCTCTAAAGACAACCTTTGATTTATTCTTTTAGAATTGTTCATGTAAAGAAGCTTACCTTTTCTCTTGCTATCTCGACAAGATGTACTACCACAACAACACCGAAATGCCTTGACAGGGTGATCTTTATCATCAAAGTCAATCCCATAGTCCTGAAATGAAAAAAAAAGAAAAGAATCAAAGAACTTCTCAAGATTCAATATTCCATGATTTAAACACAACAACGATGTTTAAGAGAGGCATTATATTTCGAGCTTGGATCTTTTCAACTATCTTTGATTCATTAATCCTTCCCTTGTATTTTGAAATCCAAACTCACATGTGACTACATAGTCTTGCGATCAAGATAAACATTTTAGACCAATAAAAAAAATATGCCACAATTATGCACATTTATCATGAGAAATTACCCATGTAAGCTCTTCAAAAGCATTCACGTTCCTGGTGGTGAAAAAAGCAATCTGCCAAAAGGAATACAAAATTAGATCTGCTTCATGACAACAGGATTATAAAACATCTTATCCTAGTAGATATAAAGAAATAAATACTCCACACCCCCCTCCCCCTTCTAAAAAAAGTTCAAAAAAAAATTTGAGATAGTATAATTGGAAATGCAGTGTGGTCAAACCATACATGATAGTAGTGATGATCTGGGGTCTCCACTTCGACTGGAATATCTACCAAGTTCGCATCAGAACATCTAGGGCAAAAGGATAAAACTTAATCAGATAATTAAGATGAATCTGGGATAGAGAGAGAAATTGATGCTATGTAATACAAGAAAATATTTCTTCTATTGTTTATCATCTAAAGATGATATTCATATCAGAAACAATCTGTGTCCCAAACTTCTATCACACAAATCTATGCGAGGAAGTAAATATCGAATGGATGCTTTTACCTATGATTGATAAATCTAGCAACATTTCCATGATATGTAGCATCCAAACAAAGTGCCTCCTCGTCTTTTAGAATTCCCTCAGATCCCCAATCAGCATCAAGCATTACCGGGTATGTATGCCTTTCATTTCCCTTCCTCTTCATTACGCGATCATATAACTCCGTGTTAGTCACTATTTCACCAACATACTCACAAACAAAGGTTCCCTTCAGCAAATCCTGAATGGCTCTTAAACCCCAGCCTTTTCTTTCAGATGTGAGAAATACCTGAAGCATGTGTTCAGTAAATGTCTAGCTGATCAGCCAGGTCTTTGATATTTCTTATATTTGTTATCAGTTTCAGTATGCAATGAGGCGTGACTATATTTCAACAAGTGCTATTGATTATTTAATCTCAGGGAATTCAGTTGACTAAAACACCAAAAATATTACACTTGAAATCGTTCAAATTGTGGCAAATAATAAAATTAAGCCAGCAGTCAGCTAAAAATAAAATTCTTATTAAAATCATGACTTATGAAGAATGCAATTTAATTTTACAATAAAGAGTGCAAGAAGGAATCGAACCTGCAACTTGCACATAATACCTCGTTGTACTACACGATTGCCACACTGCATATCACATCCACATTTTCTCCAACATTCTTTGATGAACTTCCTAACCATATGGCCTTTGCATTTTTCTGGCATGATGTCGTTTTTTGATCTCTCAATGGGACAATCTTGACAGTAAATATAATTTTTCTCTTCAGGTTCATATTTCATAATAATACAAGACCTTAAAAATTCTTCTTTCAGCAGGCCTTGTGGTGTATAAGCAAATTCTCCACCAGTTTCGCGAGCACAAGCACAAGGTAAAGATGATAAAAGACAGTCTCCTGAGCAACTTGAACAACAATCCTCATTCGAGATACGAGCCAGTGAAATATCAATATTAGCATTTTGATAGATAATATTGTTTGGTATGTAATTAAACTTAGGAAAACGCTCATTTCCCATTTCATGAACTAATGATATTTTCACTTTTTCAGTACCCCTAGTCACGTCAATTGTTTTGTCACTACTGGTATGGTTCTCCTGATCTATCACCGAACTATGTGGTTTGATATTCTTGAAACTGCTATTTGAATCTTTTTCACTACCAACAATTCTGCTTCCCTCACTTCTTGTTCCTGTTATATGAAGATCATCAATGACATAACCAACTACCCCAGAAGAAGAGTAAGGAAGACAAATCCATGAGAAGAATCAGTACCCAGTTTAAGATAACTCTCACACAAATCTTTCATCAACTTTAATACAGAAAATTGGAATTGACCGTTACGCAATCTCAGGTATTTACCCTCCATGAATTTGAACACCTCATCTAAATTAGGAACCTGCAAACTAGGTTGTCCAACAGCCGGGTCGCACCTCAAAGTAATTTTTACTTCTCCCGTCGATGAGGAAGCAATATCAACAGCACCCTCATAGCTTTTACCACGTGATGAACCTTCACCTTTCTTGTTCATATCAATCAAATTTGATGCTAGAGAATTGGAAGTTGGGTCACTGGTTGAACATTCCAAGCAACCTGGAAGAGATAGACATGAACATTCAGTATTGATAAAAATTCATTCTGTTATTGCTGGTCACATCAGTACGCTCCACGCTACACACTATAGGCCACAGATTTTCTTTGCTAGATGTTAGCTAACGAGAAAGGAAATCATATTAATTTATATAAGAAACGAGAACTTCATTAAGAATAAAAGATAACTTCACATATTGTTAGACTAAGAAGATGCTTGAAACCTCTATAATGATTAAAAAAAACACAATAAAATAGAAATGCCTTTTAAGAAAAGACATTTCTAAAGCTGACAGCAGAAGAAAATGAAAGAGAAGAGCCCCTTTGCTTTTTTAAAACTTCAGTAGAACACTGACAGGTATCCAAAGACAATTTCTCGTTAGAAAAACATCCACACCAACACAGTTTTTCATAAAAACACTCACTCCCTGTAACGTATCAAGTAATTAAATCCCCAATTGACTGTATTTTTTTTCAAATTTAAAAACCCTAATTGAATGAGTTTCCTAAATTTCTACGCGGAATCAACAATTTTGGGAAAACTTTCCAAAATCAGATCAAGCCAATGACAATTTTCCCCAAATCCAGAGGCAAGAAAACCCTAATTGGAATTACTTTCCAAAATTCCCCACACGGATTGACAGATACGAGGAATTTCCAAATGAACTTAATGGAAACTTTCCCCAATTCAACCAAATCAAAACCCTAAAGTGAATTGGCTTCCTTGTAAGCTACGCGGGTTGGAGCTATCACAGGAAACTTGAAATGTTTCCTATTTCTGTCACTGAATCTGGACCTCTGGAAGGCCAGATTCGTGATGACACTTAGAAGGAAGGAAGATCGAGACTCCCCTATAAATAGAGGGTCTTTAAAGTGAAGCTACACACCAAATCGAAGAAAGTCTTCAATGCTCAGAGAAGCTCACCTCTATCCGCGAAGAAATCCCTCCCAAAGAGACAGTCTCTGGTCGAACTCCTCTCCGCGGCGAAGTCTCTTCCTCTAGCGGCGGCCGACGACGAACTAAGGACGTGAGGCGACCTCTCGACACGAAGCAGAGAGGAACTCTGCCTCTGGTTTTCGCGAGACGAAGAAGAAGACGAGAGAAGGAGGAAGAAGAGGTTCGGTCCAACTTAAGTGATCTGACCCGACCCGAATCGAACCGACCCAGTTTCGGCCCGACCCGAACCGATCCAGTTTCGACCCGATCCGACCCGAAGTCGTCTTCGACTCATTTAAGGTCTTTGACGGTAACGATATTCTGCCCGAATCTCTTTCAAGGATTAATATCGTTATTTTCGGAAATTTAATAGATATATTATTTTGGAAGGTATTCGACGATTTTCAACGTTCGTTCAACACTTAAATCATCCTAACGTCCTAACTCTCTCGGAATCCAAGTAAGTGGTACACTAACGTCGTTTTGGCCATAGGCCCTACATCACAAGGCATATAATATTTTCGTTATAATTATTTTGTTATTAAAGTTGTTATTTTGTTATTAGAGTTATATAGTTTTATCCTGTCACGCACGATTAGATATTGACACATGGTATAATCAAGATAAAAACTATAGGTCATTTTGTATGTGCATCAAACTGATGGAATTGACGGAAACTGAGATGGCTAATGAAAGCCTGAACGCATGAAACCTTGTGATAGCTAATGAAAGCTTGAAACTTGGTAGTTATTTTTGAGATGGCTAATGAAAGCTTGAACGCATGAAACCTTGTGATAGCTAATGAAAGCTTGAAACTTGGTAAGGCTAGAAAATGAATTCCAACCAGTATGTAACTTTCAAACTTAAAAACTTGGTAATGCATGAGATTAAACATTTATGCACGTGTTTCCACTTACTGAGTTTATCTCACGTTTTAGTTTTGTGATGTAGGTGAATTTTTAACAGATGAGGAACTTGGACTGATCGAGGATTTTCCCGAAGTAGAAGAGCATACAGAGGGAAATATCGAATATGTCAATGATGAGTCAGCAGAATGAATTTTATTAAAATTTTCATATTTTGAGAAGAACTTTATTTAACGTTTTAGTTTTATTTGAATAAGTTTGTATTTGGTTTTTCAATGAACTACGTTTGATTTAATAAAGTTTTAATTAAATGCTTTATGGGATTTTGAATATTAGGATTAACTCTAATAAATGGTTTTAAACTATTATGTTGTTTAATTAAATGTTTCCGCCATAAATAACTATTTCATTAACTAATTTTGTAAATTAGGATTTATAACGATCAAATTAAACCTAATTTTGTAAATCGATTTGGGAAAAATTTTAGGGTTTTCAAAATTGGGGATAATATAATTTGGGGCGTTACACTCTCATTTCCTCCTACTTATAATCCTCCTATCAGCCACTAACTTCCACATTACAGCTGACAAATACAACCAATAACAAAAAACTAAAGAGTGCCAGATTGAGAAGGATTGCGTTCTCGGCCAAAATTGGCCAACAGTAATGCTACAACGCTGACTCTCTGATGCTGGCACAACGACGCCAGCTTGTAATGGTTGCACATCAACCGTTCCCCTACCTCCTTTGCTTCTTGAGGTGTTTTCTTCCTCCTCACATACGTCTTTAGAGGCTTATAAAACACAATTTACTACTCTAAAATTTGATTATGTAAATTCTATTAAAGAAGCATATGATACACATAGATACCAAGCGTATAATCTTTCATTGGATAAGAACAAAAGAAGAAAAAGTTACATTCAATTTTTTATTTTCAGCAAGGACAATCAACAACTAGAAAACAGATAGATTAGAAAGTTAATAAAAAAAAATTAGTAAGTTGAAAGAGTTGGTTATTAGTAGTTGTAAACCAAATCTATTATATAAGGACTTGGTATAGTTGGGAAGAGGGGGGGATATTGAGTATCTTGTAAAGAGTGTGGGTAATCCAAAGGTATCGGGGAGGTTGTGGTGAGTGAGTAATCTGGCATAGCTGGGAGTGGAGTATTGTACTTCAGTGTGTGATTGTATTCTTTTCTTTCAATAGTTGAAGAGGAATTCCTAGTCTTATCAACTTGGTATCAGAGTAGCGATCATGGCGTTAAGATCAGTGATTACAAGACCCGATTCAACCCAAAAAGCGTTAATGAAATTGCAAAAAGAAATCACATGTATCAAAGGGAGACTTTTATTATTAGAAGAATCAGTTGATATGATTCTGTTAATCAAAAAAACGATTGAGAGACTACCTGCTATGGAACAACATTTACAATTCTTGAAAGAATACAATCACACACTGAAGCATAATGCTCCACTCCCAATTACGCCGGATTACTCACTCACTACAACCTCTCAGATATCTCTGGATTACTCACACTCTTCACAAAATACTCAATATGCCCCCTTCCCAACTATACTAAGTCCTTATATAATAGATTTAGTTTATAACTACTCATAACCAACCATTTCAACTTACTAACTTTCCTTTATTAACTTTCTAATCTATCATTAAAATTTTAAAACCCATATGAATAATGAAGATAGGATTATCCATCTAATTTGGTTGATAAACTTTTTGGCTATTGATGGTGATTTGATCAAGGCAAAATTCATTCAAGAAATTTGGATAAAAAATATAAAGAGGAAGTTAATTCTTCATTTCTTTCACCTTAAGAACAAGATGTATTTTTATAAAAGGAGTAATGATAGATTAGAAAGTTAATAATGGGAAGTTAGTGATAGAAACCAATTCTATATTTTTTGAATTATCAAAAAACAATATAGAAAGTAGAACACTTCCTCACTATGCTAGGCTTTTGAGTCCCTAGTGACTCCCCACAAACTATTCTCATGTTCGATCCCTCTACTCCCCCGTCTTATATAATAGGCGACTTATAACCTAAATTTCCTTTTATGACCCTCATAACATATCATTACTCCCGCCCTAAAATAACACTTTGTCCTCAAGGTGGTAGAAAATGAAAAACACACTTTTTAACTACATCTTCAATATTTTTAAGAGAAAATAGGCTAGAATTAAGCCCAAAAATTTTCTCTTCTTCCTCTATAGAATCCATCAAATTTCTTAGCCAAATAACCTCGATTAAAAGACTATATTTCTTTAAACTCAATTTTTTCTCTAAATGGGCCCTAGTTGAACTTGGTCCAATATTTCTCTTCCTGCAGGGCTATTGCATTAGGGCCTTTGAAAACAAATTGTTTCCTTTCTCCTTCTTTGCAGTTTCAGTTTTAGTTTCCTCAGCCAGCTCATCCATTACCACCGTGGCGGTCGCCGATTCCTTCACTTCCATCATCGTCAGCGCTTCCCTTTCCACCATTGCCAACTCCTCCTCTCCTGTTATCGCGACATTCCCACCTTCGTTTTTCCCAAACCAATCTCCACTATGTCGCGACTTAGCCAAAAATGGAGCGCCGAAGAATATCGATTGGTCGCCGTCGAAGAGCAGCAACTGATTGGAAACTATTTCCAATTCTTCGAGCTATTTGTCCGCTTCTTCGAGCTGCTTCGCCGTGGTCTGGAAACTTTTTTTCATTGGTTCTTGTTCTTCGTAGTTCCCATCACAGATTGTTCGTTGAAAGGCTTCGGTTTCCTCTATGACCCAGTTTCTGCAAACTTCCACAACCATCATTTCGTGCTCGCCCAAATCAGAATTTAGCTTTTCTTCCACTTCTAAATCAACATCGTCTGTTACTTTGTCTTCCTCCTTCACCTAGAATTTTTTTGTCTCTGCTGCTACTTGGTCAATCTTTTCCAAGAAGGTTTCTTTCGTTACCAGCTCTTAGCACTTGACAGTTTAATAGCCACAAATTTCTTGGCCACTGATTCTCCTACTCCTTTCAGCTTTGTGGTTGCTTCCATCGTCTAATTACTTTGCCCGAATACCTCCTCCTTCCCGATATTCTTCGCTGTCTCTGTTCTTTCTCTTCTGATGATTGTTCTTTCATATTCTGTCCATTCCATCACACTCCGAAAATGATTTTGAAGTTGGTATTTCAATTCTCTTCAAGAATTAAAGGTTTTTCTGCTAATTTCCCATTGATACCAACGTAAAACAGAACCTTCAAAACACTCTATTGCTGATTTCAATTTTTCCATCTCCGTCAACCGATTGATATCGAATAATCTTTCTGTACGTGACAATCACCACTCCAGATTCATTCCATTATACCTTGGTAACTCCATATTAAGGGGTAAGAATTCCGCCCTAGAAAATTGCCAAGATTCTTCATTCTTTTCCTTCCTATATGCTGTCAATTGTTGTTCATCCAGCCGTTGTAGAATTCTATCTATTATTTCCTTAGGTGCAGTAACCTCTTTCTTCCAATCCATTGAATTCTCTTTTGTGCTTCTGAATTCTTCCCGAGAAAATAATTACTCTGATATCAAATTGATAGGAACCAATTTTATATTTCTTGAATTATCAAAAAACAACATAGAAAGTAGGACACTTCCTCACTATGCTAGACTTTCGCGTCCTTAGTGACTCCCAACAAATTATTCTCATGTCTGATCCCTCCACTCCCTCGTCTTATATAATAATAGGCGACTTATAACCTAACTTCCCTTTTATAACCCTCCTCACCTATCAGTTAGTAAGTTAAAAGAGTTGGTTATTAATAGTTGTAGACTAAGTCTATTAGATAAGAACTTGGTATGATTGGGAAAGGGAGATATTGAGTATCTTGTGACGAGTGTGAGTAATCCAGAGGTATCTAGGAAGTTGTGGTGAGTGAGTAATCCGGCGTAATTGGGGGTGGAGCATTGTGTTACAGAGTGTGATTGTATTCTTTTATTTCAATAGTTGAATTATATAGTTGAAGAGGAATTCCTTGTCTTATTAATTACTTCCATAACTAGATTAATGCCACCATTTTCACTTGTAACTTAAATTCATAACAAATGGATAGAAATACCTTTGTGAGCCAGTGAAAGAGGCGCAGGTAACAGCTCATTAATGGAAGCAATTTTAGCCTTCTTCGACTCTTTGACCTGATTATTGCGGCGGACTTTTTCTTTCTTGATTGAACCATGACTTGGCTCTACCTTTGAATTTTTAACACACACAGAAGATGCCTTCTTCAAATCTAATTTCTCATTTGTAGTGGCAGCCAAAAACGAAGAAATATACTTTCTTTTATCACTGGTCTTAATATTTGGTGACAGAGATCTAGATTCACTTTTGGTATCACTTTCCAAAGCACCATTTCTCTCTTCTTTAATTTCCTATGGACCGAACATAGAAAAGAAGGGGCAAATGGGAATAATGTTATAGGCAACAACAAATTGATGTAATGCTTAGTTCATTGAAATCGTTATTAACAACTTTAGTCATCCAATCCCATCATCATCTTAAAACACTGGTGCAGAGTCAATAATCAAATGAAATTTAAAACAACTATTCTGCCATGTTAAGTTTCAACTAAGATTATATAAACTAGGATGTGGGATAGTTAAAAGTGGGAACTGATTAAGCAATAACAACAATTTGTTCATACTTCATAAATCAGCATCTTAGCCCCTACAAGATTCTCATGAAAATAGGTAAATTCTCACTGGCAGCACAAACTTATGAGCCAAGAGATGCCCTAAAAGGTCTAAGTCATACAAAAGATATAAATTGGTTAAATAATTAACCTTATTTTCCATGCGCTCAAAGTATGCATCAAGTAGTGCACGATAATTGTCCTCTTCAATGAGTTCCCAGTTTTTATCATAAACCTTAAGAAGATCCTTCAAAACAGACTTAACCTCTTCGTCGGGGATTCCTAAGGCTCTTGTTGCATCAAAAGCCTTAAGAACTCTTGGGTGAGTAGCCATTGCTCATATAAAATACAACACCATAATTTGATTCTCGATCAGTATCACCTCCTTCAGGTTACTATGCCTCCAATTATTTTTGTAGCCTGCCTTAAGCAGGCTAACCTGAACAGACAAATTACTACAGCAATCTCTGAGTCTGAGCAATCAGATGCCTGGTAGAATTCATTGTTTCCTGCTTTTAAAAAAAAACACATTTATATTCTTCTTTTTTCATAAGAAACAAACATCACATTCTTATTCTTCTTTCAATGTCTTTTTCCTCGCTGACAGCTAACAAGTAACAAATGTGTATTGATGAAAAAAAATTAGTACATTCCCACAAGACCAAGTAACATTGATAAAATAAAACACAACCATAAGTTTCAAAGAATAAAGATAAACATCAATGATTTATTACTCAAATTTCTATGTCAATAATTAAAATTCACTGATCATCAGTTCACTACTTACAACCAAAAAGCTTAATTTAATTGATAACGCAGAGATAGATACTGAAATTCTCCTAACTAGTTAGGATTCACATGCATTGGCATCAAGAAACAAAGACATTGACATGTAACTAGTTAGGATTCACATGCATTGGCATCATATTGATAGACAAGTAAATTGACATTGATATCTTATCATGAAAAAAGAATAAGCCAAAAAAAGAAAACGAAAAAGGTTAGAAACACAAAAAAGTGAAAAGCAAAAGTCCAACTTAGCTAAAAAAACTCCACCAAAGGAAAATATCTTTGGCAAGGAACATTTCAGGCCACTAAATGCCACAAATAGATATCTTTAAATTTTAACTTTCAGGAGAGGTTACTAGTTCAAAATATAGCATGGATAATATGACATGAATACCTTTTTTTGGTCAATAATATGTTCGCAATATATATCCCACCATCCACACTTTTCAAATAGGGTAAAGAGTTAGTTATCAACTAAATTGTTGAATATTGTATGCCAGACTTGACAGCAAGTAAATGCCAAAGGATAAAAAGGTCAAATAATTATATTTTAGAAGAAATTTATTCATTAAACATAGCTTAAAGAGGACAAGAGAACTGTCATCATCTGATGCATTACAAACAAAATATTCGAAGTTGATGCTCAAATCTACAATGCCAGGGACATGCTTGTTCGCCTATCTATAAACTTAGACCAAAAATTTCTCCATGGCAAAGGAATAAAGTTATATTGAAATATACATTCTAAAAATTTCAAATAACACTTTTTTACCCTGAACTATATGGGCATCGAGTGTTGACATCTAAAACCAATTCCTGTGACAGAAGACTTCAAATTTTTAGTTTGGTTCAGTTATCACTCTCCATATTAATTATTTTATTGTTGCTATCAAGATAATCACATGAGTTGTACATGTTCTTAATTTAACCTTTATTTTTAGTTGAAATTCTCAATCTTTTGATGCAGGAAGAATAAGGGATTGAGAATTTCTGATGAAGAAAATTAAGAACGTAAACGATGAATATGTGAAATTCAAGTAGTTATTTCACGACAAAAATGATAAATGAGAAAGAGGGGAAGAAGTTGAGCAGACTGAAGTTTCAATATCTTCTTTGTCACGAAACGTTCAGAAGTTCAAGAATCCATCTTATAGATCAGAGTGAAAAAAGTACCGAACGCAACATATTGCATTTAACTACATCCACTTCCTTGATCTTTATTGGTTCGTAATACACGCAAGCAACGAAGCCAAGCTCGTTAGTCATTAAGTTGACACACGCGTAAAGAGTCAGTATAATCGAAGCTTCATCCGCCAAAAAGCTAACCTCTTTTTTTCCAAATGCTGCTGATTTTTCAAATTTCAAACCCTAGCTCACTTCCAATGTTGAAAATCTTCACGCAAATAAAACCAATTCTTCTAGCAAACCAAGAGAGTGCAGCGAAAAACGCAAGAAGAGAGATGAAGAATTTATGAAGGTACCGTTATACCTTCACAGACTGAAAATACACTATTACACCAAATTGCAGAGTGTAAATCCAGCAGAAAGGTGGTGATAAGCACGAAAACCTGTACCTTCAAGAGCGCGAGAAACTAGACAACGTATGGGTTTCTGTCACACCCCTAAATTTTTTGCCGTGCGGAATCCAACGAATTCGTGTGACCGGCGTCGAAGTCCCACCTCGACCAGCCTTCCTCGCTCTTGATCTTTGCGAAAACAAGAACTACGAAAACCCACAATTTAAAAATCACTCCACACAACAATTTACGGGAGCCCCGCCCCCAACCTGTTCTTTCTATTCCGAATAAAAGAACCTAGGATAAAAATTCCACTCGGATCACCACAATTGCTTGAGAGTCTCACGATGGATTAACTCCCTTATCTCGGTGCCTCAAGGGTCCTATTTATACAAATATATCTTATCTACATTTGAATTTCAAAAACCCTAAATTAGGTGTAACAATTAAAATTCGATTTGCCACGTGTCCGCTTCTCATTTGCTGTGCAGCGCGCCAATCCAATTCAAATGCAGCGTGAATCCCACAAATCTGGGATCTTCCTCGATCTCCGCTGCTGCGCACGTGCCTTCCTTTCTAGTCGACGCGCAGAATCCCTAAGAATCCGGGATTCTGGGAGATCTTCTCCCAGCTCTCCTACGGCCCACTGAATGGCGCTGCGGCCCAACCTCCTGCTGGTCCACCTGCGATGCTGCGAACTTGATGGTGATGGCCCCGCCATCTTACTCGGCCCAATTGTTCAACTAATGAGTGTCTTCGGCCCAACCCCCGGTTAGCCTGTTACACGCGCTGCGCGTGTCTGCGAGGCTTCCCGGAAGCCTCCTTCCCGGGCTCCGCCCGTTAAGCCTGGTGAGGAAAGGGGCGTGACAATCCTCCCCCACTAAATGAAGTTGAAGTCCTCGTCGACTTACAACTCAAGTAGGCTGTCACCCCGACTCTTATTTGGCTTAAGTCTTTCTTCCAAATAGCTCTTCCTTCATTTTCCCACGATGTATAGATTGTGAGAAATAAAACTAGCTGCTTGGAAAAGTGAAATCTGTCCCTCGTCGACTCCACTTGAACGATCAATAGTCCAATCTCTAGAAGAAGTTCCCTGTGAAATCTCTTAGAAGTCACCCCCTTCCAGATGTGAGGTGTGAATTTGTGTAGAACCCGGTTCTCCTTGAACTTTACTCGCTGACTTCTTCTGAAAATATACTCTTTTCCTTGTTGAGTCTGACTCTCGTTATCCTTGGCGTGCTTCGACTCGACCATATGAACAACTTCATATCAATGTGTTGCGGCGTAGACGCCCAGCTCTATTTGTCGCGCCACTTTGACTAATATGTCTTGTTGAACCCCCAAGTCTAACCCCACGAAATCTCTTTTCGAGGTCAAGGTCTGAAGTAACTTGCAAAAGAATCGTTGGCAAAAGATCTTTTCCACAAATATCACGTGCTCCTCCTTGGACTCTACTGATCTACATCGCTACACTGTGCTCATAGTTTCTGCTTGTTGCGCGCTGTCCCCCTGACTCGCGCTCTCGGGAAAGCTCCGCGCCTCCCTAAATCGGCCCATCTGACCCTCTATCGGCTTACGCGCCTGATATGCCCCTCTGACCCATCGTTGTTGTGCGCGCTCGGCGAGTTCCAACTCCCTTTCGATATGGTCCAATGGCCTCTTTTCATCCACCATAGTTACATTGGTGATGAAATTCCTAGAGATTAGCTCCCACGGCTTGCTTGGAATAAGGAGTGTTTGAAGTGTTTCGGATTCCTTCTCCCACTCCGACTTGCCCCCTTGACAATTCTCTTCCATTCTTGCCCAAGTCTTCTCTCTAGATGATAATTTGAGCATCCTCCTAATGCTCGGATGTCTCGCCTTGCGAGTGTCTAGTGCCTCTACCTCGAGAAATTGGTGCCCTCTGCTCCAACTAGGAATTTGAAACCTGTCACCGCGTGCGTTGCCTGACCCGCCTTCGACGTGATTTCCCCTCACTGACATATCATATACTTGCTTTTTAACTAGCAAGTGTTCGGCATCCCCTCTGGTTGCCTCCTTGATCCCATCAAGTACCTCTGAGTAATTTCCACTGGTGGCGCTTTCCTTCACTGTCGCTTCCCCTAAACGATGAAATGCCTCCATTACTCGTATCTCGGCTCCAAGTTTATATTCTCTGTTGAGGTCCAACCTCATGATAAACCGCCGATAATGCTGAGCTAAGCTTAGCATTAGCCGTCGCTCAAGCATTCCCCTGTTGACCAATTGCTCGCTGATCGCCCTTGACGCGTTATTACTGCGCTGTCCTTGTCGATCCCAATTGGCCAGAGTGATTGGCTGACTGTCGCCGCTCACACTGTACGCCCAAGCACTGCCCCTGGCTTGCTTGACTCGTACTTCATTCTCTTGGGTCTTCTCTAGCTCTAGTGGTTGACTCTCCTGTTGTAGTCCACTTTGTTTGATGTCGAGCTGTATTGGCTGGAATGGGAAATTACCTCCTTGCAATTCCCACTCGCTATCTCTGTCGAGTCCGCCTGACCCTTGTGGTTCGCTGTTAGATGCGCCCCACAGCGCTGTGCTCCAACGCAGTCTTCCTTTTATGCCCAGATGCTGCCTCGCGCCCATCTGGCTTGTAAGCTTTGGAAAGCGTGTTCTACTTTCCAAATCAATATAGGGGAATTGTTGCCTAGCCTCATCGCCTTGCAACTTCAGAAAGGCCTCGCCTTCCTTCGTTTTGGCCTCACCGGCCCTATTTATGTAGGCGCGCCAAGGTGACGTCGCCCTTTTCAACTCCGATGGCCTCTTGTCATCGGATCTCCTCAACACCTCACGTCCTTGCTTTGACTCTTCCCCAGCTTTGTTTTGCTTGTATTTGCGTAGTCTCCTTGAAGAGTGCCTCCTCTTTTCTTGAACTCCCGCATATACTTGAAGAGTAGATAGCGTAACGCCTGAACCCCGGTATTCACCCTTAACCGAGCAAGGTGCTGATTCATCTTGGATTATCAACATTCCAAGATAAGGCATCACTACTGCCTTGGCTAGCTTGAAAAAGTTCAAGCCCAGGATTAACTCGAAATCTTCTAATGGGACTATCATCAACGAACACGGTTGTTCCCATTCTCCTACGCGCAATTTAGGCACCGCCATACCATTTATGGTTTGCTCAATCGAATTAATCCCTTTTATCCATCTTGTGCTTTTTGTCGCCTTCAAGCCGAGATTACTCACGATCCGTTGCGAGATCAAGCTGTGAGATGCGTCGGTGTCTAACATCGCGCACACCTCTCGTCCATTGACAAATACCATGATGTACATCAGGCCACCCGTCGTCGATGGTTGATTCTGTGTTGATGACTGGTTGTTCGCCGCCTCTGCCTGGTCGCTAGTGAGAGTGTTCACTAGTGGTATGGGGCTCTCCCCATTTTCCGTTTGTGCTACATGCTGCACGCAATCACGAGACTTCCCAGAAGTCTCGTCTCCATTGACAGTCTCGTTTGGCGCACCGTTCGTGATGACCGATGGTTTATTCGGGCAATCCCTTGCGAAATGTGGTCCGTCACATATGAAACACCCTTGGGTTCGTTTGCGTCGGGGTTGATCAGATCCCTTTGCTTTCGATGATCCCTCGGTCTTTCTTTTCTTGTTTCGACTTGGACTCCCATGCTTGTTTCCCTTCCTCCTAATTTTTGGAGAAGGTGCAGTCTCCTTATCCACCAATTTCTTAGCCATCTCAATCGTTGACGTCACATCCTTCACCCCATGTCTCCTCAATTCGGTTTGTGCCCACGGTTGAAGTCCGGACATGAAATTGAACAATTTGTCCTTCTCATGCATGTCTTGGATGTCTAACAGCAGAGTGGTAAATTCATGAGCATATTCGCGAATTGTACCCGTCTGACGAAGCCTCCTCATGTCTTCCTTCGCTGTCCACTCGGCATTGAGTGGAAGGAACCACTCCTTCAACTCCGATATGAGAACTTCACAAATTTCCACCTTTGGCTCCCTCTCTTGGCGCTGCCTCCACCATCTCTTAGCTTCGCCCGCCAAGAATGCACTAAAGGTCCTCACTTTGTCGTTCTCTTGAATTCCGGCCGCCTTGAAGTAATGTTCCATATCAACTAGGAACCTCTCCACTTCTTCAGCATCCCTATCTCCATAATAGGGTTTCGGCTCCGGTATTCGTGGTTTGATAGCCGTCGCGCCAATCCTCTTCGATGCGCCACCCGCTATCCTCATCGCGCGCACCTGCGGGATTTCTCCGTCGATACGCCCCAGTCCGTGGCAAGCGTATCGCCTCGTCGCCGCCATGTCTTCGACCACCGAAGTCTTGAAGGCTTCGAGCTCCTCCTTGAGGGAGATCAGTTGGAGTAATAACGACTCCTCGTTGCCGGCATCGTGAATTCCCGTGAATTCCTCCAAAAGTTGAAGTCTTGCCGCAACTTCGTCGTCCATCTCGCTTCACCTTCCTGTGAAAACGAAAGAAAGCTCTCAAGTGGTGATTTTTGAAAGTGCCTAGAATTTGAACTCCAAGTTCAAATCTTTTTCAGCCACAACTTTAGATCTCGTTAGAAAGTTGTTACCTTTTTACGCTGAACCTTCAAATTTCCTTCCTTTTTGGAATTCCGTGTGTCGATCGTTGTGGAGAAGAGAATGGATCTAATACCAAGTCTTCAAAAATCCTTTTTGAAACTTGCATAATAGAGGAAAATCGAGCAAACCTTTGCTCTGATACCAACTTTGTCACACCCCTAAATTTTCCCCGTGCAGAATTCTGACGAATTCGTGTGAACGTGTGACCGGCGTCGAAGTCCCACCTCGACCAGCCTTCCTCGCCCTTGCTCTTTGCGAAAACAAGAACTATGAAAACCCACAATTTAAAAATCACTCGACACAACAATTTAAGAGAGCCCCACCCCTAACCTGTTCTTTCTATTCCGAATAAAAGAACCTAGGATAAAAATTCCACTCAGATCACCACAATTGCTTGAGAGTCTCACGATGGATTAACTCCCTTATCTCGGTGTCTCAAGGGTCCTATTTATACAAATATATCTTATCTACATTTGAATTTCAAAAATCCTAAATTAGTTGTAACAATTAAAATCCGATTTGCCACGTGTCTGCTTCTCATTCGCTGTGCAGCGCGCCAATCCAATTCAAATGCCGCGTGAATCCCACAAATCTGGGATCTTCCTCGATCTCCGCTGCTGCGCACACGCCTTCCTTTCTAGTCGACGCGTAGAATCCCTAAGAATCCGAGGTTCTGGGAGATCTTCTCTCAGCTCTCATACGGCCCACTGAATGGCGCTGCGGCCCAACTCCTGCTAATCCACCTGCGATGCTGCGAACTTAATGGTGATGGCCCCGCCATCTTACTTGGCCCAATTGTTCAACTAATGAGTATCTACAGACCAACCCCCGGCTGGCCTGTTACACGCGCTGCGCGTGTATGTGAGGCTTCCCGAAAGCCTCCTTCCTGGGCCCCACCCGTTAAGTCTGGTGAGGAAAGGAGCGTGACAATTTCCTTCTACAATTGAAGGCGGAAAGTGTTTAGCTACGAGGAAAATGCAAGCAGGCTAGTGTCTGGGCTTTCTGAGATTTTCATCATCACACAAATCAATTTAATATATATATTTTTTTTTTGTAAATTACAAATTAAACCAATTTATAAATATGTTTAATTTAAATAGTTAATTTTTTTAAAAAAATTAATAAAACAACCCTTGAACTATAAAATCAATGATAACATAAACACAAAAAAAATTTTGCTGATAAATAAAATACTAAATTATGAAAAATGAAGGGTTCAAACTCGCTGTCATGTTTTCTATTAAAATTTTAATTTTTTTCTACATCGAAAAACACTCTTTTCTTTTCTGCGGCGAAAATAATATTTTACACAAAATATTAATTAAATTGATGATTAATTTAAAAATTAATTAAATTGGTATTAATTTCAACTTATAATTAATTACGAACAATTATCTAAAAAATTAATTACCAATTTAATTAATAAAAAATATGTGAAAAATAAGTTTCTACTATATAAAATACTCTTTTCACTTACATGTCTGATTAAAAATATTAAAGGAAATGTCCTTTTACGTTGCGTTTGTTTATCCAGCTAAAAGAATATTTTTCACAATAGAAATAATTTTTTCATATCGAGTATTTTTTTTTAAATATTAATTAAATTGGTAATTAATATAGTAATTAATTTCAAAATTAATTAAATTGTTAATTAATTGGGTAATTAATTTCACTTTAGAATTAATTATCTCACAAATTAATTACCAATTTAATTAATAGTATACTAAAAATAGGTTTGCGTTGTGGAAAATAAAGGAGTATTTTTTGCAGTAAAAATGTGCATTTTTATGCAAAAAAAAAAAAATTTAACATAAAATATAATAGCGATGTTTAGGTTGTTTTATTTCTCATAGTTCAATATTTTATTTGTTAGTGAAAATTATTTAATATTTATCTTATCACCTATCCTATAATTCAGTGGTTGTTTTGTTAATTTCTCATTTTTTTAAATAAAATGACACTTCAACTTTGTAATTTGTTCAACTTATATTTTTTTTTTAACAACATCAATATTAAACTTTGCATTCTAAACAAAATGAACTTAGTTGGGTTAATTTGAGTTGTTTTAGGCTCGATATGATCGATTTTACTTTTTTTGTAATTTTTTAAATTAAAATTAAAATATATATATAAATGTTATTATATCAATTTAATTTTTTGACCAAAGTAAGATTTAATTTTAATAGCAAAGTTTAATTTGATAATTGTGTAAAGTTTGAGATATATATTTTTCAGAAAAAAAAATTTGGAGTTTAAGATGAACCAAACTTAAAGTTCAAAATTTATTTTGTTAAAAAAAATTATGGTTTAATTTGAACAAACTATTAAAGTTTAAAGTTTAATTTTGTAACTTATTTTAAAAATAATAATAATAATTTTGTTGAAATTTGTTTTAACCCCTACTCATGGGTCGTTGCAAATTACTCCTGGATTTTTTTTTTAAATTTTTTATTAGCTTTTGTAATTTTAATTTTTATAAATAATATTTTCTTCATATTAATTTTTTTTTAAAACTAACTTATGAAAAATCTTTTAATCCAGAATGTCACAATAATATTATAAAAAAATTGTTCCATATATGCTCAATATATTTAAATATTACTACAAATAAAATTTATTAATTTGTATAGATGTATTGTAATAGTTTGGGTTATATATTTAATCATATTAATCACAATCATGTTAATAAATTGTGATTAGAAACAACAATAAAACTAAGAAAAACATATTATATGATTTATTAATATACACTCAAATCATATTACATAGCACATATTCTATTTATACATTATTGTATACTAAGTGAAGTTTATATGAATGAATATATTTTGAAAACGAATAAATAATATAAAATATTTAAAAGAAAGCCTCGACATTCAAACTTATATATGTCATGACATTCGTGCAAGCGGGATAGACTTAATTGGTTAGTAAACACCACGAGAGGGGATTCTTGTTAGACATTGTGCACATGTCATTCATGCACATTAGATTTAATAAACATTGGTACAAGCTTGATATTGGATGTTCATGTATTCATGATTGCATGGTATCGACTATCAAGCATTTGGATGAACAATTTGGCTAACATGTGGATCAAATGTATTTGTCTGGTATGCAATGTAGATGCACATTGGTTGACCATAATGCTTAATGTGCACATAATCTTCATATTTAGGTGATGCATATCCTTTAGTATTGTTACTCAGGTTGGTTATGATATGTGGTGCGGGAAGTTGCACATTGGTAGACATATGAGCCCAATGTTGTAATATTTTCTGTGTTTGTGGCCATCATGGTTTATAAAACTGAGATGAGTTTTATGTCCTTCGTAGATCCTCGTGCGATGGTTTGGACACTAGAGCTGGGCAACGGTGCATAGTGAAAACACTAGTATTTCGGGCTACTAAAGTCGGGCATCAATGTGCTCTAAAACACTAGTATATTTTGGCGACCAGAGTCAGACAACATCACGACAATGAGCCGTGAAATCTAGGAACTATGTGCATAGCTTGGTACGCATATTGTATGTTCATATTAACGTAGATATTAATATGAGGAATTTTAATGACCATAGAATAAATATAAATTGACCATATTCATTTGATGTATATATGTATTCATGTAGGTAGATAGACATTAAAATCTACTTTGAATATGCTTATAAGTAGATATGTTATTGTTCTACTAATGAGTCAGTGCAGCTGTAGTAAGTAGTTACACATGATGTAATATCTTGATTAGTGTTAATTGATAAACACTACATGAGATTAAGAGATAAATGCAGGACTTAATTGTTCTTGATAATAGTGACTAAGTGCACAAGATATTTTGAGAATGACTAACTATATATATACACATCTAATTATATATAAAAAGATATAATTTGTATTGTTTTAATAATTTATTTAATTATAAAATTTGATAACATTTGATCATAGATTAATCATACATTCTAAATTTATTTTAGGGAAATGAACAAAACAACCATTGAACTATGAAATCAATAACAAGTCAACTACTAAACAAATTTCATTAAAAAAAAAAACACTTAACTATGAAAAATGAATTGAGCAAACATCGTTGTCATGTATTTCGTTAAATAACGTTTTCTTTCCGCCGCAGAACGTTGTCTTTTCGCTGCGGAAAGTGAGTTATTGAAATAGCATTCATAAAAGATTAATTTTCTTAGAGGAAAAATGACTTTTCGTAGAGGAAAGTGACGATGTTCTGCAAATGAAAGACGATGTTCTGCAAATGAAAGACGATATTCTGCAGAGGAAAGAAGACGTTCCACAGAGAAAAGACGACTTCTTTTTCAATTAAATTGTGAATTTTTCTAAGTAATTTGACGTCTTTAGAGAAGAGTAATCATAAGGAAGAAAAGAAAAGGCTTCGATTGATCGCTGATAATTGTTTATTTGCTTTGATTTATCAAACTTGAATTATTCCTTCAAATTATTGTTTTAAATTCAGATAATATGGTAATATAATATTGGAATTGTTGAGAGGGAAAAAACTTGTCTTCATCCGTGATTATTTGAATAGAAATATGTGCGAATCTCTTATTTGTATTATGAAAAACTCAGTCAAAAATCAAAATAATGTGTTCGAAGCGCATAAAAGAAGACATTTTCGAGGGGAAGTTTCATACATTTTCATTTTCAAAGTAAGATCATTGTTAACAACGATATTTACATAACTTACTTTTCATAGTTGAATGTTTTATTTATCAATAAAAATTATTTAGTATTTAATTTATTATGCGAACATCCGGTGAAACTTCAAATTTCATTAATTTAGATTTATTAATAAATGATTATGAAATTAAGTCTAAACTCTATTAATTTACATCCAATAATAGAAAAGACCATTTTCTAGATTGAGTTGGATTGGATGTTGGAAACCAGACAGATTGCTTTGGGTTCTAAATAAAACAACCATGTTCGTTAAGAAAAACACGCTTCCAGGCTTCAATTAGCAAACCCTCCGCCATTAAAGCTTCTCTCTGGCTCCTCTTCCCCTGTCTCCATTATGCCCCCCAATGGCTTCTTCCACCTGCTTGAGATCAATCTTCTCTCCGCTCAAGACCTCCCCCCTGTCTCTAAGTCCATGCGCACCTTCGCCGTCGCCTGGCTCCACCCCGACCGGAAATTGACGACCAGGGTCGATCAGAATGGCTACAACAGTCCTACCTGGAACGAGAAATTTGTGTTTCGCGTCGACGATGAGTTTATCAACGCCGGATCCTCGTTGCTTATGATTGAAATATACGCCTCTGCTTGGATTCGCGATGTTCTGATCGGTTCTGTGGATGTGCTTCTCGGCAACCTGATTCCGCCGTCTTTCAGGTCCGCTAAGGATTCGACGACTAGATTCTTTGCGCTTCAAGTTCGCCGTCCTTCTGGACGCCGGCAAGGTATTCTTAATATCGGTGCGGCGTTGTTAGATAGTTCCATGAGGAGCGTCCCGCTTGATAGCGAGCTCAGCGGCTCTGTTGCAAGTAATTGGGATTTCATTAACCAAAAATCAAAAGGGCGGAATGTTAAGGACAAGAAAATCAACCAAAAGATAAAAGTCAACCGATCGCAGAGCGAGCGAGCGGAAAACAGCGATTATCCGGGGCGAAAAGCACCAGCCTCCGTCGTCAATGGCGGTTCAGTTTTGAGTAATGGGGTAACAAATGGAAACGGCTCACTTTGCTCGGACGTAGGGCCGTCGCCATCCGTTGTGGCGGCAGCGATCGCCAAAGGACTGCATCAGGCGGGGGATGACAATGGGAGCTCCATATTAGAAGATTGGACAGAGCAAGATAGCGTCGAAGGGCTAAAAACAAAAATCGAGCGGTGGCGGACGGAGCTCCCGCCAATCTACGACAGCCAAAGAAATAAATTGCAGGGGAGAGGTCGCCGGAAAAGGGCTAAGCAAAAGGAGGGAGACAAAAGTGGGTTGTTTTCCTGTTTCGGAACAGCCTATGGGTGTGAATTTTCGATAACTTGCGGTGGCGGCGGAGAAGGGAAGAAGAAGGGGAGTGGTACTAAAGACAATCCAACCCCATCAGAGCTTACTTTCGACGAATCCTATGTTTGATCAACTGCCAAGATCATGGTGTCACACTCTATAATTTCCAAACTCTACAATATTTTGTTCTGTAAATTGTATAATGAAATACCATATACAAATTATCCATTCCAATTTCATAATTTAACTTATCATAAATTCAATAATCTAATAATTCTAATGAAATACAAATAACTAAACGGTTAGAGATCGAACTAAACTATAACTAATCTCTAACCAGAAAAAAATACGATGTGATACACCAGATTTACGTGAAAAAATCATTTTTGAAAAAAAATAACGAGCAACGGAATAAATTTACTATGAATATCGAAATACAACTGCATATTTTGCGATTTTAGTTTACATAAATTTATAGAGAAAATAAAACTCTAAATGAGATTTAGAATGTGAGTCTGTCGGCCAGATCCAATAGAATTCAGGTCCAGACCCAATAGAATTCAGGTCTCACCAAAATCTAACGTAAAAAATAAATATGTTATGAAAACATGTTAGATAATTCCTCCTACAATGACTAAGAATCTATGTATGCTTAAAAGAGCTCAATCAAAGTTCAGATAGAGCCATTCTTTTCTACCTAGTAAAGAACAGAAGAAGGTTGAATGCTCAAAAAGCACAATGGCTGTGAGTAAAATTGTAACACTCTGACTTTTTAAGTGAAATAATTATCGGGGTATTACCAAGGATATGTTCGTTGGATGATATTATAATTTATGAAAATTAACGTAATTAAAATAAAATATATAGTAATTAAATTCAATTATAATATGTATGTGATTAATTAGAGTAATATTTGTAAGTGAGGTTTGTTGTTAAATAATTGAACCGATTCAAGTGGAGAATCGGTTTAACATTTATCATTTCGTCTGGCCTTTGGCCATTTGACGAATGAAAAAATGGGTGATATTAAGATGAAAATTTGGATTACAGTGAGATTTAATTAAATTGTATTAATTTAAATTAAAATAGGGGAAATGTGAAAATTAGGATTAAGTGTTATTTAGTTTTAAAGAGAGGAAATGCAGAGAGAGCTTAAGGGAGAGAGAGACGAGAGAGGGAGCGGCTACGAGAAAGAGAGATCCGAGAGGGAGAGATCGCTCGCGCGGGTTCCGGCGAGTCGACGACGATGGAGCCGCGAACGACGGGCTCGGGTCTCAGCAAGGTGAAGCTCGGTGCTCGGCGATGAGTGGGATGTCGTAGATCGATTCGGCGTGAAGGACGGGTTGCCAGATTTGCCGTCAACCATCGACGATCTGTCGATTTCTGGTCATGCTTGGCGACAATGAATGGTGTGGCGATGGTGAGGCTTCAAGTTCCGGCGTTGGGTCGGTTTGCAGAAGCTTAAGTCGGCTGTTCTCGTGTGATTTAGGTAATGAAATTTCCGCCTCTAACTTTAGTAGTCTACTGTTGTGCTGAGTTTGGTATTTTGGATGGATTTTTGGAGGATGAACGCAGGAATTATACCCTGTAGTTGGATTTTGGTGTGGACTGCTGGCCGTGGGTGAAAGAGAGCTGGAGGCCGAGTGAGATTTGCAAGGACTTGGGTCTGCTTTGTCAAAATGGTGAGATTTCTTCCTTGATATTTCGTCATTTGGATGCTGTTTGGATAATGAGTGCTGTTTGGATTGAATTGATGTCTGGAATTTATGTTCTATTGTGATAGTCTGAGAATGTTAGTTGTGGGATTATTAAGCATATGCCTTATATAACTGGATAAGTTGTTTGTGATGGTTGTTGAAGACGGAGATGTTATATGATGGGTTGGAGGAAGGTTTTGTAATCAATAACAGTTGTTGTACATACCAACGATGTTTCCGGATATTGTGAGAATTTAATCGGATATGTTAGGTTCTGTTTAGGAGTCGGAGAAGTAATTATAGTTTGTACAAGTTAGAATATGATTCATTGATGAGTTGTAATGTCTTAATTTGTGAAGGTATCGAAGAAGGAAAAGGATGACTGTTAGGTGCTAAATGCAATATAGCTTTGAGGTAAGATTAAGTGTGTTTTGGCCATTGAGACCCTACACCACAAGTATGGGTCGGTGAGTTTAGTGTTAATGTTAGCTATTGTTAGTTTAATGTTTATGCTTAATGTTAGTTGATTGTTACCATTAGTTAATTTAGTAGATTAATTGTGGTGAAATGCTCCCTGTGATAATGGTAGTGTAGATTTATGCTATTTGAATGATATTTTGTTCCTCTGTTTTTATTGCTATATGATGTTTCGTGAGGTCTAACTGTGTTATTTGTTAGTACTATGTGGATGCCCTATTATAATTCTTTTGTGGTTAGATAAGTTTGTAGAAAATGTTTAAAAGATGAAGAATGAGCAAATGAACGATAGAAGAGCTAAGAATTTTATGCTAATCTTAGATGTTTACTCGTTGTGTAATATTGTTTTATTTTCCTTACGCATTGTGTTTCTACATGATTCTTGCTTGTTTAAATGTTAAGTTGTATGAACATGATAATTTATTAGGGTAATTAGTTGACCCTCTATGAAATTAGCAGTTAGCATGTAAATGAACTAGAATTATATCATGAATCAAAATAATAATCCAAGCATGTTAAACTAACTATAGTGATTCACAGTTGAGTATATTTTACTTAGTATATAACTAACATGCTTACTTGCTAATTAAGTTAGTTAATTGTCAAGTAAATTAGCATGTCAACCAATTTACTAAATTTAAGCATGTAGTTACTTTAAACAATCGTTGTGGATGTAAAGACTAGTAGTTAAGCATGTTGTAATTAATTTGGTTAATATTAAATTGTTAAATAACTAAAACATGTTAATTAACTAACTAGTTGAATGTGTTAATTAACTAAATGCAAGAAATAACCTACAATTAGGGTAATTAGTTAGCAAGCTAGTGTGCATGATTAAATATTAATGAATTAACTAGTAAGAATGTTTAGGACAATTTAATTAATCATGTAATCTAAGTATGCATGCTGGCTGGCTAATAATTTAATGATAATTAATTATGCTAGCATGTTAATTAATTAGGCTAATTAACTGAATATAAATACTAGTGAGTATGTCAATCATAATTAGTAAGTATGTTAATTAACTATGATTAATTAGTGAGTATGTTTAATTATTAAGCATGTTAGATTTAATGATTTCTTTGTATGCTTGTCGTATTTGTATGCATTCACTGTTTCGAATCAATGTTGCTTTTCTTTCGATGCTAGTATTATTTACCTTTCTTTATATGCGCTTTTATTTTCATTCAATGTGTGCTACAAATATTTATAATCGATACTTTACTTTCTAAAGAACATAATGATGAAGAGGATAAAAAGAGAATGAAGTAGATGCAAGTGAATAAGGGTTTCATTGATTAAGCGAATGAACGTCTTATGAACGCTTTTATTATTGTTTTATTGTATTGCTTTTAATAGCTAAGTAGTATAAAAACGTGAAATTAACGTAGGAGCATGTTCATAACTGATTAGAATAATCGCGTAGAAATATAAATCTAGGAAGTATGTAAAATGACTAGGAAACATATAAAATGACTAAGAAAGAAATTAGGATATGATAGTATGTTGCAATTCCTCTTCGGTTCTTCGTTGTTTACAAGATTATATTATTAAAGTTTTCTATTGTGTGCTTTTAATTACTGTTATGTATTATATGCGCTTTCCATTTCAGTTGCTTTCGGTTAGTTTCGTTTACGCGCACTTTAAATTATTATAAATGTTATGTTATATGCATCATGCATCATGTTAAGTTGAGAATGTATGTTCATGCATCATGTAATAGAAATCAACTAGAGAGTACTCCAAAGGGGTAGTACTCACATGCATGGTGAGGAAGTAAAATGATAACGAAAAGACAAAGGAAAGGAATGAAAGGAAAAGAGAGTTAGGAGGCGGATGGGTAGTGGTCATAACCGGATAATTAGGAAATGCCCCTACCATATCGGGCCAGCCTTTATGGTATGGACAGACTTCCGTGGTAGAATCTATCGCTCTGGTATCTTGCATTTTCATGAGCGTGATTTAGCTAGAAGTTTAATAGTCTCTCATATCATAGATCTTATTTTTCATTACATCTTAATGAGACTTTCAGGTCTTTCCCATTGTAGCTGCCCCTCCGTATTAATATAGAGCTTCCCTTGCCAAGGTCTAAGAACTCTACCACCCCGTGTGCCTGAACGTACTCCCTTCCTTTATTAAATAAGCTCTTTCTACTTCTCCTTTTGATCTTGTGCTACTAATAATCAAAATAAGGCGCCCATCCTGCCCCTCTGTTATCGAAACGGGACCTAGTTTTCCACAGGAGGTTAGGTCCGACCCACTATACCATCCCATACAGGTTCTTCTAATCTCCAGCTCGAAGTACGAGTAAATAAAGAAAGAAATGAAAGAAAAAAAGAAAGGAAACGTAAATGAAAGAATTGGTTTGGGTGGCCCCCATTCCAAATGAACTAAAGAGAGTCATAAGCATAATGCATTTTTCCTTTTTCCTTACTAAGTCTTTTTAGACTTACAGTTGCTTGTGGTGTAGATGTAGGTACTATGATGTAGAAGAATGCACGGACTAGGAGTAGCAAAATATAAAGAACAAACAATAGCAAGCAGAGATGATGGATTTGCATGCTCGAGGGATGCTCATGGCTGACCAGGCATAAAGAGGATAAAAGAGAAACTGTTTTAATTAAGTTAAGTTGTAATAAATCGTATTTAAATGTTTTGTTTTCTTTAGTTAAATTGTATTCATGCTTCCGCAACGTTTCACATTAATGGTTTTGATTTAACGCTTTCTCATAAGTTTTACTAAATGTGATTTTATACCGAGTTTTACGAAAGAGTTAGTAGCGATCCGGTTATATGCACTGTGATTTATTTTCAAAAAGAAAATTCAAATTTTTATGTATTTTAAAAGATTTACGAAAAAACCGGATCGTTACAAAAATACCTCTGTTCACATTGCTGACAGTGTTTTTGCTGACGATTGACTATCGACCTGGTGGAGAATTGTTGATGGAGTTTCCATTGAGATGCTCTGCCAAGTTTCTTGAGTTTATAAGTTGTGATTTTAGGAGGAGAATCTGTTGTCATCTTGGTCTGAAACAAAGTCAAAATCTTTTCTCCACAAACTTTCATGGCAATTTTCGTATTCAACTTCTGTGTCTATATCTCTCTCTTCGACATTTTCGTCGTCTCCCTCAACCATGTTTCTATTATCTTTATCTTTTGGTGTTCTAGTCAGTGGTTCTGGTGAGGAATAAAAACTTTTTGCAACAAAACGAAGACTTTCTTCTACAAAATGTATACTTTCTGCCACATAATAACTATTTTCTGCTGTGAAAAGTAGTCATTCCGCCATTAGAGTGATTTCCTTAGTGAACTTTGAAACCTAACTCTAACTCTCACTGTCTCATCCAATCTCCAATGGTTTCTACCAGAACAACTAAATTGACTCTAAGCATAAAGTTGCTCCCTTTCAATCTCAACTTCAACTTCAACCTCAACCTCAACCTCAATCTCACCCAAAAACTAAAGTGGGTAGTGACCATAGACAAACTGCAATTGAATTCATTCACGCTCAATTTTAGCACAATGCACCACCTGAAGTTGAAGCACACCCCAACCTGAAGCACAACATTAACCTGAAGTACAACCTCAACCTCAATCTCAATCTCAAGCACAGTCACTGCCTCAATTAATCTGTTTCCAATCTATAACATGTTGTTTCCACTCATCGCTCTTCAGGACTGCGGTGACGAATAATAGGTACAAAGACGATATGAAACATCGTTCGATTATTGTATCACGAACAATAGATTTCAATTCATTATCTAATATGAGAATTGAAGAAATTGTTGAGAGTGCTGAAGTAGTGGGTTTGTGCAAATTGGGTAAAAGTTACCATGAGAGGATTGTCAAACTATTTTATGTCAATTTAAAACTTTCCACCCAACTATTAGAGGTTTGGACTTACATGTTTGAATGGAAGTTGAGGTTGACTCCCAACGATATTAACATGCTGCTTTGATGTTTGACGGATGAACCAAACAAGGAATATTATCACCTATCTTGAGATCCAGATTTCATTAGACAAGAATAAAGTTTGATAGTGTTTTAACAGTTGCACCATGATTCTGAGATTGAAGCATTCAAGAAACCAAAATCCAATGACTTCAACGCAAAAGCCCGAATGGTCATACCATAATGACAAGCCAATCTGCCGAAGAAATTCCTTCCCTCTTGCCAGAGAGCAAAACAGAAAAACCCCTCCTAAAACTCTTTCAACGAACCAGGAAATGTTAAAACCTAGAAAGGAAAAGGAAAATACTCTTTTTGCTTAATTTGGTAAATTCTTTGTTTTTCTTCAGTACAACATATAATGAATATTCTGACGAGTTTTCTAAGTGGATCAGAAACATTTATAGCTGTGAGTATATTGCTTTTCAACAAACAATTTGATTGAAAATCTTCTATTTCATTTGGTGACATTATATTATTGAACTATTTGAGTTTATCTAGTAACAAACAATTTGGATTTACTTCAGCGTCACTAAAATACTGCACAAACTTGTCAATAATTAAGGTTGATAGGATTTAAAACTGTTATTCACTCTACTTGTAAACATCAACATTTCAATATATTCAAAATAATTTTACCGGTTTGTACCCAAATTAATTTTGAAGCTGAACAAATTGAAAATATTGAAAATTGGAGTTCAATGAATTTATCGGAGGGACAACCGAATAGTTAGGAAAATTGAAAAGCTTTATTGTTTGTAATGTTTCTTTCAACAGGTTAATGGAATACGTGACAATAATATTTCTTTCGTTTATTTTTCATAATTGAATATTTTATTTATTAGCGAAAAGTTTGACTTGTCATTCATTTTAATTTTATAGTTAAAGTGGTTGTTTTGTTAATTTTTTGGGCAAATACAATGGTGAGTAAAATTGAAACGGACGGTCAGGGTGTAGCTGTAGACTATAAAATAATTCTTTCAACATGTTAATCACCGTCTGATTTTAGATCAACCGTCCAGAAATAATTAGTAAAGTGAAACAGCATGTAGATGATCACATATTGAGTTTCCGAAAAAAGAAGTTTGCAAAGACATTTAGATGGGATGCGGGAGCCGATGAAGAAATCGGTGTGCTGATAAATTTTCAAATCAAAAGTGGTAAAAGAGCCCTAATTTTCTCATTTTCTCGAGAAAATCATCACTTTCTCGAGAAAATTCGAATCTCGGTGTTCGAATTATGAGTGCGAGACGCAATGTATGGGCTGTTTTCCTTGTAATGGTTTTGATTTCTATCGGACCCCGAGTCGCCGCTTCGTTGCGATCTCAGTCATCGCAGCAGGCCTATGTGACGCTTTTGTATGGAGATGAGTTTTTGTTAGGTGTTAGGGTTCTTGGGAAATCGATTCGGGATACTGGATCGAAGAAGGATATGGTGGTTTTGGTATCTGACGGTGTCTCTGATTACGCTAAGAAGCTTCTCAAGGTTGACGACATCAGCGGCACTTTCATTTTTTATTTGATTTCTTGTTATGTAGTTTTTGTGGTTTCTGTGATATTGCTGTTATTAACTAGCTTTTCGAATTGTTGCATCTCTGTACTCCGAGAAAAATGACTTATTTCTATATATTTTTTGTGAAACTTTTAAGTAGTTACTGATCGCTGACGAGGAACCTGTTTAAATTATCTTTCTCCCCCTTAATTAAGCCAGCGATGAAGATTGATAAACATTAATGGTCTCCGCCGATTGTCAGTCAAAAGTTTAAATTTATTTTGTTTATGTGCACTTGTTATCATGCTTTGTTCTATTTATTATTCCTTAACTGGGATAATTGTGATTACAGGCTGATGGGTGGATAGTTGAGAAGATTAATTTGGTAGCGAATCCCAATCATGTACATCCGAAGAGGTTTTGGGGTGTCTACACAAAGCTAAACATATTTAACCTGACAAGCTACTCAAAAGGTAATCATTCAATGCTTACTATCCAAATTATGGCTATTTGAAAATATAAAGAATCTTGTAATGTAAGCATTCTCGGATGAATTGATATTTTTTATAATGAATGACAATCACCTATTTGATGTAAAAGAATAAGGCTGATGATGCAATTTTTTTTCTTATAAATTGTAGTTTGTTGATTTCATTCTGATCTATCCATGCAATTTCCAATTTCCTGTGTCTGTTTTAGTTGTTTATGCTTTATAGTATCAATAAGAGTTAAGAGGGTATGAACTCTATGGATTTCTAGTTGTTTATAGGTTTTCACACCTTTAAATTCTAAATTTGCAATGTCTAGTTGTGTACCTTGATGCGGACACTATTGTGGTGAAAAATATAGAGGATCTTTTCAAATGTGGAAAGTTCTGCGCTAATTTGAAGCATTCTGAGAGGCTTAATTCAGGAGTTATGGTTGTGGAACCATCCAAAACTGTTTTCAATGACATGATGAGCAAGGTGAAAAATCTATACTCCTACACCGGAGGTAATTTTTTTTACACATTTACGACTAAGGTCAATCTCATTATATCAACTTGTGACAATTCTTTTTAATTTCTGATATTCAACAGGAGATCAAGGATTTCTTAATTCATATTACTCTGACTTTCCCAATGCACATCTTTTTGACCCAAATTTATCTGAAGCTGAAATAAATTCTAGACCTGTTCCTCAAATGGAGCGACTCTCTACTCTCTACAATGCAGATGTTGGTCTTTACATGCTTGCTAACAAGGTATAATTGATATCAAGAGGAATAATTTTGTTTATAACTTTAGAAGCTATTTTTGAAATTTTTCATTTGTTACTGTCGGTGTTATTAATTTCTGTGTCTTAGTTAGAATTTATCCTTCTTGATAACATCTTATGTTACTATATTTAGTTTTTTGTTTGGATTGTTTAACCATTTTTTTAGACTGACTTCATGATTCTTCATCACATGAAGATAAATCACTTAAATTTTACATCTGTGCATTGTATAATTCTGAAAAAAGAACTCAACCGTACAATTCTCTACTGAGGTTTTTTTTTGTTAGAATGTTTGTGTTAATTGACAAAATGTACAATTATGCCAGTGAATTGCTAAAAAGGAAAGACTACTCATTGGAGAACAAAAGAAAAAAATGAAAGAAACTGTTAAAATTAAAGAAAAAAGTTTCTCCCACCACTCAAGTGGTAGTTACTTTGAGTATCTTAACCCATATATAAACTTAGGATGGACCATTACTGATCTATAGGAGATAAAAGTTCTAGCTTCGTTTCTCATATCTTGCTCTTCTCTATGATACAAGATTTTTTGTTGCATTTAATAGAATTGTTTTATAAACTTAGTTGAATTTATTGACTCTCTGGTTTAAAATGGGAGGAAATTTATACTTTCTTTTAGAGCTTGTTTAGAAAGAAGGATTGTCGCTGTTTCTTTCCTATATGTTTTTTTGGTGTAATTTTTCATGGATTTGGCCGAACAAACTTAAAGGGAGGGCTTCCACTATTTTCCTTGACCTCAAAGTTTGAGTCTAACAAACCTTTAAGCTAATGTTTTGAGCCATTTAAAATTTTGAAAAAAAAAATCATAATGATTAACTAGAGAAGGCGTGCTTACTTGACTGTAATGAGATTATCTTTTACAAAAACGCACCATCTTGACCTGAATGATATGCCGAATTTCTTTTAATTTTTTTTCTCTCTTGGAATATTTCCATATCCAATATTTTGTCTTGATTTGTTAGGTAGCATGGTGATGCTTTTTAATTTCTTTTAGTTTGATCTCTGTGTATTCATTACAAAGCACTCTTGCTCTTGTCTATATTTAATTTGTAAATTTATGTGCATGATAGTGGATGGTTGATGAGAGCGAACTTCGCGTAATACACTACACACTTGGCCCTCTAAAGCCTTGGGATTGGTGGACATCTTGGCTGTTGAAGCCCGTTGATGTCTGGCAGGTATTTCTTCTTTAAACTATTACTTGTTATTCTGTCATATATGATGATCTTTTCACATTATTAAAACCTTTATAAGGTATATATTTATAGGTACTTCTAATTCTGGAAAAACAAGTGATTTCCTAATTAGTGCTAATTACAAATTAAGGAGAATAAACAAATATGCAAGCTGTAAATGAAAAATTATTCTATCCATTTAGGATTTGATTTTTTCCTTGAGTAGTGGTGACAGTTATTGATGTTGATTGTAGATTTTTGTCACTTTTCTTACAACTCTCCCTTAAGCTTGATTCGAAAATATTTTTCATTCTAGGCTGGTCAATTATTGAATCAAAATTGAGAGTCCCTTTGTGAAAATTTTGACATTTGGCATCTTTTCTTTGATGAAATTTCGATCGCTTTCTATATATTTAAATTTTATCTTATCATGGTGAACTGGATTGTGTGCTATGTTGATAGCCGACTTATCTTGGGTGATTTCAACCAAGAGAATAATGGAATGCCCCCAAGTCTTATATCTCTAATTTTGGTGTCAACTTCTCTATTTTTAATCAAGGTCATCATTATTGCGATGCTATCTTAAACATATACAATTAGTATAGAAATCTTTCTGATAGACCTCTCATTTGTTTCGCATATGCTAAACTGAAATCCCCAACTAATAGTTAGAATTTGATTTTTTTTCCTAAATAGGAAAAATGATTGTTATAGATGTTAATTGAAGATTTTTGTTACTTTCCTTAGCACTTGAATTATTGAATCTCTTTGTTCACCGTTTAATATTTTTTTTCTAACGTGGGAGTCTATACTTGGTCCCTCTTGTAAACTTTGATTCTATTTTGTGCATTAGAACGTTAGAGTCCAGCTTGAAGACTCCCTACCTGGAACTCGAGGTGGCAGAAATGCTAATGATGATATTCGGATTAGTATTTTATTCCTAATTCCTTTATTTGCTCTTTTCTTCTGCAACTACTGGTCTTTCCATCAGGTATATAGTTGGACTGAATTACTGTGAAGCAGTAATCAAATCCAAACTGGACATTGGATCTACATTTAATTCATGTTTTCTTTCGTTTTTTATTTTTGCAGCGACATGGGTATTCTAATACATTATGTAGAACTTCACTATGTGATTATATCAAACATCTTTACTACAAAGTTAGATCGCCTGGAGCCCTTGCTTATAATGGTCTTTTTTCGTCTGGTACCTTTCATCCACATAACGAGGTTTGTGTCCTCTTCCTAGTTATTCACAATTCTTATTGAGAATTGCTATGGAGCCCTTTGCAGCATCAATCATGATGTTTTTCTGGCGTTGGTCGGAAATTATTTGTTTTTATGTGATTGTTTTAAAATGGTATGCAGTACAAGGTTCCTACTTATTTGGGTGGAATTTCAATCTGTGCCTGCTTCATGATTGCTGTTATGGCTCTGGCACTTTCTCTTGTAACTGTGCCGCGACAAGTTACTCCATGGACTGGCTTACTCTTAATGTATGAGTGGACATTTACAGTTTTCTTTCTATTGTTTGGTTGCTTTCTCCATTTGATTTTTCAATGGGGAAAGGCAACGGCAACGGCAACACAAGCTGGATCTTTTTCCTCTAATCCTGAATCAGTTGATTATTCTGCAAAAGGTCTGATTTAACGAATGTTATGTGTATCATTTTTATGTTTCTCACGTCTAATGTTCCTTTATTGCGTTTCAGATCATTTGCGGCAGGTATCGACTTTTGATGCTACTGCGTGGTTTTATGGAATTGGAATGGCATTTCTCGCTCTTGCTGCCCCATTGTTGCCATGCGTCTTTGGTATCACTGCTCTGTTTGTTAGGTAATTAACACAATTTTTTTGCTAAATGATGACCGCGATGTTGTTGTTAGTGTTAAGAATGATAACATTTAACTGCATATTTTTTTTATTTCCTTCAAGTCGTGTATACCCAACTTCCACCATGTCTTTCTTGATGACTTTGTGTTTTTGTTTCATCCTAGTTCTCGATTGTGTTTATGGATTGCACTTTGCTTAGTTTTGGTATTTCTGTTTGCGCAAACCTTAAAATTACTTATTTATTTTCTCTAAATCTTGCTAACCATAAATAATTGAAGGAGCCATAGAAGGGAATAAGTGAGAAAAACCTTAAAGAAGGGTTCTTCTGTTTGCATTGTCATTATCTTTCTTTTTTAAACACTAGTCTAAAGTATCTTCTTCTAATTGATTGTTGTCCTTATTTTCATTTTCATGTTTATTATTCAGCAAAGGCGATTGAGAATCCAACTTTTTTGGCAGATTATATGAACAAGCAAAAAATGCCATCAACTACGAGAGAATGCTTTACTATTTTTGTTTTGACAGGTTGGGATTGATGGTTGTTGGAGGCCTAATTTTGGCTTCTTTCATGACTTGTGCATCGGAACACTTCGCCATCAGATCATTCTTGAGAGGTCTTGAAGATCGAGACACCACACGAGGTAGGAGTATATGTTACTTGTGCCATTGATAATTTAATAGTGCGTTAAATGTAACATATCATCTTTGTAGTTTAATTAACCCCATGTTATATGTTCAATTTGTATAATGGTATGGTGGAGAAAGTTGTACCAATTCAAGCAAGAGTGCCTCGTTTTTGTAATATTCTTCCAGAAAACATGGCCATGATCTTAATGCATTCTTTGCCATTCTGCATTACTTATAATCATCATCAAGTCTGTCACGGGTTTAATGGCACGAGCCAAAAAAACCGGTGTAATACTCGTTAGAATCTAATTTTTAAGTACATTTTACGGTACCAAGGTTTAGGTCACAGATTTTACGTGACGTCTTATGGGACGGGACACCGGTTAAGTAGCAGATGAGTGGTCTTAGTCTTTAATGCTAAGGTAAGAAACAACTAATAATCTCATGCTAGGCTTTTCTTATGGTTCCAAATTGTGTCACTTTCTGCTTAGTTGTTCATCCTCTTTTGACAAGTTCAATAGCATACGTTGGAATAACTGTCCTTAAAGTTGTTAAGCTTAGAAATGTGGATAATGGCAGAATTTAGTACAAGCTCGTGCATAATGTGAAGATGGGAGATTTTTATTATTCAATAGAAATGAAAACAAATACGTAAAAGGAAGTTGTCAAACGTATTTAACTCATATAAGTTAAATCCAAACATAAACAAGGATGGGATGGGAGAATCATCCTCTTCTTATTCCTTCATTTCTGTATTGAGAGAGAGAGAGAGAGAGAGAGAGAGAGAGAGAGAGAGAGAGAGGTGAAGCCAAGGATTAGATAGACTTGCCTAGATAGAGGCCAATGTTTTTAGGGTACCCTTTAACTTGCAACGTCAAAATCTGCCAGTGAACCCTCCATGACTATTCTCCAAAGCACACCTTGAGCTCCTCTCATGGCTGCCGACCCAGTCAAGTATCATCAGCAGGAACCTCTCCCGCCTCTCTCTCTCTCTCTCTCTCTCTCTCTCTAACAAGGAGAAGACAGAGAGACAAAGAAGATGTGAACTTATACCAAATTTAAAACATTTATAAAGTGGGTAAAAGGAAATCGGAACACGTAAATGTGATGACCCTACAAACCATGAATTAATGGAAGACTATATATTGCCCGAAATGACAATTTATCTTTAAAAAAGAGAGACAATTGATCTTTATTTTCAAAAATGTATTCTTTAATACATAAAAGATCAAACGTCAAAAATAATGCACAATCATTTTCAAACACTGACAAAATTGATGTTAATTTATTTGAAAAGATAAAAGGAAAAGACCCAATGGAATCTCCCTTTTGAATTTGATTAACATCGAGAAAAAGAAAAAAAAGCATTTTTATATTTTCCCAAGTGCTATTCCAACTAATTCACTCATTGCAAAAGGATAAACTAATGGGATCTAGCTAGAAATGTAATTAGAACCATCAAATTCCACTCTAAACCCAATCCCAAATCAAGTTAATTGGAGAAAAATAATAATAAAAAAGCACCCCCCCTTAACATTTTTAGACATCATTGTTCATTTGTGCAATTAATCTTATAATTATGCTATTACTGAGTAAATGATATATCAAAATGTAAGATTAAAGTGTACACCTAATGAGTAAACAATAAGCACAATGAAGAGGACATCGTGATTGTATAATTAAGGCAAGAATAGTTGAATGTGATGTTACAAATGTGCTTCTTCAAACAGCCATTCATCCAAAATATTGAATGGCCCCAGTATTTCACATTTCTTTTATTTATAATATTGACAAATTCACAAAAAAAAAAAAAAAAAAAACAATTTCTTCCAAATCATCAATCTCTGCTAGCTTCCTTCAAATCAATACCTATGTGTGTGTGAGAGAGAGAGAGGTCACTCCAAAGAGGAAAACCAGAAAGAAGTAGTTACAAGGTAGCAAAATGAACAGAAAACATACCTTGAAAGCAGCATTGAATCAAGACCCTTTAGCTGATGATTTTCAGATGGAAGGAAGAGGTGTAGAAAAATAGAAGTGGATATCACCAGATTTTTTGAGGCCCCTAATAAAACCAGCCACCAATGCATAATATTTTCGTCCTCAATATATGTAGTAATGATTTCGTAATAAGGCTGCAACGAAAAAGAAAAGAAAAAGTTCTAGTAACCCAAAATGAAGGTGTGTATTTCCGCCCAAGATGAGACAGTGTAGAGAACACCAGAACGCCCTTTCCAATTTGAAAAGTTTCCTCCATTGTAATCCTTCTGTTTCTTGATCAAGCCAGAGAACAGAGGAACAAACAAAATGCCAAATTGAGTTCCTACTCTCCTGAGGCTGGCACTTGATCCAATAATGATTCCAATATCAGCCTCTAAAAGACAGAGCAAGTCACCAACCGAGTCACCAATGTAAACTGTCAAATTCCTCTTATTGTTGATGCGACTCTTCAAAATATCATTAAAAGCTTCAACTTTGTCGAGAGGAGATTCCATTTTCGTGACTATTTTGCCCGTGGAAATTGAATTTTCATATGTTAGCTCGTTTGCATGTACATTTAACTTGGACAAATCACCTGTAATACTCAAAACGGACATACATTTTGCATTCAATCTAAACTGCGAGAAAAAGGACAACCCGAGAGTTTACAAGATTCATGAAAAAAAGATAGATGGAATGTAGATAAATTTTCAACCAGACCACAACCTATGATCCTTGTATATGCACCAGATTATATAGACAGGCATGACAGCATGACAGCATGACGTAACATACATAATTCACAATTCCTAGCAGTCTGATTAACAGATCCTGACAAAATAACCTAAGCTTTACTGCTTGATGAAAGTGTGCTTGATGAAAGTGCATGAAGGCATGCAACGGTCAAGATACAACCTTAAACTAATCTTCCCAAACAAGATTTTCCATCCCATTCAAAGTTTTCAATGAACTGCAGGACAAGTAAATTGCTTCATCTAGCAAATAAAAAATGGACTCATAATACATTACCAAAAGATAGTGCAATTATAGAACTTTTTTTAAACTATAAACTCAAAAAAAAAAACATTGTGTTCCACTCTTGTAAGAGGAAAGCAACAAACCTGACGAGAAACATGATCTAATCAGATCGCCACACCAACAGTACGAGAGTACATGAACACTTGCGTTCACGTTTTCATTCTTCACTAATTTTTGGAAAAAACTTGCACAACCATCCTGAAGACCAAGTCTTTCTCCAGCTCGTTTTACATCATCAAGGTTTAAACCCTTAAGTACTCCGGATTCAATTACTCTTTTATTTGCCCTTATCTCAAAATCTGAAATTTTCTCCAGTGCAGAAGACAAAACTTCATAGTTAAACACAACTGCAGAGTAAGAGTCTTAATGTCAATGTCATTGATATCTAAGAAGCAATATTGATGCACAACTGCATATTTCCAAATACAGGAAAAGAACTATTATACACCAGAGAAAAAATTAGAATAAAAATCAAACCTTTCTCAGGAGGCATAATACTTTCAATACACTGTTCGTATTCTTCTGTGTACTGACCGGAAAGAACTTCCCACATTTTTCTGAGGTCAGTTGATGACATCCTAGATATTTGATTTTCAGAGAGATTCTGATCAGGTTTTGGTGCTGTCACTAAAGCAATTTCTGCTAGAATGGCTGAAGAATCAACAACCGTGCATGTCAAATCAAAATCAGAAAATATTGTTAAACACTCTTCTGAGGGATTATGCTCTCTGGCAAGAGGAACTATAGTTGGCTGAGCGAGAGGCTGAGCATAAAAGAAGTCTGTCTCAAGCTTCAAAGCTTGTAGATAAAGTTTTTCAATGATGTCAAGCTCTTCGCCTGTCAAAGACACACTTAGTTTATCGAGCAGGTCTTCAATTTGCACGGCGGATGCCTAAATTCAAAAATAAGAATAGTTGAGCTCATGGAGTAAAGAGGTTTTGTTTATGTTTATGCATCTTTTCTTTAAGTGTAATAATTAAAAAATTCTAAAATTTTCCCATAAAAACCAGAACAGATGTATGAATGAACCTGAAAACTTTCGCAGGAGTAATTACAAATCCACTTCTTGTAGGGGTGACTGTCATTGTCAGGATCTAAAAATGCATGGAACTCCTTACCCAAATGGGCATATAACTTCATACAAGGTGTCATGGCACCAATTGTATATGCAGCAATTTTTGTCCTTTCGAATGGAGTTGCAAGTTTAACAAGACCTTTAACACCTTCCACTTTGCCAGAAGCTGTTGCTAACAAAAAATCTGTATATTTAATAGTTGCAGGATTAATTGCACTCTCCTTTTCCACATCTAAACCCCATTCCTGCAGACTCACATATTATAACAACAATAAGGTTAACCTTCAAGCAAATAACAAAGAATCTGTATATTTAACAGTAGAAGTCTAAATTGCACCCTCTTTTTCCACATACAAACCCCATTGCTGCAAGAGACACATAATTACTACAACATGAGGTTAACTTTGAAGCAAAAAAACAGAAGTTTAGATGCAGGTTTAAATTTATTTATTATTGCATGAAGAGTGGAAAGGAAAACTGTATCTTACAGTCTTAATGTATCAACATTATCAGTGTGACAAAATAATGAGATGGAACTAATATGTCTTACCAGTACAAATGAATTGTGCATTTTCAACTCCTCAAGAACAGCCTTTCTCAAATCTACAATTATCAGCTTCGCGTCGTCATCATCTGCACACTCTTCTGCTAATTCATACCTACAAATACAAAAAGAAGAATGAAATCAAATAATGAATAACAAATAAAATATTTGCATAACCCTCTCAAAAGTAACTTAAACTAGTGTCACAAAATTTTTCAGCTATTTCAAAGCTACACACATTCCATTTTGTAGCTGGGAGAGGAGAACTGACTAAAAGCCCTTTCATGTAATCCAAGTTTATAGGAATGAAAGTTTCAAGCTCTTATGTTAATTTTTTCTCACCTTATACAGGAAAGTGTTTAGAACTCACTCTTTAGATGAACCTCATTAAGATCTTGCCTCCAAGGTTATAAAATATTCTAGTGAGATGTAAAATGGAAACTCAATAGCTGACAGATGTGAAAGTGTTAACCCTTTGTCAAGCTGGCATATGCTTCTTCAGTAAGCAAAAGAATTAAAATATAAACATTTAATAGTGAAATAATTTAATTAATATTATAAACATTTATTTCTTCAAAGAACATTCAAATTTTGGTCATATAAACATTTCTTTGCCATTATATTGACGCCAACCAAAAAAAATGTCAGATTCCGATCCCCAAAGTGGATACAAAATATAACAATTGCTAATGAAAACTTCAAGAACAAAGTCTTTAACTACCGTGCTTTGTCCTCCATAATAAATTTCTATTTTCCAACAATTTTCTTAAGAAAGACCAAACAGTTCAAAAATTGAAAACACCTTTTTTTTTAAGTCTTAGTCACAAACCAATAGTTTCTTAATTTCTTTGGACGTGCAATGAGTGAAATAACATTTGATCAACGAATTTCTGATAGAAAATATAACTGATGTCAGAAAAATGGACAATTTTACGGAAAAAAAAATCATGTCCATAGAAATCCACGGAAACATTTCCGACTGATACCCTTATCTTTAATGAATCAGAGTAAGAATATTATCCATCAATCATCGCAAGTAATCCGAAAAGAAACAATCCCTACATAACAAAGAAAGCAAATAAACCAAATATTGTGAGAGGAACTCACGCTTTCACAAATGTCTTCAGAAAATGAACATCTTGAGCGATATAGTGCCGAAAACTTTCAATCGAGAGATTGCCAGAAGCTAAACAGACTGAAAATGGATTGTACAAAGCGAAAACCGATTCTCTATGAAACTTATTCCAGAATCTTCTAGCGAGACCTACTTCGTTGTCGACGTTGGAATGGATTGAAGCCATTGGAGTGGAGGATGAGAATGATCGCCAAAATGAGTCGGCAGAGTGGGATCGAAGAGAGTTGGGGAGGAGCAATCGGAAACTGAATCGGAGAGAGCTCAATAAAAGTGGCTGGTTCTTGATTGGATTGGAGGAAAAGAATGCCAAGCTCATCAAGAGAGAGAAAGAAGACGGCGCTTCTCTTTTCCAGAGAGAGAGAGAGAGAGAGCGGTAGACTAAACAGGATCGTTTGAGAAAAATAGCTGAAATATTTTAGTTTAAATATTTAAATTTAATGTAAAGTGCAAAATGAGAGAAGTAATCCTCTCAACAATTCTTTTAGCAAATTACACATGTAAAATGTTGTTAGCAACCTACTCCTCCCGTGTAGAATTTGTCAAATGTCTCGTGTTTTTGTCATTTCTAACGATAATTTAACCTACCATTATTATATCGATTTACTCGACTTTTCGTATATACTAAATACCCATGATCAATTTTAAAGATCAGAAGATAGTTCAATTCATATCTGTGTGTTTGTGCAGAATCTGAGTGAATCAAGATAACTAAAGTGCGTTAAAATTGTTATCACATGCAAAAAAACATTGAAAACGCCGATAAAAATAACATGTGACCCACAAGTGAATGTTCGATTTTCTACCATTATACTCGATGTCTCGTGTTTCTCTCTCTCTCTCTCTCTACAACAACCATTGTCATGCCAAATTCAAGCTTTTGTCATGCTACAATATGATTTACGTTAGTATAAATTCGATGCATCTTTCGACGTGTCCTTTACGAGGGAGGTATACGTCAATTTCTTACAACATTTATGTAACGAAAATTACAAATATGCCCTTTGCTCGAAGATTTCGAGGTTGTGGTGATCATTGAATACGAGGGAGGTATACGTCAATTTCTTACAACATTTATGTAACTAAAATTACAAATATGCCCTTTGCTCGAAGATTTCGAGGTTGTGGTGATCATTGATTTAGACCACGTGTTTCCATCCTATAGAGATGAACTATTTTTATTGCCCATGTAGACATTTTCCTACTGCATCTACTCGAGGCATAATACAAGGTTGCGTCTTGTTGTGTTGGGGGTCGATTTGCATCTATGGATCAGCAAACGTGCTCATTGTCGATGATATGTCGACATTGATGACCTTTCGAGACGGAGACAATGGTGAAAGAAAGGAGTTTTCTTCGTAATGATTCTTTAGGAAGTGTATTCTCGTGGGGAACTTTTCCGTAGAAGAGAGAAGGGAGAAAGAAACATTATGTAGATAAAATAAACAACATCAAATTTAGTCGAATCTAGCGAGATCGATACGACGATTCTCATTCGATGCCACAAACATTCGAAAGATGAAAACTAAGAACATCTTGTCTAACTCGAAAACCCTTGGTTGCAAAAGAACATCACGATATAACTCCAATCAATACAATCTTTCTAACAAAGCAAATAAACCCCGAACGTACGAATTCAAAACAATATTCTCATGATCACCAGAGAAAACGAAGAAACTGTCGAGCTAGGGTTTCTACAAAATCTTGTGCAACGATTTCAATCAACAATGCAATCTCCTTATCTTCGTCTTTTGCAAATGATTTAATCTCTTTTTGGATCTCATTGAAAGCTGGATCTTCCCTCAACTTGATCTTCAATTCTTGCACATCTTTCATGGGGGATTAATAATCCAAACCCTAACTCTTCATTCAAAGCCAATAACAAAAGAAGAACCCGTTTCAATTGTTTTATTTTTACTATTTAGACAATGGCTTAATCTATTAATAGTCTCCTAAATCTAGGATTCAGCTGATAATACTCGGAAAATCAGGAGAGAACTTTCGAATTTTTAAAATTTTTAATTATTTTGATTTCATATTATTATTTTTTTTCTATTTCATATTATGATAATACTCAGAAACTCTAGATTCTAACCAGAGAAGATCAATACTTACCAGAGAGAAAGACAGATACCTGATTGTTATTGGGATTAACCAGAAAGTTATTTTAAAACAACAGCTGCATTTCTCATAACCAAGTATCTTTGCACGTACTCATTAGGAAGCAATCTGACAACCTTAAAAATATTGGCATTTGCATATCGGAGATTCATCTGGGGATCATAATAAGGTGCCTGGATCGTGTTAATACCATTCTTTAGTGAACAAACTACGTCCACGCAACAAAAATAATGACTTTTGTCCACTTCTGTTATTATATAATTATCAACAACATAGATTTAGCCATAATCCGAAACCAAAAGAAAAAGAGGGACTGAGATCTTAGATGAAGCCGGATGGCAACAACCCGATTTGTCCCAGAAATTGATATAAAGCAGCTTTTAATCTGCATATAATATGCTCTTAAGTAAGATTGTTTACTGTCCTTTAGATTACTTAAACAACAGCGTTGTCAGTACCCCACCGTTATTCTCGACGTAAAAAAATCCATCGGTATTTGGTAAATCAACTCATTGTGCTGTGACTTAAAAGAAATCCTAGCAATACGACCAATCGAATGACAAAATAAACACATATCAGACCAAGTCCACATGGACGGATTAAAATCTTACACTTTCTTTTTTAGAAGATTATTATGTCCTAAGTTTAATCAATTTTTCAATGCCGAATCATTACAGTCTTGTAGGATGCAACAGCACAAAGTAAATACAAATTACATCCGACTTAAGCTATATCAGATAAGAGAGCAACAAAAGACATTAGCATAAACTACCACTCGCGGAGTTACATACCTCATATCCTGTAATATCGCAGATTCTTTTGCATGGTAGCATTGATGGTGGCGACTCAATGTTAATGTCTGAACAGAGAAAATATAAAAAAGGTTGAAAGCTTATATTGTAAAGAAGCACAGAAAATTTGTGGGAGATAAGACTCTTAAATTAATATCCTGTAATTGATGCATGCATGCACGGTAAATCTAACTTGAAAACAACTATTTCTACTTTCTAGCGTCCCTTTATTTTACTATTTCCCTTTAGTTTTATTTTTATATATCCCCCAAAGGATCAATGCCAATTGCCATCATATACTGTTCCATATTCCTCTCAAATACTTATCGAATTATAGAATATACATTCAACACGTACTTGTTTCTAGAGTAAGATCTATCAGAAAATCTTTCAGCACTACATGTAACTAAACATAATAATGATAGATTACCATTGAAAAATATCATTATTTTCTTATACATTTAAAAATGCCCTTTCTATTGTCTTGACAATCATTCCATACTAAATTTGCTAGTAATAGAGTGTCTTTATTCAGAAATTAAAGCAACACGTTTCTAACCTTAAACCGTATAAATGTTTCAGAAATATTTGCAAGTAGCCTGTTTCACTCCAATGTCAAAAGGAAAGAAAAAAAGTAAAACAGCAAAAAAGAATCAAATCAGACTACACAAGCTCCAAAATATGTTATCAAATTCATCTGCAAGCAAATACCAAACGAAAAAGTGAAGCTCACAAGTGGGTTCATCTTGGGAACAATTTTGATAATTCTCCGCTTGAATGATTTGCTTGAGATGTTACCAGTGCCTGCCTCTGGATTGTCCTTTTGGGTATTTTTCATACATTTGAATCTTCTTGAAACTCATGTAGCTTGGCAACAATATCTCTGATTCCAACAATTCTGCCTCCATCCTGTCCTTTTGCGACACTCTTCCCTTCTGCGTAATAAGATAACAAAAAACATTGGAATTTCCGGTGTAATTCAAGTTGACTTAATGTGGTGAGTTTTGAGACGAGAGTTTGGATGATAAGAATCTTAAACATTTGCTTCGGATTGGTGGGTAAGAACATTTGGTTTCCAATGTATTTAGGGTAATTCCTTTGGGACGTAGAGCTATTTCTTTACTCCATCAATACATTTTTCTTTAAACAAAATAGATTATTGAGAAACACAAATGAATACAAGCAACGAGTCTTTACCAAGTGATTCCAATGAAAAGATATCGCTCCTCCATTTTATAAATACTTGTAGGAAATTTGAAGATTTTTCGAGATTACCGTGGATTACATAGACTAATTCCATTCCCCATCCCTCAAATCCCCAAATTGCAAAACCCTAAATTACTGAAGTTTCGACATTGGAAGGTAGCACACTGACAGACAAAAGGAAAGGAAAGAAAACCAGAAAGTATTTAAAAAAAAAAACAATAAAGAATTCTAAGCCAATAACATCTAATAATTGTGCACAAGAAGACTCGCAACACAGAATCATAATACAGAATCAATGAGCCTCCGAAAGAAATGAAAGTTAGAAAATAGAATCCGATGCATGTGGAAGAAGGAAGGTGAGAAAACCTTGCTTCGCTAGGCAGAACGATTGAACGGGACCTTTCACAGTCCCCTGAAGTCCTTTCAAACTGAGAAGAGGAAGAAGAATGAGAGAGAGAGAGAGAGAGTAGAGAGAGTATCACTTGGGACCGGAGGCGGGAGTGATCAAATTACCGGTTCGGTTCGGCCTATATATAAAAAACAGGGCTCATGACAATTGACACATCAACATTCAATAGATAGGTTAAAGGGTAAATAACACTGCAAACCCTATAGTTCTGGGTCAATGACAAGTCAAACCTTGGAGAAATTTTTTTAATAACTAAAACCCTGAACTATGAGAAATTATCGCTGGCAACCTCGCAGTCAAGTTTTCCGTCCAAATCCGTCAAATCTAATTCCTCAGTTAACTTGAAACGTTTTCCTCTCAATGTCGATCTCGTTCGTCGGCGTCGATTCTTAAAATCGATGTTAGTTCTACCATATAAATGAATTTCAAAGTCAAAGATTAAAAAATTTCGAACTTTTTGACTGTAAAACGACGAATATTGGAGGAGAACTGTCTGTTTTAGGTTAAAAATCGTATTTTGTCCATTTTATTTTTTATTATTAATAAACAAATATTAAATTACCGTTTTACCCTTAAAAAATTGTCAATATTATTTTTATAAGGACAAAAGAGTAATTTGATAGACAAGTGAGGTACAGTCGTCTGCCACTTGTCTGTCAAATTACTCTTTTATCCTTATAAAAATAATAATGACAACTTTTTTAAGGGTAAAACGGTAATTTAATATTTGTTTATTAATAATAAAAAATAAAATGGACAAAATACGATTTTTAACCTATAACGGACGGACGGACGTCCGTGAGAGTATGACGGACGTTCGTGAGAGTACGATGGACGTCCGTCAGAGTATGACGGACGTCCCTGACGGACGTCCGTTATATGTTAAAAATCGTCTTTTAACCTAAAACGGACAGTTCTTCTTCGAAATTCGTCGTTTTACAGTCAAAAAGTTCGAAATTTTTGAATCTTCGACTTTGAAATTCATTTTTATGGTAGAACTAACATCGATTTTAAGAATCAACGCCGACGAACGAGATCGACATTGAGAGGAAAACATTTCAAGTTAACTGAGAATTAGATTTGATGGATTTGGACGGAAAACTTGACTGCGAGATTGCCGGCGATAATTTTTCATAGTTTAGGGTTTTAGTTGTTAAAAAAAATTCTCCAAGGTTTGACTTGTCATTGATCCAAAACTATAGAGTTTGTAGTGTTATTTACCCTAGATTAAACAATATGAAATTAAGAAATTAAAAAACTATATAAATTATAAGATCTCATTTTGATGTCACGTTAATTTGATTTTTACTATGGTCTCTAGCCCTATAATTATTACACAAATTAATAAATAACATATAATCACTTAAAATTCAAAGAAATACTAAGCAAAAATTGATTTATTATGACTTCACATATGGTAGCTTCACCAACCAATCCTAGCTCAGCCAATTGAACACTAGAGTTCTGACCATGAAAATAGTGGACACAAAAACAAGATTTATATTTATCGTTCTAAACATAACTATCTATGTTTATAGATCTATAAACGTATTTCTGTTTGTTTTGATATACGGAGAGAACTTGTTAGAGTGATGTTCCTGCAGAATCAGAGTATGGTGTTGGACAGATAGGTGCAACGGTTGAGTTATACTGCAGCGAACTCAATAGAATCAGTTATAGTGGGTCTGCTGATTTGGACGTGGTCAATTGAGTGAAATTTTTGAATTAGATCATGCTAATTTGAAATTTGAGGGGGCCGGTTAATTATTAATCGATATTGGTTTTGTCAATTAAGAGATATTTAAAACTATAGAATATGTTTGAAATATTGATTTAAAAATTCAAATTATTTTCCACAAAACTCACAAAAGGGAAGAGCAAAGGCACACCCACATTTAGTCTTTCCTTCTACTTGATTTTACCCAAAAGATCCAATTTATAAAAAGAAAAAGGAAATATCTATCAGCACTACACACTTCCATACATTGCAATCCACGGTTGTTCTTAAATTGTCATCACATCAGACGGCTGAGGAAGAAAGTTTCAGATCGCCGACCGGACTTCCCGCATTGGGCTCCACCCTGTTCATCATAAACCCGGGCTTGCTCCCTGACCCGTCATCCTGATCGTGGTACACGTAAGCAAATCCTCCGTGCCTAGTCAGATCCATACCTGCCATCTCATCATCTCTTGATATCCTCAATATCTTCAATTTATGCATTGCATAAAAGAGTGGGCCCATTGTGACCGAGACCCACCCGATGATCACCAAGATCTGGATGATTTGGGCTGCCAGTAGTTTTCCTCCGCCGCCCATGAATAGCCCGTACGGTCTCCCTACCTTGTTCGAGTAGACCTCGTTGACGTAATTCTTCTGGGCGAAGAGCCCGGTGAATATCAACCCCCACGCCCCGCATCCGCCGTGGAGTTGCGCCGCTTCGAGAGGATCATCGTAGTTCAACTTCTCTGCGAGTATGTTGAACCCGATTAAAACCCAGGCGGAGACGAATCCGCAGACTATTGCCGCCCAGGGTTCAACCACTGAGCAGCCGGAGGTGATGGCGGCGAATCCCCCGAGTAGTCCGTTGCACACGTCGGTGACGTTCCAGTGGCCAGCGATCATACGCTTTCCGAATAGCGTTGTGAGTGCCGCCGTGGAACCAGCCAGTGTGGTCGTGACTGCTGTTCGGCCCACGGCACTCCACTGTCCGTAGTAGGTACCTCCTTCGCCATACGCTTTCAAGATCGTCAGAAACGATCCCGGGTTGAACCCGTACCAACCGAACCAAAGTAAAAATGACCCGAGAACAACTAGCGACGCGCTGTGTCCCCGCAACGCGACGGATCGTCCGGATCGGTCGAACCGGCCTATTCGCGGGCCTTCGATCAACGCACCCCACAACCCGGCTATCCCGCCCACCATGTGAACAACCCCCGATCCGGCGAAGTCAATAGCCCCGGATCCGAACATTAAGTTATTGTCGCTTCGGACCGGGCTAGCCCACCCATCAGATGACCAGAACCAATGAGACACAATCGGGTAGACGAAACCAGTCAAGAAAGAGGAGTATATAAGATAAGCAACAAACTGCGTTCTCTCGGCGATCGAACCGCTGGTAATTCCTGCGGCGGCGATCGCGAAAGCCCATTGGAAGAGAAAGTAACTGTAATCTCCCGCAATGGTTGGAAAATCACTGAGACCGAAAAAATGACGGCCGATGAAGCCATTAGAAGGCGATCCAAAGGCGAAAGCAAAACCAAAGAGGTAGTACGAGAGGCCTCCGGCGGCGGCGTCAAGGACGTTGGTGAGCATAATGTTCATCGTGTTCTTCGCTCGAACAGATCCAGCGCAAAGCATAGCGAATCCAAGCTGCATAGCGAAAACCAGATACGCAGAGAATAAGAGATAAGTATTATCCACTGCATAATTAGTGTCGGAAAGCTTGTTGGCTATGACGTTGAATCTTGTACAGAAGAAGTCCGCCATGGCTGTGGAGTTGGAGCTCGTGGCGCCGAGCAGAGGCACCAAATCAACGGCGGAGCAGGATAGAGAGGCCATTTCTAGATTACCCAAAAGGGTGTCTGTTCTGATGATTGAAACAGAAACAAAGATCTAAAAGTGCAAGAAGGAAGATGGATGCGGGGTGTTCTTATACAAAAGGAACATTGACTTTCGGTTGTGGATTCTAATGGCTGATGCAGTGTTTACACAATTTAATATTTTTTTTATATTATATTTTAAACAGACATAGACATCTGATTTCGACACTTTTAACCTACACATTATTGTCCTAATTTTTACTTGTTTTGATATTTTTACGCATTAGATTCTATTTTGTAAATTTGTCTAAATAAATTTAACAAACAAAACAGCTTTATTCTTAAAAAAAATTAACATAATAATCACTAAATTATAATCTCAATGACAAGTCAACTACTAAACAATACTATGCTATTAACTTGAGGAAAATGACTTGACCATATCGTTTCTGAGAATTCACAGTGGAAAAGAGTTAATACCCATAGAAAAAATTACAAGAAATCGTGATTTCAGAGACTTGCAATGAAAAATAACTAATACTCATAGACAATAGATTTGAAAAAAATTTTAATTTTTTTTAGTTTTGTAATTTAAAAGATTTTGTAAAAGAATGTATAATGTTTTAGATGCATGATGATTTAAAATTGTTTTATTATCCATGGAATAATCACAATATGTTTGTGTTTTTTCACAAATAAGACAATGTATTTGTCCCTTATACCCATGCGTTTTCAGTGTATGTTTTTGCAGATGAAAAATGACTTTCCTTTGCGAAAAATCAGTCATTTTTCTACAGAGAAAAGTCATATTTCAAGAGCTCACTTTCCACAATGAAAAGACAATATTCTGCAGCGAAAAAAAAAATATTTTTATTTTAAAACGAAATAAAAACTATAAGATGAACATTTAAAAATGATATAGGCTTGTGTTTCTTCTTGCTGATATTATTTAATATTTATTTTTTTAGTCAATAAAATTAACAATTTTAATATTATTAATGGAAGATTCCAGATCCATACACCTTTTACTAAAGCACGCTTTATTCACAAACCCTAATAACTATAACTACAATTTGTCGTTGTATTATTTTTTAGGGTTTATTATAAGTTAGGAGTTGTTATAGGAACTGCTACGATTTATTGTTTATTTAATAAAAAATTATACAATCAATGTAAGCTGTCCTTTTGAAAGATCAGAAGAATATTCAGAAAATTGAATATTATAAATACAATTAAAGTTTTCTTCAAAAATAGGTGTTAATTAATAGATCATAATTACGTACTTTCTTGTCTTTATTTTAATAATTTAATTAATTGCAAAAAAACACACATCAAAATGTTCATAAATTGAAAAATTAATAAAATAAATACTAAACTTTAGAGTTAAAAAGAAGTTAAATCTCAAAGAAATTTTATTAATAATTAAAATATTAAATTATGAGAAATAAATTACGTAAATATTATAGTCACGTTTTTTGTTAAAAAACGTTGAGGCAAATGTCATAGTCATGTTTTCTGCTTAAAAATATTAAGGATTGTTCAACGAGAACGTCTAATGATCAACAATGAACGTCCTTTAACGACGAGGGCTAACCATTCATTCTCATTGAGGGACGTTCGTCCCTCAATCAAACAAGCATGAACTATCGTCTACCAATGCCTTTTGAGGATGACCATCATCCATTTTGATCATCCATTCTTGTTGAGACACGTTTGTTCCTCGATCCAACAAACATGAATTATCGTTCGCTAGTGCTGTTGGAGGTTTGTCATCCTCTACCTTGACCTTCCATCATTGTTGAAGGACGTCGGTCTATATCCATCACACGAGCATGACCTTCATCCACCTGCGCTCCTCCTCCCATCCTAGTAAACCATTATCGTTGAAGAACGTTCGTCTCTTCATCAAACGGCCAACATGGATGTCCTTCGGCCTTACGATGGCCCCAAAGACGCCCCTCCCCATGGATTAACCTGGGACGTCCCTCATCGTTGAATGACGTTCGTTGTTGATCCTTGGACGTCCCCATTAGACGGCTCTTGATGTTTTTAAGCGAAAAATATGACTCCGGAGTTTGCTTTGAGGTTTTTTATGGGAAATGCAACAACGAAGCTTATGTCATTCATTTTCTATAGTCTAAGGTTTTAGTTGTTCACAAATTTTTTTAAACATTTGGCTTGTCGCTGATCCTAAGGGATTTGTTTATTAATTTCCCTTATAAATCTAAGTTCCCGTTTTACATTAATGACACAAGAAAGTTCAACTAAAATTTATTTATTTACTCAAATATCTCAAAAGTCTTCGGGTTGATATGTGATGACCACAATGCTTAGATTAATTAACCAATCTTTTAATTCTTTTACTTTTTATTGTAAAACATTATTATTTAATTTGAGTTATGTTAATAGTTGACCTAAGTTGGAATCGCTTTCCTATTACCATATATGATATTCAAGTTTGAGATTGCAATGAGTATGGAATAAACAGTAATGTTTGACGTACTCTTTAATCTAACACTTATTTATGAGTAAAATAATTACGATAAATTATAAATAATTAAAATTATATATTATTTATACTAATAAATAAACAAAAAATAAAAATTATATGTTATAATATAGGATTAAAGTGGTAATTATTAACAGCTAATTAAATGGATTTCAATTTAAGAAGCCAAATCAAAACAAGTGTTTGGTGGGGATCAAATTTTTACAAGAATCATAATAAAGAAAAGATTAGAATTTCCAAACTTATTTAATTGGGTTTTGAGCGGGGGGAAAACCCGAATTAAAAGATTAATTATCTAAAAACTAAATGTCCAACTTAATTAATGGTAAATATAGATGTGTGACGTAGGGGATAGAGATTAACATATTATTTATGCCTATTCATATACTATTTTATTATGTAGTAACGTGCAACCAATATATAAACTGCAAGTAGTTATTTAGATCATTAATTTAATGTGACATTTGCATTTTTAAAGTCCAAAAGCATATTATTTGCATCCCACATAAATTAGACCAGAATCTTTAAACAATATTAATTAGAATCAAAATCAAAGATTCTACAAAAAAACACACACACACACACACATATATATATTTATTTAAATTCACCTCTTACAGGTGACCAATTATGAATTTTTAACTTTATATATATATGGCAAAAACTCGAAGATGATTAGAACTAGAAACTGTAAATGTGATTGATTAAATTAATAAAATAAATTTAAATGATATTTGAAAGATATTATAATTATTATAACACTATGTTGTGATGTTTAGTGTATAATAATTTTATCTTTTCTTGTTTTGCTAATCTCTAAAATTATCTCTAATTTGAATAATTATTTAACTTAAAACACATACATATATATTACTCATAAGTATTATTAGACAATAAATTACCACAAACAATATGATTAACCGAATAATTATACTCCTTTTTACTTTCCAAATTCGATATCAAACTACCAATAAAGTCTGTTGAAATGAATATCTGCTCGATCTTACATGGTTTTGATGTAATTTTGTCTTTAATTAATTGATGTAAAAAAATGACATGTCATAATATTATTTAAAGACGAGATTAAAGAATCCATAAGATTCAAGCAAACTTGATGAGAGTGTTGGATGCATATGCACCTTTTCCATCATTTTCACTAGTTGTTCAACAACTGGATTCATATTAGTTTAAACAAAATTCAACTAAATATTATAATATTTTAAAATATTAAAAATTAAGTATTTTGAAAAGCTCCATTAGCATTAAATGTTAAAATTTCAAATATTTGAAGATTATGACCTTGAATTAAAATGAAAAATTAATTATTTTTTATGATTAATTATATGCGTTCAAGTCTATAAATTCAAATAATAATAAATTATTGGAGGTTTTTTTATTTTTTTATAATTAATACCTCTCTCCAAAAGCTTAAAAATATATGATTGCCTCTTTGGGCTTGATAGTTGACTTATCTTCTAAATAAAATAATAATCAAGGAAAATAAACTTAGGTCAAAAATAGAATCTAAAGTAAGATACTGAATAAGAATCATGGAAGCACTTCAGATAATCCAAATAACTCACATTTACATTTGGAATCTATGTTTGGTTGTAGATATAATTAAATCATTATTTGTAAAAATATTGAGATTATCGATACTTATGATATCTGTATCGTCTCATTTAACATAAACTGATAAAATAATTAATTGAAAAATCGGTGACATGTCACGTAATTCTACAAAAGTTAATCACCCTAAATTTGTCGTAATAAAATTTCATTCACTCAACTCTTTTATCGATGTTCTAGTGGGTTCTTGCATATTTTCTAGATTTATAAACGTTGAAATTGGTTGATTGATTAGAATTTACACAATCATATTAAAAATTTAAACTTTCGAAATTATAATGTGTCACCCAAAATATGTAGATAAAAAAGTACATGTCTTTACAAACAAGCAATCATACTTAGATAAGAATAAGAATTATTCAAAGCCTAATTCTAAAGTAGAAGAACATGTGAGTATGTGTGACAATTTGCAATTAAATAATTTATAGACTATGAATTTGTAGTTGTGGTAGAAAAGGCATTTTGACTTTGATAAACTTCATCTAAGCTACGATATCTCTCTCATTCGTCGAGAAAATCACACGTTCTGTAACGCTCAGAGCTTGATATCACATTAAGAACTAACTTTTGTGATTGAGTTTTTAATAACAATAAGAGAAAATTGCAAAATGATAACAAACATTAAAATTTATACGAAAAATTCTAACATGTAAAAAGACTGCAAGTATATAAGGGAAAATCGTTTTATCGAATTGAAGTAAAATATAATTTTTGCGGACCAAACATGTATATATCCACAAACCCTTTCGTTTATTCACTGTTGCATCGTAGACTTTTTTGTCAGAATCAAAATAGAATTTGAGTTATCGAATTCTAATACTCTGCTACGTAACTGCCACCACAAACCCTAATAAAAAATCTATAATTTCTGTCATTCATTGTCGCATCGCTGACTTTTTTGTTAGAACCAAAAGAGAATTTGAGTCGTTGAATTCTAATACTGTGTAATTAAAACTTAACTCAAGCGCTCGGGATTCTTTGATAAAACAATAGTAATGTTAATTTAGGTTAAATCATCCATTTTGGAGTATTCCTTTCAAGTTGAGGAATTTAAAATGTTAGTCAAGGACCACTCAATTTAATTTATTTCATTTTCATCGAGGTGACATGTCTTTGGCCATCTAAAATATAAAAAAGTAATTTTACATTATTTTATCAAATTTAATAATATTTTGATAAAACCAATAATCTTCGTGATAGTAATAAAAATGTCACACTGCGAGTTTCTTGGTCTCCTCCAAAAGCCACCAAAAACTCTACAACGTTTGATGTATGATTTCTTGATGTTAATGAAGAATCAATGACATTATATAATATCTCCGAACCGAGTATTTATCTCACACGTCTTATTGCATCACACAAACCGACAGACCACATGCGCTTAATGCGAATCATAATTTAATTTCATATGATTAAACTAGCATTGAAATTGTGGCTCTATGTGATAGCAAAAAGGTGACCAAAATAGCCTATCATAAGACAATGACAAATTGAACTAATATAATATGCTACTACACAAACAATACAATAGTGTGACAAGGTTTGAAGAAAATTGAAATCAAATCTCACAATCACGATGGACAGAGCGATAATAAGATGCACGTTCATGGTTGAAGATTATTGGCATTGTGGATTATTTCCGGGTCCACCATAGTAGAAGTAAGTTCCCCATTGATTGTTGTTGGAGCTCTTAATGTTGTAACAATTAGTGTTCTCGGCTAGGGTTGAGATGTCTCGAGCTGAGCTGAGACTGTTATCCGAGTCAACAATCTCAATGTTTCTAAAATAACTGGCTTTTCCGAATCCATCGTATGCGAATCGACCAGACCCCATTTGAGTTGACGTGTGCCACCCACTGGCTCTCGAGTTCACCACCTTTTTCAGCAACAAAATTGAGCAAATTTTCAGTAATTATCGACGAATCTTTTGAAATTAACGATAATTTAACGTACCTCTCCGCCCCACTCGACCATGGTTGCATGGTCGGCTAAGTTGTTAAAGAGCTCAGCTGGCCAATAACCCACCAAGGTGGTGGAGTTGTCGCCAATACCCATCCACCAATTTCCTAGCTTTGGATCCTAATCATTAGTTACCACAAGGAAATTAAATTCAATGAGATCATACAAATAAAAATAAAATTTTTTTAAAAAATACCTTCCAAATAAGAATGGTGATGTCGTAAATACGATTTGTTGAAACGGAGGAAACAGGAGAAATGGCTGCTCCAATGGCTATTCTTCTGTTTGTTTGTATAAATCCCGAACATAGAAGATTATAACATCCCGTTGCCTGGTATGCATCGCTCTGCACCAACAACCTTATTATAACTTTGGTCTCTCCTCACTCACTGAAGTGATGGTCACTTTCTAATGTAATTTATAAAATAAATTACAAAAAGTTAAAATAAGTCATTAATTACATCAATCAATATTTGACACGTCAGGAAGTAAGAATAAAAAGTAAATATAACATTATTCGACATAAAAAAATACAATTGTGCTAATGTGATTAAATCTATAATAGAAAAGATAAAGATAATACCGTCCAATAAGTAAATAATCTCGGGCGAGTGTCACCGTAGAGCTCCGGGCTAACCTGATTACCAAAAAAAACATAACAAGGTAATTTTGTCCAATGGGTGTATTGAAAAGCTACCTTTCAAGTAAGGGTTAACTACTAATTAATGATAATTTGTCTACATTATTTTCAAAAACACTATATAGGGGAGATTAAATGTAAGACCTGCCATCCAGCTTCAATGCTGTTGAGATCAGAGCCGTTGAAAGAACCAGCGATGATCCAAATCTGAGAGAGGCTGAATTCGTTGACCAGCTCTATCGATGGGTCCCACACGTTTATCGTTGCTTTTGCTCCGTACATCTCCTCCGATCTTCCGGTGTAGGCGATTGCATGCTAATCATTCACACAAACATATTGTCAGCCAATCAAATATTTGACTTTGACTTTCTTTCTTTTTCGGATTTTTCCAGAAGATTCAGTTTTCAGGTGCACTCATTGCATTTTATGACTTATTTAATTATAATTAGCTATTTAACAAAGTGTTTAAGTTCATTTACTTCATACATTTTTTTCATTTGTTTCCCATTTTCCAGTGTACTTTAAAATTTTCGTACTTTAATTTGACAACAATCATATTTTAAGCTTATTATTGATTGCGTTATTAAGTACTAAAGATAATTATGGTACAAAAAAATAGATATTTTTTGAAACAGTGAATAGATATTGTGGAGTTGAGTCATTTACCTCGTGGCCATTGGCACTAACAACGTCTCGCGTATCAGTAGGCATTGGAAGAGAGTTGAAACGACTTAGTTTCTTCCCAAAATGAAGCAAAGACTTGGCTCTAAACACATCATCTAAGCTTGTTCTTCGAATTGGCACTGTTCCCTTTGGACATTCTGTGCCATTTATGTGCCACGTTTGCCACTGCCTTCTCTCCCTCTTTTCACCTTCTCTCTCTAGGTCTTGCTTCCCGTTCTTCAGTCTTGGCCACTCTGGTGCTCCTTTCTGTTTTCATTTTCAATAAATTTAGGTTAATGGGTAGTTTCTGATTCTATGATGTCACTTGATTTTCAACAGTTTATGATATGATGGAAGAGAGAGAGAGAGAGAGGAGGGTTTTTAGAGAGCTTTGATCTCCCTTATTTCTCTCACTATTTTCTCTCTCTGCACTTTGCGTTCATTCTTTCACTAATTTAGAATGCTGGGTTTACTGCTAGTTCAGTGATTTTTCCAACAGTTTCTGAGAGAGAGAGAGAGATTGTGTCTGTGTGTGGGTTTAATCTGTGTTGAGTTAGGCATAGTACATTCCGACGTGTTTTCAAAAACTATTTTGCAGAACATTTTCTAAAAAAACTATTTTTTTAAATCTTCGATAGGGTTTGCATTAATGCAAACATCTTCTATTCAGATGGGTTACTATCCATTTCATGATTTCACTTGTTCTTCAACGAGAGAGAGAGAGGTTTTTGAACCTGGATCTTGTGGTTCTTCAGAAGGGGATGATCAAAAGCTGGTTGTTTTCTTTTATGAACACAGTCTATAATATCTCCATCTGGGCTCTGAAATCACAAATCAAATCATTCAAAAAAGTAAAACACGTTAAAATCAAAGTAAAAATGTACAAAAACTACACTTCATTCGATTTATAGACAACGAAACAAAAATGAAGATCAGTCCTACCGTTATACTCAAAACAGAAGGCTTGTTTATTTTGCTTAAATGGGTCCTAATCCTTTTCAGTTTCACGCTGCTAAGTTGTTTGTACTTGATCTTCCTACCTGAAACTGTTGTAGGTGTTTGGAGGAAGAAGACGAGGAGGAGAGAGAGAATAAGTGGGAGAGAGAAGTTGTTCTTCGGGGAAACACCCATATTTCATTCAGTGTTTAGAGAGAGAAACAGTTGTGAACTATTGAACTCACTATTACTAGCAAAGCAAAGAGCACAATCAAAACTGACAACTCGTTCGTAATTCCCACTATCAAATGTACCCTCTAATCAATAGATGGAAGGAAAATGACTTGTAATAATCAAATCTCTCTCTCTCTCAGACTCTCTCTTGAGGGTTGCTGTCTTGCTGTCTCTCCTCCATGTGGGTTTTACTCTCGCAAGTTTATCTCCCTCTTGCTTTCTCTCTCCACAAATATTCACATAGTGAGTTTCCCTCTCCCTTTCTCTAGCCCTAAAACACACTTCCACCGAACGTAGGAAAATGACTTAAAACAACAATAAACCATCTCTCTCTCTCTCTCTCTCTCTCTCTCTCTCTCTCTCTCTTTAATGGGGAGAGGGGAGAGGTGGGTGAAAGCAATTAACCTGTTGCAGAGACGGCCATGGAAGATCATGATTGCTTCCTCGCTTGCATTGGATTCATACAAACGAAAACGCCTCCAAATTTTGATTTTTCCTTTCGGGGTTTTCTGCAAATCAAAAGAAAGAAACAGGAAATAAAGGAGAGGAAGGGCAGATTTTGGCAGCATTATAAAAACCCTAAACCTACCCAACGCCAAAGCCCCCCCACCTCTTTTATGACTGACTCTCTTTCAATGCCTGTCTCTGCCTAAATTCTCCATTATCAACTTTTCTTTCTCTTAAATCCTTCGTATTTTCTTGACTATCCTTCCTCTTTTCAGGGCCTTCTCCACCCTCTTCTTCTTTCCATTATGGTACCCATCAACTACCAAGTACTTACATCTATTCTTCTTCTCAAGTCATGCTTCCTTCTTAATATCTCCCTCATTTTTCATTAAATACAACTCTTCAGCGTTAAAAGCATGATGATAACTAGACCACATTTATTTAATGATAAATTGACTCATACCATAATAAGTACACTTTATTCTCATTTATCGACACAAGTAAACTTTTCTATTAATTACTTACAATTTCACATAACCATTACTTTATTTATGAATAAATATCACGTTCAATGGTAAGATTTAGAGATTTTTCATTCATTTTTCTTGCACAAGTTTTTGTTTGTTTTTAAGAGAAACTGTAAACATTTCATTAGATTTTCAAGAAAGCTCTGCGTATGCAACTTTCTCGAAATTTACTGAAATGTGTTTTATAGTTTTTTCTTCAAACAATAAATATTTATATCGAATATTTTAATCCAACATTTCAAGGTCTTTTCAACTAATAAAATAATAAAAGAAATTAGTTCGTGAATCAAAAATGTGATATTGTCACATAAGAGTTACCCAATATTGTGATTCATGTTCTGCCACCAAAGACAGTGGCTATCCCAGCTATGATTTTCAGAATAGATTTAAATCAGTGACGGTAATTTGGAAAAAAAAAAGTAATTAACAAAACCACCAATGAACTATAGAGTCAAGACAAACATTAAACAATTTTTGCTAACAAATAAAACACTAAACTATAAAAAAAATAAATAGACAAATATTATTCTCACATTTTCCTTTAAAAATTTTTAAATTGAAAAACTTGACAATAATGATTGTCACATTCATTATCTATAATTCAGTATTTTATTTATTAACAAAAATTATTTAATATTTATATTATCTGTAACTAATAATTCAGTCATTGCTTTTGTTAATTATCAAAAACAAAATAAATATATTGTTCACAAAATATTTATTTATTGGAATAATAAACAAATAAAGAAAATCAATAAATAATTGAAGTGAGCATTGAAGAGATTCACCTATTTTTTGTCAGCAAGTATGACAACACCAGAGTTGAATTCAGCCATATTGCCATCCATTTATTAAATTCTGATAAAATCTAGCATTGCACAGATTTATAGAAACACACAAATATTGTTCTTTTTGTAGTTGAATAGGACAACTCAAGGGAATGTAGCAGGAAAAAAAAACCAGATAAACCCAATTTAGTTGTTAATATAAAGAAGCGTCGGTTTGGTCTTGGACGAAAATTCGGACCAAACCAAGTGGTCAAGTTCTAATTCACATCTGAGAAGATTTGAACAAAGAAATTTGATCAAATCAAATCAATTCAAGGAGTTTGACTTGATTAGTTTAAGGTCGTAGTTTGGTGTTTTTTTTAGGCAAATCGATTTTCTTATGCCAACTGAACTTTATCCTGGATTGCATGACAAACCAAACTAAACCAAACCAGACCACCACTTCAATTTGGTTCTCAACTTATTCAGCATATTGAACTGAATGCAGGGTTTAGTGTTTACCGGTTCATCCAGTGAAGGTAGATTACTTCATTTTCTGGAGTTTGCGTCCATCAATGTCCTTTTCGTGGGTCATTTATCACAACTTTCAAATGCAGTGGCTGGACCAGCACCAACTAATAGGCGCTGGAAATAAATTCCAGGGCGAGCCTAAGTAGATGAAGCCAAGATTGCCTGCCTGCACAAGCTATACAAGAAGTGAAAATATAAAGAAACAAATCTAGAAAATGTGGGTAATCCACGACATTCATTCAAATGTACATGCAGTGTACAAATCAGGATAATATGACTCCAATAATGTAAAATACAGAGTTTTATCCCCAAAAATGTACGACTTTTGTGAAATTTGAAAAATCTTTAGCTACCTGATAATCAAGAAAAAAAAAAACTTACCTTACCAGGTCCTTCTTTTCTCTTCGAATCTATGAGAGTCTCAAATTTGTCACCTCTCGGAAAAATTTTCAAGTCCAATTAAGCTTCTAGTGGAGGCTCTGGAGGGGGAAGAGAGAGAGAGAGATGTTAGGAGAGGTAGAACCTTATTTACACAGTAATGTAGAGGTAGAATTACTTACTAATTCACAACTGCTTGACAGAACATGAACTAATAAAGCTAAAGAATCATGGGTAACACGTAACAGAATCATAAGCTGATGTAACGATGCAAAAATGATATTGAAATTAAGAGTTGTACTGTCAATCTGCATTGGAGTGTTGTACAAGAGCTCTTAGCTACTTAAAACCTGAGTTCTTACAATTTCTGAATTGCAACTGCTTTACAGAAAGTACAAATACAGCTACTACATTGGCTGGTGTTAACTTTTCTTCATTGGCCTACAGCTGTCTTGAACTCTTCATTTTGCAGCTACTTGCTTAATTTTCTACAATTGTCAATCAATAACAGATGATAAGAAAAGAAAAAATGTAGGGTGGAATTAAAACTTCAAAGAAAATTCAGAAATGCATTCATGAATTTTAAAATTGAGAAGAAACAAAAAGGTAAGATATTTGAAATAGAACTGTACTGCAGGACATAGCTCTGAGGGCTCAACTTGTGATCTATTTGATAATCGATTATCCACAACTTAATGCACTGTAGCAAGATCTGTACCGCAGCAATGGTACCTCAGGCATATCATAAAGGCATCATTTCAACCATTAAATTGAAAGAAGCAAAGTCATTTAAATAATTATACAATAGAGCATGTAGATTATATATTCAGGTGGAATATATAATTTGGTTCATACTTATTGAGCTGGATCTTCAAAAAATCTAGCATCAAAAGGAGTAGAAGACTGGAAATGTGCAGAGCTAGCAATGGCTCCAGAACCTGAACCTTATTGCAGTTCCATTGCAAACCATCAAACTGCTTTACTCATCTGTTCCACGCGAACTGCATTTATGGGAGGAATACCAGCAGTACCTGCAAGCTCGAATTTTTCGGCTGTTGAGCCCGTTGCCTCATCTACCAGGCATTCTGAACCTACCCTTTGCTTCACAGACTCCACAACCTCCTCAGCTTGATCACAAGCAATCCTGAATAATTGCCACTTCTGCTAAAAATTCACCAAAGCCATATCTTTCTCAGCTGCCTATTGACCTGCAGATGTCTCGTTGGCCACAAGAAAATTAGCTGCCCCAGCACCAAAGTCCTGATATGCATTATCTAAAGAATCCACTATGTTGGCTATTGTTCTTTAAGAAACGCTGGGAGTCAGAAATTGACACAATCTAGTGAAACTTCAGAAACACAAATGCACAATGGACACCTTATTCAAGTTGCCTAAAGAATGCACAATGGACAATGGACACCTTATTCAAGTCGCCTAAAGATTCCACAATGTTGTCCATTGCGCTTTAACAAATGCTGGGTGATACAATTTAGTGAAACTTCAGAAATATAAATACACAATGGACATCTTATTCAAGTTGCATAGTGAAAATTTGCTCGCTAAGTCTTCATATTGAACCAAGAAATTGAAATGACCCACCGAAATATTTGCCCTAACTTTGATATCCTTATTTGTTTCCAATATAGTCCTGAGATTAAACTTATTTACATTTCAAATCCTAATTTGCTTAATTTCAAAATCACCTATTAAAAATTTGCAAATGCTCTTAAATATAATTGATATCATAATTAAAATTTATTCTAACTCAATAGGCAATAAACTTTCAGTATTAAATTTCCATCATCTAAATGTTTGAATGCTTTTAAATATCAAATCAAACTAAACTTCAATTTAAATACTTAATAATTCAAAATCCTAAGCATAAAAGTACAAATCTACACTTCACAAATATGAATGCACAATGGACACGTTACTCAAGGTGTGTAGTGAGAGATTCTCGAAAATTCTTCATTAACGTATTGAATCAGACCACCTAAATATTTGCTCTCAATTTAAAATCCTACATTTTCCAAGTTAATTATCAAATTAAATTTTACCAAAATCATCAATTAAAAATTTGCAAAAGCTTTTAACTAATCAATATCCTAATAAAATTTCAAACTTCAAAGCAACACATTTATTCTAACTCAATAATAAAAAAAGGTTCAACATAGCATATTCACCAACTAAATACTTGAATGCTTTTAAATATCAAATCAAACTAAATCTTAATTTAAATGCTTAGTAATTCATAATCCTTGAGCATAATTATTCATCAGAGCGCAATAAAAAATCAAACTTATACAACTAGTCATTTTCTTTAGCTTAGACTACAAAGTTCCCTCTCAAAGTTTTATTTGAACTCCTTGATTCTATTATCTGATCATTAATTTCTCAACTAGTCAACACATTTATTTAACTCAATAGTCAATAAATATTCAACATTAAATATTCATCATCTAAACGATTGAATGCACTCAAATATCAAAATTTTATAAAATACTAAATAATACAAAATCTTTGAGCATAATTAAATCATCATAGTACAATAAGAAATCAAACATACAACTAGTCAATTTTATTAACATAGAAAAAAATTCTTTAAAAAGGTTTTATTTCAACTTCTTGATTTTATTATCTCATCATTAATATCTCTATTTATATACTTGCAAATAATAGGAAGATTCACCAACAATAATTCAGTTTTGGTCTCACCTATATTAATAAACTAGTAATGAGATGATAATATCAATAAGTAAAATAAGCGCAAATCCTTAGACATTTATAAAAGATCTCATTCAAGTCACACCAGACAATAAGTCATATGCAATCACTACATTCATTATTTTTTATTTCTTAGTTACTTAATAGTTGCATACTAAAGAAATCCTTAGAACAATGACAAAAAGCAGTTTCAGAACAATGACAAAAAGCAGCTTCATACCTCAGTTCTTGTTAGCCTATCTCGCCTTAGGTAATCCAACCATCACAATGTCCACCTTGAATATCCAAGCTTCATAAGCAACCTGGTGATCCACGACTTTATAATCGTCTCTGGACCTCGTCGACTTTCTTTTTTAAATAGTGTAACCATGCGAGTTCCTTGGCACAATACGTTATCAAAGACTCGCAATCTCATACTTGCTTCTGGGTCTCGTTAGCCTATCTGGCCAAAGGTAACTCATAATCAATTTATGTCAATTCAAATCTTTCATATGATTATACATTCACACATCAATTCAATTTTTTGTCATTATTATCCATATTTATTTTCCATATAAAAGTGAATCACAAATATCAATATCAAATAATAACTATCACTTAGTATTTGGATAAAACAAATATCAATATATTAATATATAATTAAATACTTTTCAGCATCAAATATAAAAGAAAATAGATTTTTGTACTACATTTATAATGCAGAACTCAAGACCAAATTTGAGATTGCATTTCCATCAGTCAAAAAATGCAAGAATTATGTCCTCTAGAGTAATTTTATATCCTTTCTCGCTCATGCGAATATTCTTATCATTTCACAATTATTTTGTACTAGCAAAATCTAGTCAAAGATATGTCTTAGTTTGTCCTATTTGAGCCATTTTAGATCAATCTAATCTCTTCGGGTCATCTTAGTCAGTCCTGATTTAGCTTGGATGAGTTTTGATTAAGTTTGAATCAAATTCAGGTTGGTTTGAAACAATTTTAGCACTTTGGGTCGAATGAAGTCGGACTTCGTCAATTTTAGATCAGACTGGGTCAATTTTGGGTTGGATTGAATTAGTCCAAGTAGGACGGAGTTGCTAGGTTTTGGCGGGTTGCAACTTTCGGGTATGATCGCTATTGGTTCAAATTCTAAAAATTGAGTCTAAATTTTCTTTTCTTTCTCGTGATTGATTTTTTATTGTGTCTTCTTCTCCTTTCCTCAATTTTGTTCTAAGTGAAGGAACACTTGATGAAGCCAAAAGATTTTGTCTGGTTTGGGTCCTCCTAAAGTTCAACTAGCTTTTGCAAGGACGTCTTGTTCTAAAGGTAACTCAACTGGTGCGCAGAAGAAAAGTCAGCTGCTTTTGACAGCTTGGAGCATGAACAAGTAGGCTGGGGATCTTTGAGTTTAACTAAGTTGCACAATGCATTGATGTAGAACCGTGATTCACATAGCACATTGGGATTTGAAGGTTGGCTAGACTCCAATAAGGAGGCGAACGAGACGATAGGGAAGGATGTTTGCCTGTTGAACGAAAGAGTTCTCTATTTTGAAACAGAGACATGAAGAGAGATGGGAGACTTGCACTGCTGGTGAAAAGAGAGATTTGTTTATAGGAGAAGAGATGGTAGTTGTCCCAAAGGAAAATCCATCAAACAAATCTAGTTTAAATATGGTAGGATTTCCAAAATTGGTAAGGATTAGGGAATTGTTCTAGATCTTACTAGCTAGGTTTTGGTTTTGCACATTAGGATGTTTGATTTAGATTTTTCCACCGAATATTAATTTTCAAAATCAAATCTAAGGGAACTTGATTTTGATTTAGTAAGATTTTAGGGATTTCAATTTCAGTTTCTTTCCCTAAATTCTCAGGATGGTACAGAAATGTAGAACAAAAATTTTTGGATTCTCCAACCAATTGATCACAGTGATAAAATTACAGCGAATTAGCGCACATGACTCGAGAACGGCTGCATTATATCGTCTCCCTTGCGAATCAATGTAAATCATATGATCTTGATGAACACCAGTGAAACAGAAAAATGGAGTTAAATGAAGAAATTTTATAAATCTTTAACTGATGGCTTTCGCGACGAATTTCTTCAAACAGCCATTGAATACTGTCCAATTTGCAGAGGTCTTTCGCTCATAAGTAGATAAATGAAAAAAAGAGCAAGAGATAGAGAGTAAACGCGAATAGAAGTGCAAATTAGAAAGACAAGACTCAAAAGCAAAACAAAATTCGTAAACATAAAACCTACCGACTACGTATCATAATACCTAAAGAAAAAATAAAGAAAAAAGGATGAAAGTAATCATGCCAGAAACTGAAAATACAAACTTGCCGAGTTTCAGCCAATCCGCGCAGAACAGAGTCCGTTGAAGTTTGAACGCACGAGAGAGAGAGCGCGCGCGTCATCTTTATAGCAATTGAAATTGGGCCTGAAAAGTAGGCTAGGGCCTATCGTCCGCTTGTCAGGCCTATTTATTATTTTGTGCCATTGGGATCACTCACATCGACCCGGTCTAGCTTCGAACAAGAGGCCGGCCTTTAAATATAATATTTTGAAGAAATTAAAGGTTTTTTTTTTTTTTAAATCTTAAAGATTAACTTCATTTTATTAGAATTCGGTGTGACCTAAATTCTATTAGATTAATCCGGTAGGCTCACATTATAGATCTCATTTAGAGTTTTATTTTTTCTATAAATTCATGTAAATTAGAGTCGCAAAACTCGCTGTTATATTTTGATCTTCATAGTAGATTTATTCCTCTGCCTGTAGTTTTTCGCACGAATCCTGTGTCCTACATTCTATTTTCTTTTTTCGATTATCGTTCAATTCCTAACACATTTAACTATGATTCTTTTATTCTACATAATAAACAATCTACCAATTACATAACTCATTTTGGAGATAGAAATTAAGAAAATGACAGTGATGCATCATGGGGGCTTCTTCACATCATTCAATTCCAATCACATGCAATGATTTTGTGCACTAAATTTCATATAAGAACTCTTGGACCGCTTTCCTTGACTTTAACGTTAAATAATGTGTTAATTGTTTCCAATAAAAAAAAAAGAGTCTTTTAAGTAGTAATTATAAAAGAAGAATAAATAAAAGCAAATAATTAAAAAAAAAAATGGAGATGGAGTCGCATTTATGTTTTTCACATGGGGCATTTATAGTTCCACCAGTTAGAGGCTCAGTTAGTTGTAGAAATTCAGACTTTTGACCCTAGCCCTTCAAATTTTTTAATGCGCTTCTCTCTCTATCTTTCTCCTCCATTAACAGATATTGAGCTTGAACCAGCATTAACAGGAACACCATTCTCTCTCTCTCTCTCTCTCTCTCTCTCTCTCTCTCTCTCTCTCTCTAACCTCCATGAATAGATTATTTACTCAAACTAGCAGAGACAGGATGTCGAATCCGAACTTAATCTCTGAAAATGACAGGCGAGTTCAAATTTAAGCTCTTCATACATTACTTCTCTACTACTTGCATCATTTTCTCATAAAAATAAAAAAAGAACAAGAAAAAATGGGAGTTCTTGCTACTCAAATTTGAGCAGATTTGAAAATTACATAATGATTTGAAAATTTGAGAAGTTTTTGATTTTGGTTATTCTCTCTAACTGTTTTGATCTTCCCTCATCTCTATAAAGGGAATAGAGTAGTACAACATTTGTAATTTCAACATCTATCATCAATATACAAAACAGAGCTCTAAGTCTACTTTCTATTTTGGTATCAGAGCTATAACATGGCCTCTTCCAGTGGCACCGTAACTCCTCCTTCTCCCATTGATTCTTTTGCCCTCCCTTCTCTCCCGTTTATCAACCAACCTCTCACTGTTAAACTCGATTATTCTAATTACCTTGTGGGGAAGAATCAGGTCCTCAACGTTGTTATCGGCAACGGTCTTGAGGCCTTCCTTGATGGATCTTCTCCTTCTCCCTCCCCCTTTCTTGATGGTACTCCTCGTTTCCCAAACCCAGCATTTTCTACATGGCAGCGCTATGATCGGCTTCTAATGAGCTGGCTCTATGCCTCTCTAACCGAGCCCCTGCTCTCTCAAATTGTTTGCTACACGTCCTCTTCTGCTATTTGGCTTGCTCTCGCTCGCCTTTACTCTTCAACCTCTCTTGCCCATTTGACTAAACTGCGTGGCTAGCTGCATAATTTGTCCAAAGATGGATCTACTGTCTCAAAATTTATCCAAAAATTCAACTCCATTTGTAATACCTTATCTGCGATTGGCGAACCTATATCTCAGAAAGACCAGCTGATCTATCTCTTGGGTGGTCTTGGGAGCGATTACAATCTGTTTGTTACCTCGATTACAAGTCGGTCTGACTCACCAAGCATTGAGGAGGTTCACAGTCTTTTGCTTAGCTATGAATAACGTCTCGACAAGCAGCATTTGCTTCCCTCCATGGGCTCCCTTCATACCAATTTCTCTGCTCTCGCTGTTGATCGTGGCCCTCGATTGTCCTTCTCTGCTCCCCATCCTTGCTACAATCCTTCTGCACAGCTCTTGCCCAAGCTTCGTCCTTGCCTAGTATTTTTGGGAAACCTCAGGCGTCGCACTCTCCATGGAAGCCTGGCCGATCTGCTCAGAACAAACCCCGTTGCCAGATCTGCATAAGGTTGGCCACACTGTGTCAATTTGCTATTACCGACTGAATGCTTTGTTCCAGCCTCCTCCAAGATCCTTCCATACGGCTACATCTTCCTCTGGCCTTCCTCACAATAATCAACTTATGCCTCAAGGGAACTCTTCATCTCAGCCGTCCACATGGATTCTTGATTCTGGTGCCACCCACCTCTTCACACCTCAGGAAACAGACCTCCAGTCCCTGCAAATATACACTGGCTCACAGACTGTAGTTGCTGCAAATGGTACTTCCCTCTCTATCTCTAATACTGGGAACTCTGTAATTGCTTCTCCTTCATCCTCTCTCCAGCTTCTTGATGTTCTTCATACTCCTTCCATGTCTACTCGCTTAATTAGTGTGCACAAATTATGTTGCGATAATGATGTTATTGTTGAGTTTCATCCTTTCTTCTTTCTTATTAAGGATCGGATTTCTCAAACTGTCCTGGTTCGCAGTAATGTCCATCGTGGCCTCTACTCCATCTCCTCAACCTCGCCCACTTCACCTGTTGTGTTTCATTCCTTTGCAGTTCCTTCATCGTCTTTATGGCATTTTCGGCTGGGTCATCCGAATTTACACATTGTCAAGCAAATTTTATCTTCTTGTAATGTGCCTGTTTCTCAGGCTTTTCAATTTCATTGTCAAGCTTGTAGTGTTAGTAAATCTCATTGGTTGCCTTTTTCTAAATCAATTTCTCGTGCTTCTACTCCCTTTCTAATTGTGCATTCTGACATTTGGGGTCCTTCCCCTGAATAGGCATCCACGGGTGCCCATTACTTCTTGCTTTTCATCAATGACTATAGTCGATATACATGGTTATTTTTGTTAAAATCCAAAGATGAAGTTCATTATCACTTTATTAACTTCTACAATCTCATTCTCAATCAGTTTCACATAAGCATTTCCACACTTCAATCTGACTGGGGAGGAGATTTTCGCTCCCTCACCCCATTACTTCTTTCCAAAGGGATTCATCATCGACTCTCCTACCCATATACCCCTGCCCAAAATGGTCATGTCGAACGTAAAAATCGCCATATCGTTGAGATGGGGCTGTCCTTATTGTATCATTCGAACACATCTCTCAAATTTTGGCCATATGCCTTTGCCACCTTCGCTCACCTTATCAACTTGCTTCCTTTTGCTGTTCTTAATCATAAGTCTCCCCATGAATGTCTGTTCCATACTACTCCCAATTATCATTTTCTACGTGTTTTTGGGTGTCTGTGTTATCAATGTCTTCGACCATATTATCTGAATAAGTTGTCTCCACGTTCTTCTCCTTGTGCTCTGCTTGGTTATAGCAAGAATCATAAAGGCTACTTGTGTTATGAAATGTCCTCCTCTCGTATATATATCAGTCGACATGTCGTGTTTTATGAACATGTCTTCCTGTTTCAAACCGCACCTATCTCGTCCACTTCTCCCCTCCCTCCATCCTCTTACTCACTTCCCATTTTACCAATTCCTCCAACCCCTTGCTTGTTCCACTCTTGTCTTCTTCGTCTCCTCTTAATCTGGCCTCTTCATCTCTCCCTTCCCCTCCTTCCTCTGTTGCACTTACCAGTGCTAGTGATAATAGGGATTTACCGAATGCTCATCCTATGCAGACTCGTTCTAAGTCTGGTGTTTTTAAGCCTCGAGTACTTTCAACTACACTTGCTGCTGACTTATTTGAGCCCGTTACATTCTTACAAGCCTTTAAGCATCCTCATTGAATGCATGTTATGCTTGATGAACTACATGCACTGGAGCAGAATCACACTTGGTCTTTGGTTTCCCCTCCTCCCGGCCAGAAAGTAATCGGCTGCAAATGGATTTTCAAATGTAAGTCCAACTTTGATGGCACTCTCAATAGATTCAAGGCTCGTCTTGTGGCCAAGGGTTTTGATCAGACTACTGGTATAGACTACACAGAAACTTTCAGTCCAGTGGTTAAACCTCAAACAATCCGACTTACACTCTCTCTTGCTCTATCTTTTGGCTGGATATTCGTCAACTGGATGTCTCTAATGCATTTCTTCATGGTGATCTTGATGAGGTAGTCAATATGTCTCAGCCTCCTGGTTTTGTTGATAAAGCTAATCCATGTCATGTCTGCCGCCTTCATAAATCACTATACGACCTGAAGCAGGCTCCTAGGGCGTGGTACACAAAACTTTAGTCTGCTCTACTCTTGTAACATCCCATATTTTTATAATGGGTAAAATTTAAAAACTTTCTTTTCATAAAAACATCAAAGTCTTTTTCTTTTATCAACTCAATCTTTAAACCTCTTTTTCTTTTACTTTTCTCAGTTTCCGTTCATCTTTCTCAGTTTACTTTCAAAAGCCATAACATTCTTTGAATAAACAACATTAAGAATAAGAAATACTTTACAAAATTCTTTTTCAAATACTTTTCCTTTCACTTTCTAGCCCAGCCAGCCACAAGATCCACCCGTGTAAATCCTTCATCAACTGTCTTTAACCTATTCATCTGTTGCTCATTCGTACCTACATCACAAGACCTAAACTAATGAGCCTAACGCTCAGTAAGTGATAAAATGAAATGCAATGCAATGCATGACCATACGATGCACTCTTAAACCAAGAGTGACATACACCATAGGGCCATGAGAACAATATAGTAGGTGACTCCACAAAGGAGAAATCTAGGTACTTCTTATGCCGGTATTCACCCTTTTGTTATGAGAACGTTGGAGACTTCAAAATAGGAGGCAATGAACCCTGGTATCCCATGTCGCTAACCTAGGGTCACTATAGTCCATCCAGCGGATCTAATGACAATGGGACGTCATTGTTTTCTCGAACCCCCACACGCTTATTTACATAGATTATTATATCACACAGTATGCACATGGATTCATACAATCCTATATGCAATAAACGTCTAATAAACACATTATTAAAAAAACCTAAATCTAGTAAACAAACAGCATACAATCCTAATTCTTGCGATGTAAGATCTGAAGACCAAAACACAATCAATATCAACTTACCTGGCGTCCATAACGCGTTTCTGTTTCTTTTCTTCTCTTTGTACCTTTAAAACCATAGCAACCATGCATTAATAACAATCCCCTAAATTTTAACGCTTAATAAATCTCATTTCCATTTCCTAGTAAAGCAATACTAATTCCAAGATCGTAACATATATAACGGAATAGTTATAACCCTACAATGTTGCTCATTCCATCAATGTGTCATGATCATTAACTTTGTAAAACCGAAATCCATATTTCCATAGCAAAGTAGAGAACCATTTAATGCCTATTTGAGCATGGAATAATAATGTACAACGTTAACTTCATTATCATGAATCATCCAAGCTTCACAGTTAATAACTCAATTTCTTCTCAATCTAACATTACTAAACAATAACATCCAACAAAATCTTCTCTATCAAGCATAAAGATCTCTAATCTAGTCATAACATGAGAATTACCCAACAAGGTCAAATGGTAGTGTAATAGAAACCCCCAAATCAACAGATTGGCAACCCAACAACATCCAATAATTCTTGACAAACTATAGGAGTCATATAGGAGACAGACTTCCTAAATAACAAGTCATAATCTCTACCATATTTATTAAAGGAGTGAAGCATTTACAACCAAGCATTAGACCTTTGAAATTATCCCTTAATAATATTTATTCAATATTTACCACACTTCAATGTAATAAGGCTAGACAGTGACCATAAACACATAATCCTTTATTCTAAAACATTTCCAAACAAAGCTTTAAAGAATCATTAAACACGGCAGTCTCATCCTTAACCAACAGGGCTAAAGCAGCATAACCAAGCTCCATTAACAACCAATAATCCACCAAAATTTAACCAACACAGATTACAGACAATCGAAAGATTGGTTACCTAAAATCATATGAGACCTAGAGAAGAAAACAAGTTAACTCCCCTGTTTGAAATCCTTCAGAGACACAACCTTCACTCCTGTTTTTTTTTCCTCTTCTACACTGCTCGGACATTCCTTCCCAAAAAGACACAACCTTCTTCATTACTCACGACCAGCCATCCCACAAACAATTCATCACACATAATTCAGAACCAAACCCAAAGCGGAATTCAACTTTAAAATTAGAACCAATGAACAGAGAATGATTACCTGTAGAGTACACAAAATTTCTCTTCACTGCTGCAATCCAAAACAACACCAAACAGGAGCTCACTTCCATCTCCACTAGTTCTCTCACGCACCTAGCAACTCACCTCTTCACAAATTACTCTCGGCCCCTTGACAGAGAGCATACCCGAGAGGGACAAAACACCCAGAACAAGTATCTGTTAACTTCTTTGCATTTATTTATAGCTAGAGAAACACCGCTGGACACACACACTACTCAACAAAGAAGAGAGCCGCATGGACATCACTTATTGTGCCAGCCAAAGTACTGGACACGCCAGCTCATTGGTGAACAGACAGAACCGAACAAGCCCTGTCATCACCCATTCAGCAAAAATCATCTCTGTCATCGCCAATTCCGAATGGCGAGATACCCAATTCAGAAAACCATAGAGGAGAATTCGAATTGCAGAATTAACGACTTACCACAGTTGACGATTCGTGGCATCGTCGGGATTCCATTCCCGAGCCCTAGCTCACAGCATAACGCCAAAAATCGGAGTTGGGCACATCGTGAGGGAGCCCAGCTTGTCACTGTCATCTCCGTTCGCCCATCATTGCCTGAGCTCCGACTCCCAAAGATCACCCGTCGCGATTTCCCTCGCTTTCTCCCTACCTCTCTCGCTCTCTTTTCATTTAAATGGCCGAAAGCCATTGGGGTAATTTAACCAAAACCCAATTTGGTTGTCCAAAGTGTTGAAACCATTTCCTTTAATCTTTAATGTAAATCCTTCCCCAAATTCTTAAATCTCACTTAATCTTCATATCCCACTTTATTTAATTTCACATTATAAAACATTGATTATGGAATAGTAATATCCCGATAATTTATTCGACAAATTCGAATATTCACAATTATTTTCTAATTTATCATTTTAAATTTCGATATAAAAATTCAGGATATTACAACTCTAGTGGGGTTTTACAGTGTCCCGCGCTGATACTTCTATGTTTTTCTATAAAACTGCATCTACTACCATCATCATGCTTGTTTACGTGGATGATATTTTAGTGGCAGGCAGCTCCAGGCAGTTAGTTGATGATCTTATTTCATTTCTGCAATCTCAGTTTGCTATCAAGGACCTTGGCTTACTAAATTATTTTCTTGGTATTTCTGTTACATGATCTTCATCTGAATTGTTGCTCAACCAATCTCAATATATTTATGATCTTTTAACTAGAGCTGGAATATTTGATTGCAAGGCAGTTCCTACTCCAATGGTGTCTGGCATGCATCTCTCTAAAAGCTCTGGCACTCCATTACTAGATGGAACTCTGTTTTGCAATTTAGTTGGTGCCTTACAATATTGTACTCTTACTCGGCTTGACATTGCCTTTGCTGTCAACAAAATTTGCCAATTTATGCATTCTCCGACTGATCAACACTGGCAAGCTTTGAAACATATCCTTCGTTACTTGCACGATACTCATCCCTACTCCCTATCCTTTCAAGCCTCCTCTGTCATGGATGTTCGTTGTTTCACGGATGCTGATTGGGCATCAAGTCTTGATGACAGACGTAGCACAAGCTCCTTTTGTGTCTTCATTGGCCCCAATCTCATTTCATGGTCTTCAACTAAACAAAAAGGCGTTTCTAGATCGAGCACTGAAGCCGAATATCGTAGTGTTGCAAATGGTGCCTCCGAGGTCATATGGGTTCAATCTCTACTACAAGAACTTGGCCTTAAGTCCTCCATTAGTCCTATAATTTACTGTGACAATATCAGTGCTACGTACATGGCATCCAATCCTGTTCTCCATGCCAAGTCCAAGCATGTGGAGATCGACTTTCACTTTGTTCGTGAAAAGGTCCACAACAAAGACTTTTTGGTGCAGTTTACACATTCTTCAACTCAAGTAGCTGATGGGTTAACTAAACCCCTTCTAACCACCAAATTTTTACTATCTCGCTTCAATCTCTGCGATCTTCCCCCTTGAGATTGAGGGGGGATGTTAAGATATGCCCTGTAAATACGCGATATAGTTTGTTAGTTTCTTATTTTGGTTATTCTCTCTAACTGCTTTGATATTCTCTCATCTCTATATAAAGGGACTAGAGTAGTACAACATTTGTAATTTCAACATCTATCACCAATACACAAAACAGAGCTCTAAGTCTACTTTCTATCTCATAAAAATGGAAATAAATAATTTCCCAAAAAATACATCTTTAAAATTATAGATAATAAATATAATTATGAAGAATATTGTTGAATATTGGGAATGGATTATACTCGAGAGGATTTTGGAATATCTCTGGAGAAAATCTTTAAAAAATTTTAACACCCTCTAAAAGCTAACAAGGGATTTGAACACCTGAGAAGCTTGGAACCAAAGAAAACATAAATGTGTTGTGTAAAGTGGTAGGACCTATCACTAAATCATGTTTCATGTTTCCTTTAATGTTTGTGAATGTTTTTCTATGTTTTTTGATGTTTTCTTTTGGTTGTCTTCCACATGTTCTTCAGCATATTTTATGGAGTGTTCTTAGACATGTTTATTTAAAGTGTGTTTCATTATTTCTTTATGTTTGTACAAATGCCTATAAAATGGCTTGAAGGTTAATGAAATACGCAGTGAGTAAATTCCAAATTCTTTGATTTGTTTGTATTTTCTTCTCAGTGTTCCTTTTTTATTATCAAAATGGGTCTAGAGACACTTTCCTAAAAATATCAGCAATATGTAAAGAAGAGGGAACATATTGAGTGTGTATGGTGTCGTTTGAAAATGATAATCGAAGACAATGTCTTTTTGAGCATTTGTTGTTAGTTTTATAATTTTACTTTCATACGAACAATACTTAATTCCCAAGATTTTATAACATAGTTTGATTCAACCAATCGTTTCTTTCAATTACGGATAAACAAAATCAATAAATTTCCTAACCTTGATCCATGCTTTTGTTGATGTAAACGTTGATTCGTAAAACGTTTATCACTTTGATCCTTCTTCCTTCTTATCCCTTTGATGATCAAGAGAGAGTGTATATTTCTTGTTCTTCTTTTTCCAAAAGCTAATTGAGAGAGACACACTCGAGAGAGAGTAAGAGTTTCAACTTTTTTTTTTTTTTTTTTCTGGTGTGTGTTTTCCACACCTAAGTGTAGAATGCACTTACACCTCATAAAAGCCAAAACCCCACTTCACCCACTGTGTCAATCTCATAATGAGATGTAAATATATGTCTTTAAAAGTAATTTACATACTTACCCTTTCATTTTATAGAGAATTACGTAAATACCATTTCATTCATATAATTTATTTTGATCTCTTTATACATTATTCACTTTAACAAGGTCAATGTGAAGGAATTAAAACTCAATCAACTTAATTCCTTTATGCTTAACAATCATCACATTAAACACCTTAATATTAAGTCAATGCACATTAATTAACATAGACCACATTAATAGATTATTAGAGAATAATAGAACATTTGTGAGAAACTCGATTAAAGCTGAAGAATATTGCACTTTTGTTGTCACAAAGTAGAAATAGTGAAGCCAGAGAAGTGATATGCACATCACTAAGAAGTTGTCATAACCAAAGAATCTCGACAGCAGTGGTGGCAAAAGCACGATGTTCAGATTCATAACTAGATCGAGAGAGAGTTGGTTATTTCTTTACATTTCAAGGAACAAGATTATCACCAAGGTAGATAAAGTATCTTGACGTAGAACAACAATTGTCTAGACAACCAACCAAATCAACGTCAGCGTAAGCAATGAAAGTAGGTGAAGTAGAAACTGTAAATGTTAGACCAAAATAAAGAGTGCCTTGACATAATGAAGAATACGCTTGATAGCCTAAAAGTGATCTTCAGTGGGAGAATGCAAAAACTACTAACGAAGTTGATAATGTGAGCAAGATCAGGTATGATAATTGTCAGATATTGCAATGCATCAATGAGAGAGTGATTAAGAGTAGTATTACAAAAAGATGACAATTTGAGGATAGGTGTTGTCCAACAACCAGGTGTGTGGTGACAGGTTTACAATATAAAAGTTGAGCACAAACAAGGATGTCATAAGCATACTTGGTTTGGCTAAGAAAAAGACGACTTGATATAGATATGGTCTCAAGATCCAAAAAATAGTGAAGGAGCCCAAATCTTTGATGACAAACTTTGCATGGAGTTGGTGAATGAAAGCACCAATAAGCGAGTGATCATTACTCATAAGAATAATAGTATCCACATAACAAAAGAAGATAAATGAGATGGTGCTAGCGACAAAGAACAAATAGAGAGGTGTTAACATGATTGCAAGAAAACCCAAGCTTAGATAAAAATGAGTTGAAGTATTGGAACCATGCATGAGGTGCTTGTTTTAAATCATAGAGAACTTTCTTGTTCTTGTAAACATGATCGAGAAAGTGAGAGTTCACATAGCCAGCAAGTTGCTGCATATAAACATTTTCATGCAATACATCATTAAGAAAGATATCATTAAAATCAAGTTGATGAAGAGGCCACTAACACAGACAATGGATGCCTTGATCACTAGACTAACAATATCAATATAGTCAAAACCAGGAAGCTAAGAATAGCCCTTTGCTACAAGACAAACTTTGAGATGGTCAATAGATTAATCAAACAGGTATTTAGTACGAAAGTCCCACTTACAACCCACAATATTTGTGTTAGCGAACCGCAGCACCAGATTCCAAGTATGATATCTTGAGGGCCATTGATTTCATCATCCATGGCAACAAAACTCTGAGGTGGAGAGTAATATATAAAGAAGTCTTGAAGTATGCTGACTAAGATAGACAAGATAAGGTGGTCAAAATGCGCTTGCTATTGCTTGGGTGAGATGAAAGAGAGACAACATGTGGTGGATCATCATGAACAAAACACATGGAGCTCGCAAGTCGACCAAATGGATCAAGAAAGTCCTGTTGAACGAGAGATGGATGATAAAAAAAAAACAGATGGATATCGCTCTCATGATTATGACAAAGTAGTAGAGTCGTGCAAAACATGTATAGGCTCAACAAAATGATTAGTACAAAGACAATAGTTAGAGGGCTCAGACTAAACATCATAGTCATGTATATTGTGTGATGGCAAAGGGGTAGCGAATAAGATAAAAAGTTATTTTGATCGAGCTCTTTAAAATTAAAATTCTAATACAGTAATGGGGCTGGATGGGAGAGGGAGAAATGAGGGAAAAGTGAGTTTCATCAAATCGAGCATGGTGAGTAATATAAATTTTTGTGGTGATTTAGCCTAGGCAAAAATAACCTTTATAAGAAGGACTATATCCTAAAAATATATAAAGAATGCTACAAGGAGAAAATTATGAGAAGTATAGTTACGTAGGCAAGGAAATACTTGACAACCAAAGGGATGAAAGTTTGTGTAATGAGGGGTCTTTCCATATAAGCTTTTGAAGGGAGAGATACTTCTAAGAATCGATGTAGGCAACTGGTTAATGATGTACGTGGCAATATTGAAAGTGCCAACCCAATAAAAAAAAAGGAAACTAGGGAATGAAATAAAAGAGCGAGATAGGGAATGAAATAAAAGAGCGAGACTTATTTCAATTAGATAACAAGTTTGCGTTTGGCACGACCATTTTGAGATTTTACGTAGGGGAAAGACATTTGGTGATGAATCTTAGTAGACCGAAGATGAGATTAAAATTTGAGACTAGGAAATTCAGCTTCATCATTACTTTGAAAATTTTTAATTTTACAAGAAAATTGATTTTGTACAAATGTTTGAAATTGAAGAAAAATGTCATATAAATCATATTTGTATTTCATGGGACAAAACCAAGTGAAATGAGAATGGTCATTAACAAAAATTACGCAATATAAAAAATCCATTGTTAATTTGACTGAGGCAGGACCCCAAATATCACAATAAACAATACTAAAAATTTCAGTAGAAGAAGTTTTATTTGTGGAGAATGAGAGGTTGTGGCTTTTTGCAAATTGACATGTGGAACTCAGAGGAATTTGGTAGTAAGATAAATATGTCCTTTTTTATTTAAAAGAAAAGTAACAAAATGGTTTGCATGTCCAAGACGTGTATGCCATAAATCATAAGATGTAGTAAGTGCAAATTTATAAAGGACGGAGATAAAAACATTTTTGCCACTTTCTAACACATAAAGAGTACCTTCACATTTTCTCGTTGCCACCATCTTTCTTGTCATTCAATGCTGAATAACAAAAGAAGAATTAGTAAATGTAACTTGTAAAGGAAAATCAAAAGTTAACTTACTAATGGATTAAATATTTTTGGGAAGGCATGGAACAACTAAAACATCGAGCAAAGGTAAATTAGGAAAAGAATTGGAGGTATACACAAGTGATGGGTAAAGAGGCCCCATTGCCCACAATAACATTATCCTTACGAACACATTGCTCAGAGGACTCTAATGATGCCGAATCAGGTGTCATGTGGACTGATGCGCTAGTATCAAGATATCAATTAAAGGATGGACTGCTAGATAGAGAACAAAAACTTTGAAATGCCTTAGCTATCTGTGTCAAAGGATCTGAATGATTATAGAAATATCTACACTAATCAGTAGTATGACCTTCAATTTTAAAAATTTTGCATCTTGGATTATAATGTCACTTATTATGGTTAGAACCATTTGATGGGTTGTTGTTGCGGCCAGGGCTACTAGAATTTCCATAAGGACTTCCAAGAGATTGACGATGTCAAGATTGATTTCCACGTGCAGGGGAACAATGATTTGTTGCAAAGGCTATAAAAGATAAAGAGTTAGAATCTAAAGATTTTTAGAAAAGATCATAACTTGTTGCCTACAAAACTAGATCTTGGAAGGGAGGTAGTGAGGACAACTCCAATTGAATGAAGGAGAAGCCAGCAAAGTCGGTTCCAAGACCACAGAGAAACCAATGAGATTTATCGACTTAATCAACGGGACGACCAATAGCCAACAACTGATCACACAGAGAGATTTGAAATCTTGGGAGAACTAAACAATAGATCGAGACCCTTTCTTCATTAGTTGTAATTCGTCTTTGAGGCGAATTTCACGAGTCTTCGATCCATGTTTGAAAACATGCTCAAGAGCAAGTCAAACATCTTGAGCAGTGGAGAGACCAACTACTGCAACCATGACTTCTTCAAAGAGAGAAGAGGGAAGGAGGCTCAAGACGCTGTCTTTCGCTTTCCATTCCAAAAACTCCGAATTGATGGAATCATCAACGGTGGCAACGAACTTCAACAGTGAGCAATTGACAAAACCAAGATAATCTTACTCAAGAATGGAAGAAATTCACTTTTCCAAAGCAAATAATTTATGGCTAACAATTTAATAGTAATCATGGTATTGATTTAGATTCAAAACAAGCTCGTTTGAGAAAAAGTTTGAAGGAGTTCGTCGCCAAAAATGCGGAAATGGCCATCTTAGATTTGAGTTACGTGAACTCTTGAGCAATTCTAATTGGGATCCTACTATTTGCCTGCTGATCAGCCATTCCATTGTCATCACGCCAATTGATTTTCAAGTTCAATTAACTCACTTCCAAGCGTTGATGAACTCACCACCCGAAGAGATTCGACGCATAAGGAGAGAGAGAGAGAGAGACTAGCACGTGACAACATCTGAATGACACATGAACCATTTAACCAAAAAAATTAATATTATGATCCAAATTATTCTTGTTTATTTTTTGGGAGGCATGATCTCATAAATTTATTGCAACTAAGAAGATTTAAATTTAATGCAAAACCTGGATCTGATTATGATCTCCAGTCTCCACTACTAATTAAATTCTTACCTGTATCCTTGTGGACAAACAATAATGAAAAGCAATGGCAGTCAAGATCAAAAACCCTAATCCGAACAGTTAATACTATACCCAAAATACACACCAGAAACACTACAAAACCAGGCCTTCATAAACGCTTTCACATGCCACCATTGCTGTGTGTGAGAAAGCACAGAAAAAGGAACAGCTAGAAGGGTTTCTCTTCTGCTACCATTTTCAATGGACAGCTCTTCTGGCTTTGCTTCTTCTGTAGCTTTTGGCCTTCTTCTTTTCTTTTTAGGGTTTGCTTTTGTTCCCCAGATTGAAGCTCGCGCTTTCTTTGTATTTGGAGATTCCCTGGTTGATAATGGAAATAATGATTTTTTAGATACTACTGCTCGGGCTGATGCTTACCCTTACGGCATTGATTCTCCTACTCACAGAGCCACTGGTCGTTTCTCCAATGGCTTAAACATTCCTGATGTTATCAGTAGGTTTTTTCTTCTATTTTTTTCCCAATTTTTATTTCATTTTCTTCATGGGTTTTTGGGGATTCTTTGTCTTCTTTTTGCTCTAAATGGGATTAGTTTGTAATTTTTTTTCCATTTTTTAGATTTTCTGTCATTTTCTTCCTGGTTTTTGGGGATTCTTTGTATTTTTTCCCCCTAAAATGGGATTAATTTCTATATTTTTCTAAATTTTTTCCCATTTTCTGTCATGTTTGTTGTTTCTTCGTGGGTTTTTGGGATTCTTTGTATTTTTCCTCTAAAATGGGATTAATTTTTACACTTGTTTTTTGAATATTTTAGGTGAGAAAATTGGATCTGAACCCACGTTGCCATATTTAAGTCCAGAGCTGACTGGCGATAAACTCCTGATCGGTGCAAATTTTGCTTCAGCTGGAATTGGAATTCTCAATGACACTGGTGTTCAATTTGTGAGTTCCCTCAATATTTTATACTAATTTTCACACTAATTTTCCAACATTTTATATTTTTCAGTAACTATTTTCTTATTTTTGCTAAAAAAACAGTGAGAAAATTTTAACACATAGTAAGATATTGCAGCTCAACATAATTAGAATCGCTCAGCAACTGCAGTACTTTGAACAATACCAGAGCAGAGTCAGCGCCCTAATTGGAGAAGAAGAAACAAGGAAACTCGTCAATGGAGGTCTTGTTCTGATCACCCTCGGCGGCAATGACTTTGTAAACAACTACTACTTGGTTCCTTTCTCGGCCAGATCTCGACAATTCGCTCTTCCTGATTACGTCGTTTTCGTCATCTCCGAGTACAAGAAAATCCTCAAGGTAATTTTCACTCTATTTATTTTTCTCGTTCTTGATTTACAAATTCGAAAACGTTACACAATAACGCGTGATAAATTTGACATACATGTGAAAATTAGAACTCATAGAATCTTATAACACATTAGCATACTATAATTTTAATAGAAATAATCTCACAACTTAATAATCACATCTTTAGGTCGTAATTAATCATATATCGATGATGATTAAGTCTCGAAAATATTATAAATTAGTTTCAAGGTTTAGTCCAGTAAATATCGTTATTCTTCGATGAAAACATATCCGTTAAATTCACGTTCGAACGCTATATTAATTAATACGATAATCTTATAACAAGTATACTATGTTATCATGTTAGATCATTGAAGATTTACTCAATCCCTAATTTCACCATTGGATGAAATCGATCCATCCAAGTTATTGGAAACCCATATTTTTTAAAATTATTAATATTTTTTTTAAATTATTTTATTGGGTTTATTAATGAAGAGAGTGAGATGTGTGTTTGTGAGATAAGAAGTTATGGATAGACAGGACATGTTTTGGTTGGTGTATGCCAACAGGCTTTTCGCTGTCCTTTTAAATACATTAATTAATGTCTTCTTGAATTTCAGTCTCCTTTCCCATTGAATTGTCTATGTCCAATATTTACTATGCTCATTTCTCTCATTTATTACACTTATTATTATTATTTGCTCTATTATGAAAATATATCAAATAAAAAAAAATATATTGTAGCCGGGATGCATACTTGTTTTCTAAACATTCTCGGTTATTTCAGTAGATTAAGATAGAGTCGGTATCGACACAATCGAAGTGTAGTGTTCAGGTGTATGAAGATAGAGTCGATATCGACACAATCGAGAAGTCTCGCTCAAATAATAACGATTAAGAAAGAATTTTTTTTTGGAATTTTTTTTTTCTAAATTTGTGAAAGAAAAGAGATTAAAACGAAGTTCTTCTTTTTGTAAAGAATAATTGGTTTGGTTTGGTTTGGTTTGGTTTTAAAACTATGCAGAAAGTATATGAGCTCGGAGGACGCAGGGTTCTAGTCACAGGAACTGGACCGTTGGGTTGCGTTCCTGCAGAGCGGGTGCGGGGCAGAAACGGAGAATGCTCGGAGGAGCTTCAAAGAGCTTCGGGATTGTTCAATCCTCACTTGGAGCAAATGCTGAATGAACTCAACTCCGAAATTGGTTCAACGGTCTTTATTGCTTCAAATACTGAGGCATCGCACTTGGATTTCATCCATGACCCTCAAGCATATGGTATACCCTTCCAAAACTCACACGTACGCGCACATACACACGTATATACATACATAAATACATAATTACAATTACATAACATGCATATTAAGAATACATCCCCTTTTTTTAAGATAAATGAGAGAAAATATGCGACAATAAATAAACATAATATATTTTTAATTTAAGCTAAAGTAAGGTGAAAAATCATAGTGGAAATCCTTTTTCGATTTTAATTCAAGCTCTCTAATAATGCTAGCTAATTGAATTTTTTTTAATTTTTATTGATTTTTGTCCAACTTTTTAAAATAAATTATTCTTTTTTATGTTATGTTTCATGATTTTGAAAATTTAAAATATTTAGAATTAAGTATTATAATTTATTAAAAATATAAATTTATTAAATTAATATAATGTTTTATTTTATTTTTGGTAACAGGGTTTGTCACAGCAAAGGAGGCATGTTGTGGACAGGGACCATACAATGGGCTAGGATTGTGTACAGCGGCATCAAACCTGTGCCCTAACAGAGACGTGTACGCATTCTGGGACGCTTTTCATCCAACCGAGAGAGCCAACCGTCTGATCGTCGGACAAATCATGATCGGGTCCTCCAAATACATGACCCCTATGAATCTCAGCACGCTCTTGGCTTTGGATGACTCCAGGAATTGAAATTACCATCACACCCTTCCCTTCTTTCCCTTCAATTACGCTCGTCTGATTGTGTTCTTTCTATTGAACTTCTAAACTACGCTCTTTGTACTTCTAATTTAATCATTTGTTCACCATTTTTTTTATTTTAATTTTTTATTTAACAATAGCATTTTTTTTAATTAATATCATATATTTAGCCATATATGATATATGTAGAAAAAATAAAAAAAAAATGTTTTTTTCAAGTACGTTACGTCTGAAAAGACTCCTGGGGTTCGTAAAAACTTGTCAAATTTGCCAAATTTATGAATCATAATGTCGCGACGTTTTGTAGCACGATTGTCATGCCTCAAAAGGAAATAGAGACAGTACGGGAAACGACCTGTCCCGAAACAAGCTGACTCTTATTTTAAATTTTTAATTAGCAACAAAAAACTTAAAATTTATTTTACAAGTCAGACTCAAAACAAAGGTTCAATAGTGTGGCATCCCGCCCTGTGAAGGCCAGGAAATGCCCAATTGTGGGTCCGGCCCATATCAGGGGGCACAATCCCACATCGCTTGGGAGAGTAGAAAATGCATGGTATATAAGCATGGAGCCCCTTCCTACCTAGTACAACGCGTTTTGGGCTAACCCCAAAAACAAACCCTTGCGGGCTTCGGCCCAAAGCGGACAATATTGTACTGGGAGCACCGGGGGACGTTACAAATGGTATCAGAGCTAAATCTCAACCGGAAGTGTGGCCGACGAGGACGTCGGGTCCCCAAGGGGGGGAGATTGTGGCATCCCGCCCTGTGAAGGCCAGGAAAGGCCCAATTGTGGGTCCGGCCCATATCAGGGGGGCACAATCCCACATCGCTTGGGAGAGTAGAAAATGCATGGTATATAAGCATGGAGCCCCTTCCTACCTAGTACAACGCGTTTTGGGCTAACCCCAAAAACAAACCCGTGAGGGCTTCGGCCCAAAGCGGACAATATTGTACTAGGAGCACCGGGGGACGTTACAAATAGTGTCATTAAGATAGTATAAAATAACCAATGTCCAAAACTTTGCGGAAGTAAAATTTTCAAATAGAAATAATTATAATGTGCAAACCTCAATGAAGAAAAATAATCTTAACTCTAAAAAAAACTAAGTTGATTAGAGAATTCTTCTAATCTACTCTTGGGGTGGCAACTGAGACTCACTTTGATTATTTCCTGAAAGAGAGAAGTCGTTTAGATGAGTCGACTAAACTCAGCAAGGATTAAACTTTATGTTCAATATTTAGTTTTATATAAAATGTGAGCATGCCAAAATTTATTTAAAAACAAACACTTTTTATGAAAAAGTTAGAAATCATGCAAAAAAGCAAGTGACAAAATGATCTTACATAGTAACAAAAATAAACAACGGTGATTCTCAAATGATCGCAACAGGCATAATGATCTTGATCAGGTTTAAGGCTTTGCATCCAATGACGCGTCACATACAGCTGTTTCATTACTCTATTTAACGACAACAATGCATAAAATTAAATGTACACAACTTAGCTGAACAATAAATTAAATATGCAATGCTCGGGTTTTAAACATGTTTTGTGAAAAATATATACATAATACAAAAACCTGACGAGACATAAATGGATACGTTATTTAATATGAGAACACATCTCAAATATCATTTTAGAAAACAATGTTATGCAAATCATAAAATTTAAATCCTTACCTCAATTTAAGTCTATCAATACCAAAACCCAACAACAAATGATCAAATGAAGTTCAATAACATACAAATCCAAATAATTTCCTCAAGTCTTGTAATCTATTTTATAATATTGTTACAAAATTAGATACTTTAAAATATGAATTTCTAGACTAAAAAATAACCCAAGAACAGTTAAATAGGAGGTTTAAAACGGTCTAAAACAGCTCTTGAAACCTCTCGAGAACGATTGGTTAAAAATTCAATTCAACTATAAATAAGGATCTCGGTCTCGACTCAGGATGACCTGGCCATTGTTTAAGACAATCTAATATGCGGACCAGAATGGTCTGGACCACAGCTCAAGATAGTCTGGACCACGGCCCAGCGACTTCTGCCAAGTCACTGTTTGACCAGAGTTTAGCCAAAACTCTTTTTTTTGATCAAAACTTTCCTCCCATTGCCAATCTTACTTCCCAAACATTGAACATTTTCAAAACAATCAAATCATGATTTTTATTCATAAATTTCATTACCAATCATAACAATCCAACATCAATACATAACTCCCAACAAAAAACTGAAATTTTCTACTTGAATAAATTTATCTTCCCTGTCCAATAGCCTTTTTAGAATCGACCTTACCACAATGATGCCAAACCTTCAACCCTCAAATAAATCGATATCATTCATCTGACACTGATTCACGAAGAGAAAAACAAAAATGCCCAAGAAATCGAAACTCACCTCGGATGACGAACGGAATCGTCGACCTGCACGAAAAATTCCTCGTTTTAAAAATTTTAACAAAAATTCAAAAATTTATTTTAACAAACACCAGAAAGGGGGTTTTAATTTTCTTCTTTAAAAATTTTATTTATTTATTTATTTAATTTTCTGTTTTTCTGTTCAACAAGTTACTGACAATCATTTTGTAGCGTGTTACTGGGAAGATTGTGCTGTGCAACATTTTATAGTCATCCCTACGTTCCAACTTCCATCGTCCTCGTCTAAATTTAGGGTTTCACATAGGAGGTCACCATGACTCGTTGGGAATTGAATTGCCTGAAAAATTAGGTGGTTAAATTAATAATAACCCATGCAATTTAATAGATTGTTAAATATAGTAAAACACTTCATTCTTCAATAAATACTTGTATTCACTTGAATTAGTATTTAATTAATCCGCAATTAGGGTGCCTAATTTGACACGATAATGTCGGTAAATGATGATAAAAGACAGTCAATGACTCAACACCAGTAATCATTGAATTCATTATTTTAAATAATTACTGAATAAATATTAAAAAACAATTCATTTAATTGTAAAGATGGTAGGTGAACTGTTTCTCCAGCTAAAATTCAAAAACAAAAAATAAGTCGTGGGGGACATTATTGCCCATTAGTTGGCTTCATACTCTTTCTATTTATTATCTCATCCATTTTTCACATGTAATTTTAGGTCATTTACTAGACTCTTCTTTGATTTCTACAAAAATCCTTTTTTTTAAAACTAATTTTCTATCTGCATAATTGTAATTCTTAGTTTCTCACGTGACAAAATATAATTATTGTAATAAATTACAAATAGTTCATTAATCAATGTTTGTCACGTTAGAAAATAAGAATAGATAGTAAACATAACATTATAAAATTACTGATTATTATTTCTTTTATCGACAGGGTATATCTAAAAATTTTACATTTTGGGTAAATCGGGTTTTATGGTTTATGTAGATTACATCGTTGTTACTTGGAATATAATGCAGACGGTATGTCAAATTTAAAAATAAAAAAAAACAGAAACAATAACGATATAACGTAAAATGATAATCTTTTCTAGCGATGTTTTTTTAATAAATTAGAATAGAAAATTGTTCGAGTTTATTATAAGTTGTTGTAAGCGGGTAATTTAGTCATGATAAATTACGAGGTTTTACATTACATTATATTCGTCCTTTTTTTGTTTATTTTTCAAAAATAATAATTTCTAAACTTTTATTTAACCTAAATCTAGCCCTAGGAGGAGAATTAAGATTAGGTCAAGCATTATGGTGGAGAACTTAAAAGCCAACTTAATTGGGTTTGGGTTCTTCAATCAACCCCCCATGAACATATTTACTAGGATAATTAATTAACTTTTATCACCAATAATATTTAATAATTGTACTAAAATTGAAGAACTTGATTCCTACAAGCATACTCTAAACATAGTATTATCGAAGTAAATGTGGGGTTAAATTCTTAGTAAAAGTTCTTGAATTTACCAACTCGACCAAATTCTTACATCCCACTCCATAAAATTAGTGAATATACGAACTCTTGTAATGTTTTTTTTAGAGGGTTGTTTTTCTGTGTATATTCTGATGTTATATTTTGACGTGATATTTATATTTTATTGATTATTTAATATAAATAATATATTATTAATGTAAATAGTAAATAATATATTATTTGCTTATTTTCTCTTTTAATTTTAAATTGATGGAATCGCTTACCTATATAAACCCTACCCTTCTTCCTTCATCAACAAGCTCCAACATTGCTCATAACTTCAGCTTTTCTGTTGTGATTTGCTCTGGTTGTGAAGTATTCCAATGGGTTCTTCGTTGGTTTTAAAGTGGTGGAAGCTTTTGAGCTTAGCGATGGCTCTGGAAAGCTTGATTTGTCGAGCAGAAGCGAGGGCGTTCTTTGTTTTTGGAGATTCTCTGGTTGATAATGGCAATAATAATTATTTAGCAACCACTGCTCGAGCAGATTCGCCTCCGTATGGCATTGATTTTCCTTCTCATCAACCCACTGGACGTTTCTCTAATGGCCTCAACATTCCTGATTTTATCTGTTAGGGTTCTTTCTCTCTCCCTCTCTCTGTCTACTTTTTGTTTTTAATGATCGTCGTTTTTCATACACAACTTATTGACGGTTTTCTGTCGAAATCTGAAAGTGAACTTACGGAGTTCCTCTTGGAAAATGCCATAAAATGATGGGATGACATCAGTTTTGGCCGACTCCTGAGATCGACCTTGTCGTTTTTAACATTTTCTTTTCCGATTTGGGTAAAATGTTTGCATTTTAGGTCGGGAAATTGGCTCGAATTTCTTGCTGCCGTACTTAAGCCCCGAGTTCACCGGAAGCAGAATTCTCGACGGAGCAAATTTTGCTTCCGCCGGAATCGGAATCCTGAACGACACCGGAGTTCAGTTCGTAAGTCCAAAATTTTCTCCTCTCTCCACCAAAATCGAAACCTAAAACTTAAGAGAGATGCTCAAGTTTTGCTCATTTTTTTCAGATTAACATTATCAGAATGTATAGGCAATTTGAGTTCTTCCAAGATTACCAAAGACGGCTGAGTGGTTTGGTAGGAGCTCAAAGGGCCAAGCAACTCGTCAACCGGGCTCTCGTCCTCATCACCGTCGGTGGTAACGATTTCGTCAACAACTATTACTTAGTACCTTTCTCGGTCAGGTCCCGCCAATACGCTCTCCCCGATTACGTCAAATATCTCATCTCCGAATATCGGAAACTTTTACTCGTAAGCCACCCATGACCTCCATAAAACATATATATATATATACACACACATGCATGGTACGTATAAGGACATTTAATGTTCTTATGATTTCAAATAAGTTAATGAAAATGCGAATGAAACTCAGAAATTATACAAGTTGGGAGCACGAAGAGTTCTCGTGACGGGGACCGGACCGCTCGGATGCGTTCCCGCCGAGCTAGCCGTGCGAAGCACGAACGGGCAGTGCTCCCCCGAGCTACAACGAGCGGCTGCCTTATACAACCCTCAACTTCTTCAGATGGTCAAAGGAATCAACAATCAAATCGGCTCTGATATCTTCGTCGCCGTCAACACGAAGCAAATGCACGACGATTTAGTCTCCAATCCTCAAGCATTTGGTACGTAATTTGTCCGACTTTGATTTTTGCTTCACCTAATGTTTTTCAGGATTATATGGTTTTTGAATTAGTTTAAACTATCGAGCAGGATTCGTCACGTCGAAAATAGCGTGTTGTGGCCAGGGGCCATACAACGGGCTCGGATTATGCACGACGGCCTCAAATTTATGTCGGAACCGAGATGTTTACGCATTCTGGGACCCGTTTCATCCGTCAGAGAGGGCAAATGGAATGATAGTGAGGCAGATTTTAACTGGCTCAACCAACTACATGTATCCAATGAATCTCACCACCATTCTTGCTTTGGATTCAAAGATCTAATCATATTGCCTTTAGCTCTTCACAATTTGCAAAAAAAATAATAATTTATATCATCGAACAACATGTTTGTATGATATATGAATTTGATTATGGTATTTACTATGTTCTTTTTTATTTTATTATCTTGTACTAGTATAAATGTCTTGCTTGTGACATTATGAATTTCAAATTTAAAGACATCCCCGATGCAAATAACTTGAAATCATAGAAGAAGAATTGAGCCAATATGTGGAGTCTCTCAGTGTTTTTAGTACAATATTGTCCCCTTTGGTCCGAATCCCCCACAATTTTGTTTTTGTGGTTAGCCAAAAATACGTTATACTAGGTAAGGAGAACAACTCTACTTATAAATCATTCACTTTTCAGTCTCTCAAGAGATATCATGTTATGCACCCCTACTGGTATGAGTTATACCATCACAATCAACATCATCTTGGGTCGTCCTTGCCTTCACAGGACAGACTAACACACAATACGCCTGAGCTCCAGTAGGATCAGGTCCACATAAAATTAATACTTTATTTTTATTATTTGATGAAAAGAATTTTAATTGGACGGCCCAGATCAACTAAAGAGATTGCTCGAGCTATGAAGAGAAGGACAAAGTTGCTTCTAGAATTAAGTCTTTGCATGCTTCTCTTTAGTTCTCGCTCCTTCTTTCTTTCTCTCTCCACTTTCTCTCTCTACTTTCTCTCATATTTTCATTTTTTCTAAAGATTATGACACCTGTCTTTAATTTTTTTTTAACAATAATTAAAATGAAGGTGAGTATAATACGAGATGTATCTGAAAATTGTAGCCAACACTTTTCGCAGCGAAATTCAAATGATTTTTTACGGGTTATACTCGAAAGATTTTGTACGAAGTAGAAATGAAAGTATTACTGATGAGTAACCACGAATATATGTACTTCTGAAGTGAAGTGAAATTGTGTTACGTCTATGCTCTTGATTTAGCCTTCACAATTACCTGATCGATGATTGTTTTTAATTTTAAAGGTGAATTGTCACAATTATAATCTTTCAAATGGTTTTTAATTTAAAGAGTTGTTATAAAAAGCGACGAACAATGTTCTAGGAAATTGTTGTAACATGGTCAAGATATTTGGGACAGTTCGTTCTGTGAAAGCAAGGATGATCTAAGTGAGGGTTTAACCAATATCAGTTGAGGTGTACAATCTCACATCGTTTGAGAAAATGAAAAATGATTGGTTTATAAGTATAGTTCTCCTCTCTATCTAATACTATGTGTTTTGAGCTAATTCCAAAAATAAAGAGCTTAGATATTGTATTGGAGCGGCTTATAACACGAAGAATAAAGGTTAGGAGAAAATCTCAATCCTTCAAAATACAATACGATATCAGGTGAAATGGGAGGTGTCGGCCCAAACACAGCATTAGCAATCGCCATAACTCCTGGGTTTGGGCTACTCAGCCCAGCAAAGCATAAGGCCACTGCATATGAATATCCAACGTTGAGTTGAAAATGGATGCGTCCCGCCGGAGTAATAAAGACGCCTCTTTTGTTTAGAACTTCGGTGAAGAGACGGGTTTGATTGTTGGGAGGTTGGACGTGACGAATCCGACGAGAAGTGTGCCTTCGGCGACGACGAGGATCTCAGAGGCGCGAGGGTGGGTGTGCGGTGGGTTCTGAACACCTGGGGTGTAGTCGATTCGAGCGAGGGTTATGCCCAGCGTGTTGGGTCCCGGCAGATTGTTGACGTTCACGGCGGTGATTTTTGAGGCGACGGGGTTAGATGTGTTTCCGGGCTTGTCCAGGCCGAGGAAGAAGAAGTCATTCTCCATGACATAGTTTGGGTTCTTACAAAATTTTCCGCTGACAAACACTAAACAAATGAACATCCTCTGGTTTTTAGTTATCAACAACAGTTTGAAAAGAGAGAGCATATCATGAGAGAGAGTGTGGTCTGTCTCGTTAATGGCTACGCAGAAGTCCTGAAGAGAACCAGGGTCGGTAGCTGAAGTAGTAATGGAGAAAGCTAAAGCCAGCAGGGCAAAAACCGGAAGAAGCTGAAACATCTTCGCCATCGTTAAACGAAGCTCTCTACGAATACTCATTTGGGTTAAAAGGTTGAGATATCTTGCTATCCACATTTGCCTACTTATATCTGTCGGCAGTAGTCACTCTCTCTCTCTCTCTCTCTCTCTCTCTCTCTCTCTCTCTACGACTGGCTTCTCCCTCTCTCCTTATCAAATCTGTCTTTCTTTCTCTCCCTCTCTCGTCGTCATTTTCTGGGTAGGATTCATGTCCATGGAAGAGAAGAAACAACAAACAATCTCAAAGATAACATATTATTGAATTAGAAACCTAAAATACATCAGGGGAAGCATAATAACCCCTCCTAAATAGATGATATAAAATTGGTGTCACTTGAGTCAAGGAAACAGATTATATTTGTGGAGAAGAACAAAGTCATATGGATAAGATTATGATTGTGCCTCTTGATCAATTGGATTATTTCCTCGTAAAATCTGAGCTTTTTGTAAATGTGTTTCCCAGAGTGTTCTTATGGAATTTCAATTAATTCCCATCCTTGTCAAGAAGAAACTAGAACCCAAATAAGAAAATCAAAGATGATTTGATTGCCAGAACAACCCACTGCCTCTGTTCCATTGCTGGAAGAAACCCACATTCAGTGGATCTTCAATCACAATCATTACTTTACTGTAATTAGTGAAGCTTCGTTCGTAATTTCCAACGTTATGCCGACAAAATTTTTGTACAATTGGTTTGGTTTCGGGTTTTGGGAGCAAAAATGAAACCGACCCATGAACACCCTTAATTGTTCTATAATTAATGAATATTTAAAATTAAAGAATAACAAAGATGAGTAATTAACCTCACTACTTATCATCATATGCGAGTGGAGATGCAAAAGAGTAGAAGAAAACACTTTTCCCACCGTTTTTGTTTTTGAATTTGACGCTTCTTTCTTGGAGTTTGGTTCTTCTGGTTTGAACCCAAATGAAGAATAGGATTTCGGAGATCAACCCATCGGCCCTGGCGAAAGAGGAGAGGGGATTGAAGAAGGAGTTGCAGATATTAGCGAAGGAGATTATTGAGGGAGACGATTATGGAATGGGAGTAGTTGAGGAAGCCATTGAAAGCATTTATGCTTTGAAGGAATTGAAATTCAGGAAAATTACATCGTTCTATTCTAAAAGAAAAGGCACGGCTGCTGTTCCTAAAGAATTTCTGTGCCCGATTTCAGGAGAACTCATGAAAGACCCTGTTCTAACGGCGAGCGGCGAGGTTAGAACTGTTCTTTCTGAGAAATTTCAGAGCTATGTTCTTGTAGCTTCATTGTAATGGATTTTGATTGAAGGCATCTGACTGTTCTTTCTCTAGATTGAAGAAACTCTTGTTTTACTTCTTGAATCTTGATGGGTTTTTAGACCACATTATTAAAAATGGGTTTCAGTTGTGATTAATTACTTCCAATCTCCCTGTTCTTTCTTAAATTACCCAGAAATTCATGGTTCACTTTCTTCTGATTCTGTTATTTTTCTTGAATTTTGATGGGTTTTGGAGCACATTTAAGAAAATTTTGTTTAGAGATTAAGATAAATTATATGTTCTTGCTCTCTTTTACCTCCATTTTCGTCAAGAAACACAGTGTTTTTGACAGACTGTTGGAAATTCTTGAATCCGATCAAACATCTTCTTATAATCTTCGTTTTGTTGTCGGCATTGTTCGTTTTCTTCGTGTTCTCTAATCCATTTGTTTGAATTTTTCCCTCTAAAATGAATTTCAGACTAAAAAATCTTACCCATTGTAGTTTCTTTTTCTGTGTTTTTGATGATGCAGACTTATGATAGAAAGTCCATTGAGAGGTGGTTTTGTGAAGTTTGCAAGGCATGCCCAAAGACCAAGCGATTTCTTCATAACACGACTCTCACTCCGAATTTGCTAGTTCGAAAAATCATCAGAAGATGGTGCGAAAGAACCGGAATCGAGCCTCCAAAACTCGATCCCGGCGAGGACGAGGAGCAGGTAGTGGACCCACCCCGAGCCGATAGAGCTCGTCTAGAGGAATTGCTCGAGAAAATGTCGTCGTCGTCCCTATCGGATCGAAAAGAAGCTGCAAAGGAGATCAGGAAGTTGACAACAGCGATTCCGGCAGCTCGAATTCTTCTGATCGAGTCCTCCGACGACATTTTCAAGCTGCTTAATCCACTCTTATCCGGAAGTGCTGAAGTGGATCCGGGTCTGAGGGAAGATTTGATCACGGCAATTTATGACATCTCAGTTCCTATGCCCAATAGAAAGAAACTGATCAACTGTCCGGCCGTTCTCCCGATTCTCAACGAATCGTTAGTGCACGGGACGATCGAGAGCAGGGGCAGTGCAGCTGCGGCCCTGGGCACTCTGGCTAGTGTTGAACCTAACGAAGTTCTAATCGGAAACTCCGGTTCGTTGAAAAACCTGATCAATCTTCTGAAGGAGGGGGAGGAAGTAGCCATTAGCGAAGCGAATCAAGCCATATATGTTCTGTGTCAAAACGCCAGAAACACAGAGAGAGCCATTGAAGAAGGATTGATTTGGGTAGTGTTGGAGAAGATAATGAACAGAGTCTGCGTGGAGGAGTTGCTTCCCATGCTGTCAGGTCAGGTTATTTCCAGTAGGAAGGGGGTTCAAGAATTGGCGAGGCTTGGGGCGGTGCCGTTGCTTCTCGAGTTGCTCAGAGATGAGTCATCGTCGGGTGAGGTTAGAGAGAAGTGCATCTTGATTATTCGTGTCGTTTGTACGAGAGACGAATCGAGATGGAAGGAAGTAGCGGAGGAGGAGAATCGATTCAGAACGCTTTCTCGGCTGTCGATGAGGGGCAGTCAGCCGGTAAGGGCGAACGCGGCTTCTATGCTCCGGAGTATTGAAGCATGGCTCCCTCATGAAGTAAGGAAGACACTCTGTAAATAAGGGATACCCTTCATTCTTTTTCTGTAGTACTACTAGTCTTAAAATCTGAGGCTCTGGTTTCTGGGTTCTTGGGGCCTGGGGGGTGTGGATTTGCTTGGTTTTTCCAAAGATATGTTCGTGCAAGAGCAAGAAAAAAACACACCCAGATACGGCAGTATAATGTTGCATCAATACACCTAATTACTCACCTACAACATACTCTAAATCAAACAATTTTTAAGACTTGAGTTAATCTTGATTTCAAGTTTCCAAAATTATTAATGATTTATCAATTATTTGTATGTGTGATAACTTAAAATTTTCGTTTTCAATCTAAAAAAAAAGTAATATGACTCTTATTGTTATTACCTTAGATAATATTATTTAGGAAAATAAATAAAACAAACTCTTAACTTTGAGATCAGCGACAAGCCAACTAAAATTTTAAATTATAGGAAATGAACAACACAAATCTCACACTTACATTTCCAGTAAAAAAAACGCCACGACAAATGACACAGTCACGTTTTCCACTTAAAAATCTTAAGGACAATCCAAGGATCAACAACTGACGTTCTTCAACAACAAGAGACGTCCAAGATTGATCCACAAATAGAGGCGTCCTTGGGGCCATTGTAAGGTCGAGAGACGCCCATGTTGAGCGCTGGATGAAGAGACAGATGTCATTCAATGAGGATGGATTGCTAAAATAGGAGGGGCATTGGCGAACGAGGGCTCATGCCTATTGAATGGAGAGACATATGTCTTTCAACGAAGATGAACGACCAAGATAGAGGATAGTCATCCTCCAAAAGTGTTGGCAAACAATGGTTCATTACTCATTGGATCAAGGGACGAACATCCCTCAACGATGATTCATGCCAAGGATGAAGAATGGTCATTCTCCAAAGTCGATGGTGGATGTTATGCTAAAGGGGGTCATGTGCAAAACAAATGCTTTTTTAAATGGGAGAATAGTCTCTCCACTTACGAAGGATATCTCTTATCCCACAATAGACGTCCCTTGACTTGAGATGGATGTCCCTCCACCAATAACGGACGTCCTCAACCTGCAATGGACATCCTTCAATACTAAAAGACAACGTCGTATAGCATTGAGGGACGTTCATAGATGCTAGTGAATATCTATTGATGTTGAGAGATGACATCGTTTAGTATTGAGAAACATCTCTCAACTTACCACAGACATCCCTCATTGTCATGGACATCTGTCGAAAGTTGAAAGACATTCTTTGTAAGTTGAAGGACGTTTGACATAAGTTGATGGATGTTTATTGTGGGTTGAGGGCATTGTTGGACGTTCATCAATGCTAAACAACATTTTTCTCAATAATCATATCTTATTGCCAACAACAACATTGGACGACTATCATCCCATCTTGAGAAACTAGCTCTTCTAACCAACAGATTCTCTTATTGCCCCACCAACAGCTCCTCTTATGGCCCGAGCAACTCCTCCAATCTTGATCATCCATCCTCATTGAAAAACATTCAACTCTTTATTCAACCACCAACATGGACGTCCATTGGCATTACGATAGCTCCAAAGGCTCCCCTCCTCGTTGATTAATCTTGGACGTCTCTTGTCGTTAAATGACGTTTATTGTTGATTCTTGAACGTCCCCATTAGACTATTATTGACATTTTTAAGCAAAAAAACAAGACAGCAATATTTACGTCAATATTTTTTTTATAAAAAAAAACATCACTAGATTTGATTCATTCATTTTTTTATTATTTGATATTTTAGTTATCTACAAAATTTTTATAGGAGAACCCAAATTCAAAATTTGTATTGTTATTTTTTCTATTATTTACAACATTAAGTTCGTTTTAATTTCTTAATAAAGAGCATGAGTCGTTTTTTTAGGTTAAAAGAAGTTATCTTTTTGTTTAATTAAGTTAATATTTTAAGAAACGACAAGCCTGGCAAAGACACACCCACTTTGTCTAATCCATTGTCTGTTTGTTGAGAAAGGTGGAAGACAGTTTGCCTTTCCCCGGGTTCTTCTGTGTCAGCGCACGTGAGTTTTTCCACAATTTTTGTAATTTCTCTTGAGAAGTCAACAACACAGCACGTGAATCTATTTCTTAATTACAATAAATTTTAGACCATACAATACATCCGAATTCTTGATATTAGGGTTTGTTCTTTCCACTTGATGAACTTAAAATTAGTCCAAACCCAACACAGAAACTAAATCAGAACTCAAAATTAGTGACAAGGATTCTTACATGCATATAGTAGATTTAATTAGTGGATTAATGAAGTGTTAATGATATATATATAATAAGGCTTACGAATATCACTCCCTCTAAATTCAGGAACTGCTTACAGCTACCCAACACCTTGACAAGAAATCCATCATTTTGTTCTGAAAAATTAAGTAGAAATGAAACACTACGAGTATTAGAATCCCAATTTGGGTTTTAGATCCCCAATATAATCACTAATTTACATGTTAATCTTGTGTTCTCGAGTCATTTGTTGATTATTTAGAGTGATTATTAGATAAGTTACTTATAATTAACCATAAATGCATAATTAATTAGTTTTTAGATTTGGATTAAGAGCCTGGGAGTGCGGAATGCGAGGGAGCTTACCCGCTTAGAAGAGTGGAGGAGTTGGGGAGGGATTTTGTAGAGATCTTCGTCTATTGGCTTCGGAGCCGTAGCTTTCAGTGACGGACATGTCCGAACGGCGTCGTTCGATTCCGTTTTTCTTGACGGTTCCGTCGTGTCACACACCTTACGTTGCAGCGGTTTTCTCAGCTTCTTCTGCATCTTGTTCCGCATTTCTTTCTCTCTTGTCTGCGAAAATTTCTATTTGTCAGCTAGTAATTTGTCTCTGTTTGGTTGCCGAGAAAATATAGCTAAATTTTTGGATGAACTCTTCCTTAATGCTCGTTGAAAAGCAATTTGAAGAAAATTGGGCGGATAAGAAGAGAATGGATGGCGAGAGGAAAATAGCGCGAATATATTTGAGAGAATTTTGAAATTAACTCTGTTATGTCGATTATTAGAATTGCCGAGAAAAAAAAAAGTACGAAATCAGTCAAAATTTGTACAGAAAAGGAAATGATGAAGATTAGAGAACCTTGAGCGGAGTAGGAGGCGAAGAGTGAACAACTCCTTTGAGATCAGCAGCGAATAAACCAGCTGGGACGTGAGGAACTTCTTCAGAAGAAGATGACCTAAACCGAATTAAACCGGCTTGCCTTGCGCATCGAAAATACTGAGTGATTGGAAGCTCGTTCACCCTATCCCAGTCCCCAAATATGGGAATCTGAGTCGAATTTCGTCTTTTCCACTTACAGACATGATAATCCTACAAACATTGGAGAAAAGGAGACGAAAAAATAAACAGAGAAGAAGAGAGTTAAAGACACTACAAACGCAGTGAATGTCCAAGAACTGTCGGGGAGGACTCTCACCTCCATCGATGAGGAGAGCAGCCGGAGAAAAGTGCAGAGGAAGGGAAATAGAGTGAGGAAGAAACGTGGAAGGGAAAAAGGTGAAACAGAGGGAAAGAAGTACTGAAGTACGACCAATCTAGCAGTCAAGTCCTTGAACAATAACTCTCACTATTTGTAATGTGATTTTCAATTCCAAATATAATTAAAAAAATTTCACTACGAAAATTAAGCAAACAAACGTACTTAAATTTTTAATAATAAATAAAATAGTTAATTATACAAGAGAGTATGTGACAAATCAACCATTATATTTTATAAACAATAACAAATCAACCATTATAATATTTTTTTAATAAGTTAATCACTCACGTATGAAAAAATAATAAACCCAACATCGCGATCACGTTCTCTGTTAACAAGTTGACCTGGACACGCGGTGTCTTGAGACTGCAAAGACACTGAGTTGCGGGAATACCATAATACTTAAAGCGCATTAGCGGTGTCTTTGTAATCTCAAGACACCACGTGTCTCGCGGTATCTTGAGACACCGTGTGTCTCACGTCAACTTGTTAACGGAGAACGTGACCGTGATGTTGGCTTTATCATTTTTTCATACATCAGTGGTTTGTTTGTAAAAAAAAATATCATAGTGGTTGACTTGTCATTGACCACAAATCACGATGGTTGATTTGTCATTTACCCTATAGAAAAAAAATGACAAATCAACTATCGTGGTTTGGGATCAATGACAAGTCAACCACTATGATATAGTTTTTAACAAACTAACCACTGATGTATGGAAAAATGACAAATCCAACTTTGTTGTCACGTTCGCCGTTAAAAAAAGAGACGAGATGTTGCGACGGTTCATAGACAAAACGCTATAGTGTTGTCTAGAGACGCCGCCACGGCGTCCTCGGAAACCGCCACGGTTTCCCACAACCAACGCCGCAAAGAATATGCAGTGATGCGCAACGTGCAAACATGCTAAAAAATCAACAGCAAACAGTAGTGAAGTCACAAAGAATATGTAGCGATATTGAACATTCTAACATACTTATAATTAAATGGAAAACAACAACTATATCAAGAATACCATGATTGCATAGACATAATAGACAATCGGACGACGTTTGGGAAAGCTTCCTTCCGTCTGACTATCAGGCGATCATTTCTTCCTCGACGTCTCCACTTCCGGCGCGTTTCTCGTCGAAGAAAAAGCTTTATATTTACCTCTGCGAAAACCCTATTCTCATCGATGGAGGATCTAAGGTTTTGTTCCTGCATTTTTCTTTTGGATTTTTTCTGTGGCTATAATGATAAAATCATTTGTGCATCATTGTGGGCTTTAATAAGATGCAAATTGAAAAATATTGGAGTATATTATTATCTTCAATTGAACCATTGCTAGTCTATATTTCATAGGAAATGTGAATACTGGTATACAAATGAAGGTTTTTCACTGTAAAAGCAGAGACTGCACCTATAAAGTCGCTCATAGTTCTATGTTTATTTCAGTCGTGATTATGCCAAGGATGACAATATAGTTGTCTCCAAAATGTGGATGTAATCCTTTTTCACTTAAAACTTGTCCTTAAAAGTGTCAAGCTAAATATATTCTCGTTGCTTTTTCGAGATCTTGTACATGTCAATGGCATGGTGTCATACCAGAAATGTTGCCATTGACGTAGCAGCTTCTAGTGACTGAAATAAATCTTTCTTTTGCTGATTCACTTGATTGTTCTGATGGGATTTTGTTGGTTGTCACTGTTCTTCAGAATCCTTTTCTCCTTTTCTTTCTCTTGAGGAAAAATTTACTACTAATTGTCTTTGACGTATACCAGAGTTTTTCACTAGACAAAAACAGTGGGAAAAAATGTTACATGCTCTCTGCAAGAGACCTCTCAATTATCTGGGGAGACACCCCTTGTTATTGGAAATGGATTTCTCCTCCTGGAAGCAGGTATCACTTTGGCCACTTCACCTTCCCCTTTACCTTGTAAATTTTCTTATATTCTCAAACGATCATTAACAGATTTGCAGAACTCGCGGAGCTTGACAGTGTTTGTTGGCTGGAAATCCGTGGCAATATTAATACCAGCATCTTATCCCCGTTCACCTTATATGCAGCTTTTCTTGTCTTCAAGCTAACCACAACAACTTATGGATTCCAATACCGACCTGTAGATGTTGCTGTTGGGCTTGTAGGAACTGAGAGTAATACAAAATGTGTGTATCTAGACACACAAAGAGAAAGCAACCCTATTAACGAGTTTATGCCCACGCGTCTGGGGTTATTTACCCCCCCTTGGATGCGAAACAGCCGCAAATCACGGGTGCACATACCGAGGTCAAGCAAAAGGTGTGAAGATCAATTCCCTATAGATAGAGGAGATGGGTGGATGGAGATTGAGTTAGGTGAGTTTTTCAACAAGAAGGATGATGAGAATTTGGAAATGAGTGTTCAGGAGATCAAGAGTGGATCATGGAAAAGCGGCCTCATTGTACAAGGTATTGAAATCAGACCTAAACTGGCAAAAAAAATGAAGATGATGCAGAAAATTTGACTCTCTATCATTAATATCTCTATCATCATCTAGCTTCCTCAAATTATTTCTCTTCAACTCATAGAATTGAATTTTTGGTGTTTCTATGCCCAACGGTGCATGCTGGGAATTTACTAATGTACATCTGCAATAATTTAAAGCTTTGTAAGAATCTTCATTTCGAGTATTTGTTACTGTTTGTGTAATGGAAGGTGGAGGTCTTCCCCTAATTCCTTCATTTCATGATTTGTGGGCTATTTTGATTCTGTACAAATTAAATCTTGAATTTTGGAAAGCCCATCAATTTAAAATTTGAACTTTTTTCTTTTGAACAATATAAAGTTTCAATTTTAGAATTTATTTAATTTAAATTTTAAATTTTTTATTTTTGTACAAGATAAATATTGAACTTTACACCCTCAACAAAATAAATTTCGAACTGATTTGTTTTTGCTTTAGTTTGACTTCAATTCAAACTCAATTTGAGTTAATTTTAGTGGGTTTAGATTAGATTTGAATAGGATGCGGTAAGTTTTGTTGTATTCTTTTTATAATTTTTAAAAATAGTATTAGAATATATATATATAAATATAAATATTACAATGTTGTTTGACAAATAATATAAATATAGATATAAAAATTTATACATATATTTATAATATAAATATTATAAATATATGTATAAATTTTAAATTACATTCAATTAATTAGTTATATAATTCTTATAATTTGACAAATAATTGCATGTATACATAAAATGTCCTTACTTAGTGATGGACATCCTTCTTCACTAATAGACGTTTTTTACGCTCATCTAACGATCAACAATTGGTGCACTCTTTCTACCCTTCCAAATACATTTCTCCCTAATATCTTCCAAATGTATTTATTCTAAATACATCTTTCAAATGTTCACGGGTGTATTTCTCTGCAAGGATGATGTTCTAAGGAACCGAACTCAACATGTCACGTTCATCGTTAGCGGATGTCCCCCAACTTCTAAAAGACGTTTCTTACCTTGTGTTGGACGTCCCTTGTCATTGAAGCTGTCCCTTACCCTGCGCCAGACATCCTTTACCAAATCCTAGACATCCCTTGTCACTGAAGCCATCCCTTACCCAGCCCCCGGACGTCCCTTACCTTATGTCAGACGTCCCTTGTCACTAACGGATGTCCTTTATCTTGCGTCAGACGTTCCTTGTCACTGACGGACGTCCCCCACACTCATTCAACGACCAATCTTTCATAAGTCTCATCGTACGGCCATCAATTTGTCGGCTATCTCAAATCTTATATGACGACCTTCAATTCATCCGCTCCTCATCCAATGACCGTCAATTCATCATCTTCCATTTAAATATCTCGTGTCTTGCACGTGATCCCGTCCATTACTTAGCGACGGATGTCCCTCGTCACTAATGGACGTCCTCCACACTCATCCAACAGTCAACAATCCGTTCGATTTTTCAACCTTTCCACAAACGTTTTCTCCTAGCGGACAATCTCTCACAAAATCTTCCCAAATCCCTTGTTTACACCCTACACTACTCTTCCATAGCCAAATACATTTCTCCACGTACAATAATTTAGTATCCCCGTCTAACAAATTTTTCCCGACGTGACAAAATTGCTCAATGATCGACCACCTTACTGTTTTTGGTTGACCGATGCACTGTAGCGGTTGTGCATGTCAAGAACTTTTGTCTGACTCTGTCTAATTTTCTATGGACCGAGAACTTCACTTCATACGTTCTATCCATTCTTTGAGTTCAGCCAAAAACCCACTTGCCCATTTTGAGAGACTTCACGGTTTAACTCTCCCTCCCTCCACGCCCTGGGGCTTTGCTTGAACGATGGAGACGGTCAATTCGGGGATGAAAACTGGCGGAGCAGGCGTAGATGGCCACGAAATCGATCTATCTGCTCTGCCGGAAGCTTGCATAGCGAATATTCTCTCCTTGACTACTCCTATTGATGCTTGCCGCCTTTCTCTGATTTCTTCCATTTTCAACTCGGCAGCACAATCGGACGCCGTTTGGGAAAGATTCCGTCCGTTTGAGTATCAGGCGATCATTTCTTCCTCGCCGTCTCCTCTGCCGGCGCCTTTCTTGTCGAAGAAAGACCTTTATATGTACCTCTGTGAAAATCCTATTTTCATCGACGGAGGATCTAGGGTAAATTCACCGTCATTGTTCTTTTTGAATCTTTTTAAAATTAAATTTTCTGTATCTATTTTTGTTTTTGATTTTTCGGACGCTGCGGACTTGCCTTGATAAATTCGCGACCGCTAAGATGCAATTTGCGTGAATATGACATAATATGCAAGTGCGTAGACGGTTTTTTTCCTGCATTTTTCTTTTGGATTTTTTCTGGGGCTATAATGATAAAATCATTTGTGCATCGTTGTGGGATTTAATAAGATACCAATTGAAAAATATTGGAGTACATTATTAACTTCAATTGAACCATTGCTAGTCTGTAGTTCATGGGAAATGTGAATACTGGTATACAAATGAAGCCTTTTCACTGTAAAAGAGAGACTGCATCAATAAAGTCGCTCATAGTTCTATGTTTATTTCAGTCGTGATTATGCCAAGGATGACAATATAGTTGTCTAAAAAATGTGGATAATTAGGATATATGGAATGAATTGATTGAATAGGATTAGTGTAATACTTTATATGACAGCGTTAAGTGACATTGTCGTATCACTTAAAACTTGTCCTTAAAAGTGTCAAGCTAAATGTATTCTCGTTGCTTTTACGAGATCTTGTACATGTCAATGGCATGATGTCATACCAGAAATGTTGCCATTGACGTAGCAGCTTCTAGTGACTGAAATAAATCTTTCTTTTGCTGATTCACTTGATTGTTCTTTTGGGATTTTGTTGGTTGTCACTGTTCTTCAGAATCCTTTTCTCCTTTTCTTTCGCTTGAGGAAAAGATTTACTACTAATTGTCTTTGACATATGCCAGAAACAGTGGGAAAAAATGTTACATGCTCTTTGCAAGAGACCTCTCAATTATCTGGGGTGACACCCCTGAGTATTGGAAATGGTGTTCTCCTCCTGGAATCAGGTATCACTTTGGCCACTTCACCTTCCCCTTCATCTTGTAAACTTTTCTTATATACTCAGACGATCATTAACAGATTCTCAGAACTCGCGGAGCTTGTCGAAGTTTGTTGGCTGGAAATCCGTGGTAATATTAATACCGGCATCTTATCCCCGTTCACCTTATATTCAAGCTTATCTTGTCTTCAAGCTAACCCCAACAGCTGATGGATTCCCAGACCGACCTGTAGATGTTGCTGTTGGACTTGTAGGAGCTGGGAGTAATACAAAATCTGTGTATCTACACACAGAAAGAGAAAGGAACGGCCGCATTTCACAGGTGCACATACATATAGCTAGAGAAGATGGGTGGATGGAGATTGAGTTAGGTGAGTTCTTCAACAAGAAGGATGATGAGAAATTGGAAATGAGTGTTCGAGAGGTCAACAATGTAATATGCAAAAGCGGCCTCGTTGTACAAGGTATTGAAATCAGACCAAAACTGGCATATAATTGAAGATGATGAAGAGAACTTGGATACCTATCATTAATATCTCTATCATTGTCTTATTTTCTCTTCAACTCATAAACTTCTTTGCTGTTTGAATCTGTGGTGTTTCTATGGTGCTTGCGAGGAATTTTGTAACGTACATCTGCAATCAATAATTTTAAGCTTTGTGAGGAACTTCATTTTGAATATTTGTGACTGTTTAATGTAATGGAGGGTGGAGGTCTTCCCCTAAGAGCTTCATTTCATCATTTGTGAGATATTTGAACTTGCTAATTACTAAATTACTGGTCATAGATTTTGATTAGATCAAATACATACTGTGTTAGTGAAGCTATGAAGAAATCCACATTGATGATCTCCCATATTTTTAGATATCTTATGTATTTGGATTTCAATTCATTTGGGGCCACCTTACTCATCTTCTTCTACCTTTTGATGTCATATCATTGTCACGTTTATTTTTCTACTACTGATTGGTATTAGCATTCATCCTTATTTCAATTTTTAAAAAATTAGAGTAAAAAATTTATGGATAAGCTCAATTAATTTTAATCACTAGGAAAATGATGAATCAACTATTGTACTTTGTGATTAATGACAGGGTAACAATTAAAGCATTTTTGCTTACAACTTAATTACTGAAAATATGAGAAATTGGTGTTGTAAATATTGTAGTTAATTTTATGAAAATTGCAGTAAAAAATAATAAATGAAAAAAATGAAAAGAATTTATAATTTTAAAAGATAGTTTTAGTAAAAAAAAGTTAATATTCATTAAAAAATGTAAGTAGTCATCACATAACGACTTGAATGTATTATTAAATCAGGTAATGTCATTTATGCCCTTTTGTAGCCATTTTGGGCACTCCGACGGCCTGGGTTCATCAGTTCTGGTTCTACTCTTTCCCTCTTCTCTCTTTCTCTCTCCTTTTCTCCGCCGCCCCGCCCCGCCGTGCCGTCTTTCTCTCTCAATATTTCTCCTCATTCCTCGCGGGTCGATTTACGGACTTATTTCGTAGTCCTCTTCTCTTTTGGAAACCCCTTAACCTTGCTCTTGGTCTTCTTTTCAGCGGCGTTTCCTCCCTTTCTGTGATTCGTATTATGATTTTTCAGTTTGTGATCTCTGACTGTTTGATGTTGAAATTGACTCCAGAAGTATCTGGTTTTGTCTAAATTCGGCGAGGTCGGGATTGTCAAGATTTTCTTTTTCGCGGAAAGAGAGATTTATTCGCTGTTTTACTGCTCGATTTTCTGGTAAGTCTGCCCTTTTTGTGAATTTTCAGCTATTAGATCCGTTTAATTGGCTAGATGGAAGATTTTTTATAATGTTAAGAAACCTGAAAGAAAGAAAGTTATAAGTGTTACAATCATGGTGTGAGCATAATGTGTTTCTTCTGTCTTTGTAATGGAATATGACATTTATGTTCATGAAGCGTACCGGTGTTTTCTTCTTTGCCTTTCTTAGTAGTGTTGTTTGTTTTGGCCGGCATTAGAATTTATGGCTAGATGGTGGAATGTTGAACTTTGTTTAGAATTGGTCGCAGCGGGGACGCCAGAGATAGTTGGTCTCCTGGAAATGAGATAAGGCGTCAATATGCTCCAAAATGGGTTTAACATTGAAACTGATGCAGATGTTCTTGTCGATGGGTAATTTGTTAAGGTTCGATATTTCAGTTCTTCTCGTAAACATGGAATTCTAGTGTGTACTGTCTATTTGTGAGTAATTTTTTGGATTGAATATTATTTGATAAATAGACTGCAATGACTCAAGGAAAGAGTGACAGTTCAAATATGGGAAATCGACTACAATGACTCTGAGGGAAAGACTGAGAGTCTAAATATGGGAGAGATATAAGTGATTTGGGTTGAATACAAATACGACCAAACAATATAACAGACTGTAAGTTTATCCTACACAACTAATGTTAACACAGTCAAAAGTTATTTTCTTACATCACTACTCATGTCCGAGCCCAATGGAAATCTCAATAATTAATCTAGGTAGGGAAGGGGGAAACAGATCAGATCAACAGCATTACACAAACTAAGGAGTTGATAGAACCTCTAAATCAGACTTTTTGGTGTTCTACCATTCATCGGCTTGATGATTATAGGTGTGTTAACCAAGCTGATTTTTTGAAGTTCATGTCATTCTTGACACAGTGAATGAATGATACGTTCTAGAAAAATTAAACACCTTTCTTAAGTTTATTAATTGGAGCTGGTATATTTTATGGAGTTAATTTCTTGTCTTTGCTCTTGTTTTTACTTGGAAATGATTTTTCTATTCTTCTTTTATCATCTCAAATTACTTCCAACTCAATAGACATAATATCCTTCCCTGAGTTTTCTCTTTGTTGCAGTATATAATAGCTAGTTGGAGCTGATTTTTTTGTGTCTGAACTATATGCAGATTATCCTGTATTCTGATGAATAGATGGCTGACCATTCCTTGACTGTAGCACCCGATGCATCTCTTACTTTTACAGACCAGGCTCTAGTCATTGGACAAGAGTTTCCAGATGTTGAGACTTGCAGAAGAACTTTGAAAGATATTGCTATAGCCCTACATTTTGACTTAAGGATTGTGAAATCAGATCGTAGCCGATTTATTGCCAAGTGCTCTAAAGAAGATTGTCCATGGCGTGTCCATGTAGCAAAATGTCCTGGTGTTCCAACCTTCTCAATTCGAACTCTTCATGGTGAGCATACCTGTGAAGGAGTTCAAAATCTTCATCATCAGCAAGCATCTGTAGGATGGGTTGCTAGATCTGTTGCAGCCCGTGTTCGAGATAACCCACAATATAAACCTAAAGAAATTTTACAAGATATCCGTGACCAGCATGGAGTTGCTGTATCTTACATGCAAGCATGGCGAGGAAAAGAGCGAAGTATGGCTGCACTTCATGGAACGTATGAAGAAGGTTATTGCCTTCTTCCTGCTTATTGTGAGCAAGTAAGGAAAGCAAATCCGGGAAGCATTGCATCAGTTTGTACAACTGGGCAAGAAAATTGTTTCCAGCGATTATTTATCTCTTATCGAGCTTCAATATATGGGTTCATAAATGCTTGTAGGCCTCTTCTAGAAATTGACAGAGCTCATCTTAAAGGGAAATACTTGGGGGCAATACTATGTGCTGCTGCTGTGGATGCGGAAAATTCATTGTTTCCACTAGCTATTGCAATTGTGGATGTAGAGAGTGATGAAAATTGGATGTGGTTCTTGTCAGAATTGCGGAAGCTTCTTGGAGTAAATACTGATAATATGCCAAGACTTACAATACTTTCTGAAAGAGCAAGAAGTGTAGTCAATGCAGTGGAAACTCATTTTCCTAGTGCTTTTCACTGTTTCTGTTTGCGTTATGTGAGTGAAAACTTCCGTGATACCTTCAAGAACACAAAGTTGGTTAACATTTTTTGGAATGCTGTTTATGCACTTACAACAGCTGAGTTTGAAAGCAAGATTGCTGAAATGGTAGAGATATCACAAGAGGTTATGCCTTGGTTTCAACATTTCCCTCCCCATATGTGGGCCGTAGCTTATTTTGAGGGCGTGCGGTATGGCCATTTTACATTAGGGATCACAGAATTGTTATATAATTGGGCTCTGGAGTGTCATGAACTCCCTATTGTGCAAATGATGGAGCACATTCGCTGTCAGATGACATCTTGGTTTGAAGATCGCCGTCATTTGGGTATAAGGTGGACCTCAATACTTGTACCTTCTGCTGAAAGGCAGATATTAGAGGCAGTTGCTGATGCTCATTGTTATCAAGTGTTACGTGCAAATGAAGTTGAGTTTGAAATTGTCTCAAGTGAGCGAACAAATATTGTGGATATACGATGTCGTGTTTGCTCATGTCGGCAGTGGCAGTTATATGGTTTGCCTTGTGCTCATACTGCCGCAGCATTAATTTCTTGCGGCCAGACTCCCCATATATTTGCCGAACCTTGTTTTACAGTGGAAAATTACAGAGAAACTTACTCACAACCAATATATCCCATTCCTGATAAGAGCTTATGGAAAGAACCTGGAGAAGTTGGTGAGAGTGGAGGGCTGAAGGCTGATATAAATATCCGCCCACCCAAAACTCGTCGACCTCCTGGCAGGCCCAAAAAGAAGGTTCTGCGCATGGAGAATTTGAAGCGCCCAAAGAGAGTTGTACAATGTGGCCGCTGTCATATGTTAGGACATTCTCAAAAGAAATGCACTATGTCAATCTGACCAGAAATATCTTGTTAAATATATTTTTCTTCCTGATTTCCATTATTTTTAGTCGAATGGAAATAGCGATAATGTGTGTATTCTGAATGCTTGTTTAACTGTTTAGTTGAGGAGGAATAAGGATTCAGTTTCTGCGGTAATTATCTTCTGAGTAAGCAGCTTTACTCAATTCTTTTATGTTTTAACGCATCTGAATTGTTAGGGAAAAGGCATGACATTCGGTCTTATTTGCACTTGAGTGTATATGTTGTAGGCAGGAGAGCACAGTTTGTTTTTTATAACCTCACCAGGTGTGTGCTGTCGGTTTTTATCATCTCTGTTACATTCCTTAAATCATTTTTTAATGTGTGTTCTGTGAATGAATTTCAGGTGTCTTGAGACCAGAAATCGTTTAATTTATATGGGACTGTAGGTACAGAGCTGTTCAGCTGTCAATCAGGTTATCCTGCTTCCCTCCTAGACTATGTTATTTGTATTAAGAAGAATTAGTCGAAATTGTAGTAACTGAATGCTGGGCTACTTTTTCTAATTCTCGTACTTGGTTTCTGGATTGATTTAATTGCACTTAAATGATGTGATAAGTGAGGTAAATTAGTTAAGAAATATCAACTGGTGACATTCAACTTCAGATATTTTCTGTGACTATAAATTAGGGCAACATGGAAGAGAGATGTGGACGAGACTGAGAAGCTCTATTAAGTCCTAAGGAGACTGATAAAGAGAGGGAAGAGAGCAAGATTAAAGTGTGGAAAAATGAAGGTAAAATAGAAAAGCCAGAAACATCTCGACCATTTGGAGAAACCTCCCCTCCCCTTCCCTTGCCTGTGTTCTTCTTGGCCACCCATGAAATCATTCCTCACAAGTTTATATAATACAAAATAATTTGACAAGACCTAAGATTCAAAGCCCATGCACAAACAATCAATGTGATAATCATAAGACAATCCCTTGCAGTGATGTTAGCTACACTGACTATGCTTATGTGGTTCAACTCTAATATTGTCGATGGGTACTGACTTCTACAGGTATTATACGTGGTGAGTCATTGTCTAGACCCGCCATTTTGTCTGCGGCAAAAAGATCTTTACAAGAAGAACCTGATCTCCACTCACAAGAAAATACTCCAAGGCATCTTTCAAGATGTTGAATTCCTCCTTTCCCTTACTATCAGGTAATTATCCGACTTTTTCTAATATTAGTTTGTTATGGTTTTAGGCGATTTTGGCTACTGCCTCAAGCCGTACCCAAGTATGTTATGTTATTCTAGTAAAATGGTGCGTATTACTACACTTGCCCTCATTATTGCAAACCACAATTTGACACCAGAAGGAAGTCGTCCTGGAAATTACAGGATCCTACAGTGTCTTTACTGTAGAAGAATTTCTTTCGTATTAGATTAGGATTAATGAAGAGAGATGATTTTGATGTGTGTGGACTGTGGAGAGTGTTCTTAACAGATACTTTGTTCAATCTAAATCCTGTGCTTTAGGGTAGACAGCTCTCCTGAAATCTTTTAGTGTTAGGTTGTCTCTTGTAACACACAATTAATATCATCATTATCGTGCTGATCTTATTCATTTAATCCATTGTCCGACTTTAGCAGCTAATAATAGCAAAACTCTCCATTACTACACCAAGAAACCAGCCAAATCCTACAATAGAATTTGCCTTTCACTGCAACTACATATTATCTGAACTGGCATTCTACAACAAAAGCTAAGCCGTAAAAGCTCATACCATGTCCTTACAGATGGGGAGAGAGAATTCAGTTTACGCCGACAATGGCCATGAGAAAGCGAAGTTTGTTGGTAACTTCAGCCAGATCAGAAGGGTCTTTAATCGAGGCTGGAGGCTCAATCCCGGTGAAGCGATACAGAGCTTTGAGCTCTTCCATGCTTGATGGACGTCGAGGTGCTTTATAACCTACTATAGTCCTCAAAGCATTGATCTCCTCCCATATTTTATTTTCACTGTAAGCTTCCTGCACAAAAACAACCCTCAACTTTCAGTAGCTTGAATTCATAGATAAAGTAATTAAACAGATTTGCTGTTATGAAATCATGTAGCTTTTGAATGTAGTTTTGGTAATCCTGACCTCAACAGGAGACGTACCACTACCATTCTGGACAGTTTGATTCATGCCTTTAGGTAAGTTTTTAGCTTTTTGAGGAGATTTTTTGTCTTGCATCGTCTTGTTTTCGATGTTTTCCTCAGTTTTTCTTTCAATTACTAGGACTATTTCATTGACCTTCGGCCCCATTTCTTTGTCCAACACAACATCTCTAGCAATACCTTTATCTTCAACCTCTTTGTTCACATCTTGATCCAATTTTTTCCCTTTGGCTTTCTCATCCGATACTTTAAGCCCTCCTTCCCTAATTTTCTCGACCAAGACGGTTGTTGCTTTTTGTGATTTGTCTTGAATTTCAATGTCATTCGCCTTGACTTGATCTTTCTTCTCTTCGAATACGACAGGAATCACTTCAATTTCACTTATTTTTTCTTCATTCGCATCGTTTTTAAGCACCGGCTCCTCAGAAATCGGTTGTTTTTCGCCATCCTCTTCCCTGATTGGTTTGGTTTCCATCTCGAAAATTTCTCTCGTGTGTTTTTCCTCTTCCCCCTCCTTCGCTGAGTTGATTTCCACCTCAAAAATCTCTCCTCTTGGTGTTTCTTCTATTTCATTCTCCTCCCCAACCAATCCCCATCTCATCTCCCCGCCATTTCTGGTGCTCTCGACTTGTACGTCTTCTTCTTGTATCCTTTGCATATCTTTTTCTTCATTTCCATCGTCTTCTTCCTCGTAAGTTAGAGCTCTATATTCCCCCAATGACGGCGGAGCAGCTTTTGGCAGCAAAAAGGCCATGAGTTTCTCAGTGCAAGCATAGCTTGCCAGGAAGACTCCGTAAGGAACTGAAATGGCAATTCCAAAAGCCGAGATGACTACGAGAGGAGGAAGAACAACTGGAGCCGAAGAGATTACGATTCCAGTGACTAGCATCATCTTTCCGACTCTCACCCCCTTCTTCAACACCCAACTCACCACATCCGAATTGTAATCTTCTGGTTCTTTTTCTCCTTCATTTTTCCAGTCTACAAAAGCACCTTCCATTCTGAAAATTTACGTGTGAGATTCTTTTCGATTTTACCAACGAAATTCATTAAAAAAAAACTCCCATCTTCTAGCTGCTTGACAGATGAGAAAATTAGTTCGGCCAGTAAAAAAGAACGCCTCTGTTTTTAATACTGAAATAATATACGAGTTCACACAGAAAAAAATGTTTGAATTTCTTCGGATAGATTGACTTAAAGGGTCGATTAAAAGAGGACTGAGGAAGAAGAACGATGGAGAGGAGAGAAGACGAAGAATCGCCAAAAAAAAAAAAGAACAAATCCGCCCTCAAAAAAATTGTTAAGAAGTGTACCGAATTAGTTGATTTAGGTTCGATTTTCTGATTTTTCAATCTCGCCTCTAGGGCAAGAAAAAATGGCGAAGAGGAAAACCATGAATCGTTGATTTCTCAAATCGACGATTATTCAAACCCAGATACATCAAAATCTTCTCACAGAACTAAAAAAAAAATGTAAATGAAGTCCGAAGAAGTTTCGAAAATACCTCGAGTTTCAAAGCGCAAGGATCACAGCCACTTCGCTGCAGGGAAGCAGCCCAGGAAGAACTCTTTAATGACCAATTTCTTAGTGAGTTCAACCATGGAAGTAGGGTTCCAAAGCAAACACAAGCAATTATTATAGTACTGTATTGTGACAGATACGAGAATGGGGATAAGGAAACACACAGCGGTGGACACGCGTTGAGGAGAGAGAACCGACAGGTTGAGGAGGAAGAAGACATGAGCATTTCAGGAAGAAAGCTGGAATTGGACGAAGAAATGGCGCTCCCCATGCATGCAACGTGGCCGCCTCTTATTTCACCGCCACCTCCGTTGTTTCATTGCACATAAATAATAATAATAAACAAAGGACTAAGCTTCTCTAAATTCACCCACACAACCGAGCCGGCCTGGCCCACGTTGAGGCCGACCCAACTTAATGTGGACTAAGGCTCGAACCCAACCTTAGAGCATCAAAATATTTTATTGGATTATTAGTTTTTCTGAGTAATTATTGAATATTTTATAATAATAAAATTTAATAAAATAATCACTTAATTATAGAATCGGTGTCAATTATATGAAATAAACGGTACAAACATCATTAAAATTTGATTTTTTTCCACAGCGAAAATGTAATGCTCCAATATTTTAAAATACTGTGTAAATTCCGTTTATTACATTGTAATAACTCTTGATAATATAATATATAGTTTATAACATATGGTTAATACCATATAGTGAAAAACGTTCAATAAAACACAAGGTTGGAAAGTTGTGGACGCATAGGATGATAAGTGGCGTCCTAAAGCCTTAGCTGTCAGTGTGCGGACGCTGGACTGTTAAGTCACGGACGCAGCGGATGATTACATGAGCGTCCGTTACGACTCTGTAATATTTTTGTACAGATGAGGACGCTGCGGACGATATATGCGGACGACACACTGCGTCCGCAAGGGCAAAAATGTCGGACGTAGTGGACGGGGCGGACGAAAGAAGAAGGCGTCCGATTTGCCTCTGTAATATTTTTGTGAAGCTGCGGACGTTGCGGACGATAGGTGCGGACGACAAACCGCGTCCGCAAGGTCAAAAATGTCCGAGAAATTAAGTTAAATCTGAAGCCCTCTTTATGCCATTTTTATGTTTCCTTCGAAATTTTCTTCTGGCGACACGTCCAGATGACCGAACGGGGTGGCATACATGGATTATCTTTACTGGACCTCTTCTCCAAGAGGTGGGACGTATCACCATGCTATTTCCCCTTCCTCCACGATAGCTGCCTCTATTTTCTTCTACTGTCTATAAAAGTTAGTGAATAAGAAGACAACAGGATTTTGGAAGAAGACAACAACATACAAGTTGGTGGGCAGAAAAAAAGGTGAGTTTTGTAACCTTACACAGCTTGGTTTTCTGTCTTCTTCTGTCTCATGTAGTGTAAGGTATACATATAAAATATATATTGTCTATCCAGGAGAATTGGAACGTAGCAGGGGCAGCTTGAGAATAGGAAGTTTCAGAAAGACAATATCATGTAAGAATTAGAGTGATGTGTGGCCAATGGAAGCCTACATCACGGGATTTTGCTTGTGATTGTTGCTTTGGATTATCTGTTGTACAAATGATATGTTATGTCTATATTGTTTTTTGCAAAATGATCTATGGTTATCATTGCTGGCACTGCTGGATTACTTTAGCTAGAATTTGTGAAAGGTTGTATGATAGAAATTGAAGTATAACAGTGAACGTTCATATGAAAAACTTGGTTTTATGGGTTTAGAAAGATAATACCCAGTTGGATTAATTAAGATATGAAATTATTGCTTCTGAGTTTTCTTTAGAAAAAGTACAGATTTGGACAAGAGCTGTTTATGTATTGTACAATTGCTTTCCAATGCTTTATCGTTGATTACAAGTATAAGGTAACTGTGAAGCATGAATTGGATTTAAGCATCTCTTTAGGAGGCAGGGAACTATTGTGAAAATGTTATTTGAACCATGAATATTAACTTGCTTAGACTTGTCATTTATGCTATGCATGTCTTTAGCTTCTTAGTTCTCTAGGTAATGGTATATACTTTGAGCATGCTAAATTATTTTTATTGAATTGTGTTCTTGCAAGTATGTTGTTTTTCTTTAATTTGATGGCATCATGCATCATACTAGGAATATAAACTTGTTCAAAATGTGTGACATATTTAATTTATTTAAATAGGCATGTGGGGGTTCGAGGAACAATGATGACCTATTAGGCCCATGTTGGATGGGTTTAGACTATTAGGCTCATGTTGGATGGGTTTAGAATATTAGATCCATGTTGGATGGATTAGATGAAGGCTCATTGTTCCTTGTTGAGGAAATTCCCAATGTCCTCGTAACAAAGGAGTGTATACGGCCTGGGAAACCCTGTATATGTATATATGTTGATGATTTGTGGAGATTGAGCGGGTTTCCATGGTCCCACAGTGTTTGTCATGTGTACACTCTTGGCTTAATTTGCATTGTATGCTCATGCATTGCATTACATTGCATTCATTCTAATTCTTGCTAAGCGTTCAGCTCATTGTTTTCCCACGTGATGTAGGTAATGAGCTGGACGATAATAATACTACGGAGGCGGTCTTCCAGGACGATGTTTTGGATTATCAGCCATTTTGACCTGTTGGTGGTGGTGCATCACAGCTATACTATGGTATTAGGTTATACAATATATGACGTAATAGTTTTATCACATCTGAAATTTGGTATTTTGGTTTGGAATGAATGATGAACAACTCTTTAAAACAAAAAGGTGTGTTTTGCTAGTAATAGGATAGTTATAAACTTTTGGGTAATGTAAAATGACTGTTTTGAAAGCTATGATATCAATCTTTTGATCAAAGATTTTATACTCAGTTTCATAAAAATTGTACATTTTACTTTACTAAAATGATTTATGCAATTTACTACGCTACAATGAGTTGTTAATAATGAGAAAAATTTTACTAGTATATATACATATTTTATATTAAATAAATAATGGGAAAATTAGGAGGGATGTTACAAAAAAGCTAGTTTTCACTGTGAAAAATACTATTTTCTTTCATTTCCCATAATTTAATATTTTATTTATTAACAAAAATTATAAATGAGTAACTCATGCCTGCCCGTAGGATGCATATTGAGTCTGGGATTATAGGAGTCTGGCCCAAGAACAAACCCGTAAAAACTAATTGGACCTAAAGCAGGCAGTGACCACTTGTACTATATGGTCAAGAAGGAATCAAATAGAAGAAAACATATAAATTTGAGATATCATAAAAATCCAGCTGAAAACAGAATTACAAACTCATCTCATCCTTTGTCATCTTCTTTCTTGTTTGCCCTGCAACTATGAAACTCGTCTAATTAAAACCTAAATTTTGGGTGATTTGAGAAGAACAAATCCTACCCTTTTTCTTGAAAACTCCATTGAAGGATCTTTCAAAAAGCTGTGTGGCCTGATATCACCTCATCCTCTGGGATCTTTCACGAAGCTCTGTATTGTATTACCACGTGGTCCAATCACTGCATCGTCTGGGATGTACTTTCCCCAAAACCAATGTGCCTTCCAAACACCATTCATTTCCTCAATAGGCACGTTCTTAGTCTCAGGCATGAATATGTAGACGAAAATGGTCATTATAACTACGAACACAGCGAAGAAAAAGAATAGACCGAACTTCAAGTGACAAAGCATGGTGAGAAAGACTTGAGCTATGGCAAAAGTAAGCAACATGTTTACTGAAACATTGATTGCCTGCCCTGCTGATCTGATCTCCAGCGGGCAAATCTCGCTCGGCACTAGCCAACCCAATGGCCCCCATGACCAGGCAAATGCTGCTACGTATAAGCATATTAGGATTATGAGGGTATCAGCCTCGCTTTCTGACATTGATCCTTGACCACTTGTCCCAAATTTTGCTCCGATCATGATTCCTACTGCAATCTGGCAGATAATCATTTGGGTGCCACCCTCGAGGAACAAAATCCTCCTCCCGAACTTGTCAACGGTGAATATGGATACAAAAGTGGCAAGAACATTAACAACGCCTGTAATAACAGAGGACATGAGCGAAGCGCTGTTACCAAAACCGAGAGTCTTGAAGAGAACTGGTGCATAAAACATGATGACGTTGATTCCAGTGAGCTGCTGGAAAAATGGAACAAGAATGCAGATGATAAGTTGAGGTCTGTATCTTGGTAACAGTATGTTCTTCCATGGATGCTGCACTTTTTTGGCAGCCTCACACGCGTCTACAAGTTCTTGGAATTCTTCGTTCACGTCGTGGCTTCCTCGGATTTTTTCTAACATTTTTTTGGCCTCCTCTGGTTTGCCTCTCTGAAGGATGGAATTGGGAGTGTCGGGGAGGAAGAAGGATCCGATGGTCATGATTATGGCGGGGACTGCTGCAAGAGCCAAAGATACCCTCCACCCCATCCTCCTTTGATTTGAGCTGTGCCATAGTTGACTAAGTTTGCCACTAGAATCCCTATTGTTATGGCCATTTGGAACCCCATATTGAGCGCTCCTCGGATTCTGGCCGGTGCCATTTCTGATAGATAAACTGGTACAGACTGTACCATATTCAATTTTTCAGAAGATTCAGAGATTGAATATAGTTAAAAAATTTTAATTTCATACCTGATTTGCAAACCCGACACCGACTCCAAGTAACAAACGACCGATAATCAACATGGAAATGTTCACAGCAGCTCCGTTTAGGACAGAGCCCACGAGAAAAACCAGACCGCCAAACAACATGGACATCTTCCGGCCGCAGGCCATTGTCACAGAGGAAGCAAAGAAGGAAGCAATTAAGGCTGCTACGTAGAGGGAAGAGGTAAACAGAGTTAACAGTTGGCTATCAAACTTGCAATACTGATTTTGAGTCCCTGATTGATCAGTTTCTTTTTTGTACACAGATGGAAAGAATTTCCTCAAGAACTCTTCCATAGAAGTCACCCCTCCTGCAAAAATGGGAAGAAGATGAAGAAGAAAGACTTCAGATCAATCGAGCTCTCGTAAATCTGTGAAACTTGAATTGCACTCGATTTAAACCTGAAATTCCAAGGTCGTAGCCAAAAATGAGACCACCAGTTGCAGCCACAACACATGAGATAACGACGAAGGCGGTAATCTCTCCACCATATTCATGGTGTTTCCCTCCTCCAGGAGCAACAAATCCTCCTCCTGCCATTTTTTTTTGATACAGTAGTCTATGAATCCTTTGAAAGATCTCTTTTTCTTTTTACTCCCAGAAATAATTCCTGATTTATAAGTCTTGGAGGTGGCTGGTAATAGAAAAAACAAAAAACCCAGCAAAAACTGATGGATGACTGGCACTTGAGAACGTTGAAATTGTTTGGAAGATTGATGGATAATAAAATTACTATTTGTAGAAACTTGGCATGGCTTTTCTGATCCATAAAGACTTGCTAATTATAGAACAAGTCTGTTTTTGGATGTGGTTGATATATGGCTATAATGGTGTCTGATTGACTGAGTTTCCTTGAATGTAGCTTGTCTGCCTTTACATTATAATTCAACAGCTTACACTCCACTCCACTTCACTTCACTTCACTTTCTGTCCTGTTTGAATTTTCAAATTAAGGTTGAACTACAAATATTTTCAAAAAATATTTTATTATTAATGATTGTCAGCAAAGACGTATAGTCTGTTGTGTGGCATCCTATCCTGTGAAGGCCACAAAAAGTTCATGTATGGGTTTGGCCCATATCAAGAGTGCACAAATCCCACATAGCTTAAGAGAGTAGAAAAATACATGGTTTATAATCATGGTTCCCTTCCCTACCTAGTACAACGCATTTTGCGCTAACCCCAAGAACAAATTCGTGTGGGTTTCGACCCAAAATGAACAATATTGTACTTGAAGCACCGAGGGACATTACACGTTGAGAAAAATAAGTTTTATTATATAGACTTTTTTTTTCACAACGGAATACGGAAATATATTTTTCGAAGCGAAAATGGTAATTTTCTACAACATAAAGGATAATTTTTGCAGATAATATTCGTCATTTGATGAACCATTTAACGGCGAGAGTATCTGTTGCTAACTCTTCAAAATTTGAGGTTTTAGATAATAAAAATAAAATTTTAAAGTGTCAGTCAAAAATTAGTTCAAGGTTAAAATTGATAATTACTTGTTATTTTAATAATAATGATTATTAAAATATGAAGTAATAATCAATCTTATTCTTGAACTAATTTTTGACTGACACTTTAAAATTTTATTTTTATTATCTAAAACCTCAAATTTTGAAGAGTTAGCAACAGATACTCTCGCCGTTAAATGGTTCATCAAATGACGAATATTATCTGCAAAAATTATCCTTTATGTTGTAGAAAATTACCATTTTCGCTTCGAAAAATATATTTCCGTATTCCGTTGTGAAAAAAAAAGTCTATATAATAAAACTTATTTTTCTCA
>CM039478.1:3338038-3681678 GCA_022433065.1 Begonia loranthoides | reverse complement strand
CATTGCCATAAAGTTTTATTATTTCTGTTTATTTCTTTAGGGACTTGAGCCTTGCTATAGATTGTGTTCTCAGTGGGCAAAGACTATCCCTAGCTCAAAAACACTGGTATGTATATATATATATATATATATATATATATATATAAATTAAATAAAGATGGTGAATTAGCATAATTTGAAATAATATTTATGTAAAATGTCACGTTATTAAATAAATAAATGTTCTAACTACCAAATTTGCCACAAAACACTATAACACGTGCGCTTTCCCCGTAAACACGACACAGTCGACCTTTCTCTCCTTCTTCCGATTGCCGCCGGCGATGGCGACCACGAAGTTTTTCTCCAGCCTACGGCGTTCTCGTTCCACCTCCTTCGGTTCCTTTTTATTCTCACTTCCTTCGTCTACTCTCTATAGATCGCAAAGACATCTCTTTTCAAACTCCCGCTTTATCTCATCCTGTCACACTTCTCTGATTCAATCTGTTTTCGCCAAAGGGACGTTCTTTTCATGCTCTCCAGACGCCACGCCGACTCTGGGATTATTTTCTTCGCGCTTCTATTCGAGCCGGTCGGAGCACGATTCGGAGTTTGATCGAGTTGGCAGTTTTGGTGCTGACTCTGGTGCTGACTCGGCCGGCGAGTTTGGGAGTTTAACGGAGCTAGAGAATTTAGTGTTTAGGGAAGCTGCTGAAGGAGTGATAGATAGTGCTGCTGGGGATGTGCTGATTTTTCCGGTTAAGGTCGTTATTTCTATGCTTGATGGCTTGCATGAGCTTACTGGCTTGCCGTGGTGAGTGCTGGGTTGGTAATTGCTTTATTGTTGGTTTCTGATGAAATCGAACATGAATGCTAGGAATATACTGGATTTTTTTTTGTCTTGATGGGTAATGTAATGATCTAAATTGCTAATTAATAGCTGAGTGCGTGAGTTTTTTAAAATTTCGTCACCCTTCCCTCCTTTGTCTGTTTTCAAGGGTGAGTTCTACTCGAATTAGTTGTTATAATTGATATCAAAGTTGGCTACCTGAGAAAAACCTCGAGGGATGTTCACCCACCTAGGTGACCCTGGCCACAGATGGGCCGACCTGGTGGTACAAGATCCTGCCGACTGGGTGGATGAGGTAGCTGTTGTGTCTTCAGATAGTGGGTTTGTAATCATCTAAAATTTCCCACTTTCCTTAGTTCAATGTGTGAGATTGTAACAACTTAGACACCCTCCCATTGCAAGCCGGTTTTCAAGGCTGAATTCTAAATCTATCCAATGTGTTCATTACATGTTTTGCACTGATATTTTAGTTAATCAATGAATTATTGAACTCCCTCTCTTCTTTCATCTATTTTCTCTACATGTTTAATTTTGGTTCAATCCAAATGAATTTTCAGGTGGGCTGTTATTGCTTCCTCAACTGTTGCTCTTAGAATTACTATACTGCCGCTACTTATCATGCAACTTCAGAAGTTGAAGAGGATTGGGGAGTTGCTTCCTAAATGTGAGTATAATTGGGTTGTTTTGAATTTTATTTTTATTTTGCATATGGATTGGGTGAAATCATTATCTCACATTTATATACTTTTCCCATTTTTATTATGTGGAAATTACTCTCCAAACTAAAAAAGGTCATTTTCGACACATCTTCCTGCTGGCATTTTCCCTCTGCGTGTTTGAGAGCTTTAGAATTATGCTTCCAGTTCCAGCAATATGGATTAATTATGCTTCTTTCTTTGGATTAAGGATGAAAATTTTCAAAAACTATGGTTTCAATTGGTATATGCTCTCCCTCTCTCACTCACTTACAGGTTTCCTGGTATCTATATTTAGAAATATGTGAACCAAATGCGAGAACACTTAGACTCTGTGGTAACTGGCTCTGTGAAGGCAAGGACGACCCAATATTCTTTTGATTGTGAGGGTTTGACCAATATCAGTGGGGGTACACAATCACACGTCGCTTGGGAGAATGGAAATGTATGGTTTATAAGTAGGATTTTAAACATTATGGTAAAATAAAAATTTGGGGTGTTACAAAATGGTATCAGATCCAAAACCCAACCGAAAGTGTGGTTGACGAGGACGTCGAACCCCCAAGACAAGGAGATTGTAGCTCGTCTTATGAAGACAAGGACCATCCAAGATTCTGTTGATTGTGAGGTTCTGACTCATATCAATGGGGATGCATAATCTTATATCGCTTGGGAGAGTGAAAAATGTATTGTTTATAAGTAGGTTTTAAACATCAAGCAAAAATAAAAATTTGGCGTGTTACAGAATCATTATATCTTCTCATGTTGAACTCTTATGGTGTTGTATTGCACATTTTGAGTTGGGTTGTTTTAGCATAATTATCAATGAAAATTTGTGATGTCAATATTTCTGTGCAAATTTCTTAAGTTCAAAGAAATGATTGTAATTCCAACCTTTCCACTACTTGAGAAGTTGATAAAACAAAAAAGAAGCATGTTTTCAAATTGAATTAACATGAGACAAGGGACTGAAGCCTGTTATTCTAAATTGATGTTGAAATGAGTACTCTAGGGAAAGCAGTTAAACCATTTTAAAGTAGTTAGGTGATTTTGATAAGACTCATTCTTTTCACATGCAATTCTTAAAGTGCCACCTCCATTACCACCGCCTCTATCAGGAAGAAGTTATATTGATCAACTTTCACTATTTCGGAAGGAAAGAAAGGCAGTTGGTTGTCCCTCCTTTCTATGGTTTGTTGCTTCCTTCACAGTTCAGGTAATACTTCAATTGTGTTTTGTAAATAATGCTGCTTTTGGAAGATGGATCAAGTGTTTTCCTTAGCTATTTTTATAATTGCTTTATTTGTACTTGTCTTTTATTAGAAGCAGGAAGTTTTTAAGCTGCACAGAAATTTTATAAGCACATATTCAAACTACATGCCCAAGATCCTTGCCAACTATATGAACAAAAGATTAACATTCAAATGTATCCTCTTGAGATTTTTCGTAAATATTTACTTACAAGAACTAAAATTAAGTTTAATACAGTATCAGATTGTTCAGTGATTATTAAGATTTGAGAATCTGCTAAATTATCGTAGGATATACATTAAAAAAAGAATAGTTAAAACAGCAGCTACAGTTTGTACATTTGAATACTAATGAAGTGAGCTTATGGAGAGGCATAAAACTAGTTATTCAATGCCTTTCTCCCCTGAGAATTTTTTAGCTTGTCTCCTTGCTGATTCTCTCTTAAGAAGCACTCTGAATTGAGTTAGTTATTGATAACATCATCATTTTTTCACCAGTGCTTGTTCATGGGATTTGAAGTGGAACATTGGGAGGATGGAGCCAATGCATGCTTGCTACCTTTAACGAGCTTCTAGCTTAATAAACGGACCATCAAAATATTAAGTTTTTCTAGAAAATAAAATTTCGAATGATGGAAAGCAAATATTGGACAACATGTAAAATTGAACATCGTCAATGATAAATTCCAAAATTTGATGGAAAGCATCATACTAACCAAAAGGCTTGAGGCTTGCGGGACCATACCATTTCTTTTACATTTTGAACATCGACATATATTATTTACAGATTAAAATACAAGTGCCTAATATAACATAACAATTCATAAATATCAAGTTGATATAAATTTGCATACTGTTTGAGCAATACCCAATGTAGCCAGTACCGTATAAAGAAAAGGTAGAATATTAGACGATGATTATGAGCTATCAAAAATTATTTTTTGGCCAGGGCAAGAGTTTTAGTTTCAGTGTATTATTGTTTTTTATGTTAAAAACACTTGTCATGGAAAATCTTTTTTTTTTTTACGTCATCTATTATGTTTGAATTTTTCAATAAATGGGGAAAGGTATTAATCTTTAACCTATATCTATTGGATACGCAGTTGGAGTGGTGTAAATGTCCACATTTATGATTTTAGTTCTCTTGATCAACAGATCCCATGCTTTCTCATATGGATGATTAGTGTAAGAAGAATGTCATTGGATCATCATCATGGATTTGATTCTGTAAGCAACACGTGTCTCATTTGTTTATATGTTTCTGTACCATTGAAACGATGCTCTTACTTTTGATCTTTGTATTATACTTCTGTGGATATAAAAAATCTGTATTGAAAACTACTGTCATGGAAGAATATATTTTAACAATAATTTATTTTGAAGATGAACTATGGACCAATATATGAACATAAGCATATAATAAGGACCAGATGCTAATATAAGTAAATAAAATTTGTGACAGTGTTACCAAACCTTAGGAATCATGAATAAGATCAAGAAATGTTGGGTCACCACTGTAATAATTATGATTCACAACAAATTATATGTTAAAATTTTAATGATCTTGACACTAAAAAAGACAATTAGTATAAGCAATGGATTGATGCATATCTCATATAGGTCATTTAGACAAAAAAAGAAAATCTCTTGATTGTTTTTATGGTTGTCTTGTTTTTACTTTGTTTCTGATGAATTTCAAATCAACCTCTCTTTTTACCCTCTTTAATTCTCAATGCTATTTGCATTATGAAACATTAGTTCCATGCTTAATTCGAATTGTAATCTTTTATATTCTGTGTGGAAGTCCTTTTCAATCTTCTAGAACATTGGAAATAAAGATGTGTTTATTACAATTTGTCATTCAAATTTGGTTGTGAATATGACTCTTGGATTTTATTCCAGGGTGGTGCTTTGTGGTTCCAGAATTTGACAGAATTTCCTCATGGTATATTGGGAATTGTATTTCCCTGTTTAATTGCCGGGTTGCACTTCATCAATGTTCAGGTATTTGATCTGTTTAATCCCGTTTGTCCTAATACAAAATTTATGGAGTTAATAAAGTTCATATTCTCTAATACATCACCACCTTTAAAATTCACTAATGCAAGGAAGAGCACAAGAGAGAATTAAATTGATGTCTTTTAGTATTCTTATTGGTATTGTCTTTTAGTATTTCTATAGTGTCTTTTAGTATTCATAGAATGTCTTTTAGTATTCTTAGACATTTATATCTAAGTCTTTTAGTATTTTAAGGGTGTCTTAAGCAAATGTAATAAAAAGAGATCATATCTTTGGTGAAATCTCTTGAGAGAACTAGTAGACCTTTCAAACGTCTCGCTATTTTTTAATTTTGTTCCGAAATTATATGGGGTACATATCATTCTCTTTTGTGCAGTATGTTGGAGTGATTATGTTTTTAATACTGTTTGGATAGCCCATGCTTGGATGTTTTGTCTGCAAATGTTTGTGACACGTTTATAATGAGGGTGAAATGTGGTGTGTAAAAACTGTTTTTTTCTGCTATACAAGGCATGGTGGTGAGTCTGGAGGTAGATCTTCGGAAGTAAGTGGGCAAAGCAGTTCCACAAATTGCAATAATTGAAAAAAAAATGAGTGGAAAAAAGATCTCACATAAAAGTTGCCCCCAAGAAGCAAATTCCTCTCGAGTCTTAGTTTTGGTCTTTAAAACCATATGTTGAAGAAGATGTTTAGCTTCCCTCTTGTCGAATCTTCTACAACATGGATCACACGGTTAATGTAAATTTTCTCTAGTATTTTTTCTCTGTTCGGAACTCTCCTTTAGAAGAACTTAAATAAGCTTTCTTAATTTTATTTTATGGATAGATATTAGACCTTTGTTGACTTTTAAGGTTCACTTGCTATATATTTTTTTAATATTTTAATGAATTCTTATTTTGTGATCAGTTGCTTGCACTAACTTCTTGCCATTTCTAATAATGTCAGATAGCTTTTCAAAATTCATCAGTGGAGAAAGTGTCTGACCTCTTTAGCTTATTAGCAAAAGTAAGTGCTCAGAGTTGTCTAACGTGTATGTGTGTGTTTGTATTCTTGTTCGAATTGATAGCATATAATTATGAAATTTACTCTCCACGTATAAATTGTCAACATTATAAGCTTGTTTGCCATTTTTTGTGTTTGCAGTTCTACAAACTCTACTTGAAATTAATGACTGTGGCAATATTTGCCATTGGTTTCTGTATTCCTCAGGTAATTTTTTTTTTTCGTTGTGCAATTCGGGTAATATTTTTGTAGTAAATTTATAATTTCGTTTTATTCATGTAGCCTGAATCCCTTATTTTAATTATAAGAATAAGCATTTATTGTGCTTGAAACTGATTCATTTGGCGTTGTTTATCTTTTGCACGGCTTAAACCTGTCACAATATCTTTGTATTTCAGACAATGCAGATGAATTTTCTGCTTCAAATGTAACAAACTGTGTGTGCATGACTATTTTTTTGAAATGGGGTTTACTATAGAACTTTCTCTTGAACATAATCTTTTTGGTCGCCATCATTTTGCAGGGAAGTCTAGTTTATTGGGTCACGAATAGTTCGATGACTTGTATTCAGGTGGATTCCGAGCACACTTTCTCTTTGAATCATGATTTTAAAATTTGTAGTTATGCGTGTTATTCAAGTTCTTTTTATTTGAAATATCAATATTTTTGTGGTTGATCCCTTTTTTCAAGGGTAATCCAGGCTAGTCATTCCAAACTTTATTTTCTTATTTTTTTAATAAGAAACAGAAGTTATGCTGTTTTTAATGCCCGCCATCATGTATTCAATGTTACAGCAATTATGTTTGAAACATCCTGTTGTTCGAACAAAGTTGGGGTTGCCAGACAAGGATCCTTCTAGGGCTACTTCAAGTTCTGAGAAAACTGTTACCTCTCAAATATCAGCACCGGATTCACTCACCCAGGGGAAAAGAATTTATTTGGAGAACTTATCTCCTAAAGAGCTTCTTGCTGTTAGTTGACTGATTTTGACTTTTTTTTTCCTAGTTATTGCTCTTTCAATTTTGCCTTTTTTATGATGGGTTCATGAACAGCTTGCTGTCCAACTCTTATCAAAAGGGCGTAGAGAAAAGGCAATGTTCTTGCTACGGTATTTCATTGTGATCTATTCTCTTTTTAAAAAAAAGACACTCTATATTGACGTTTGCATATTGAAAATTCCATTTTCACTTAGTTTATTATGGACCTCGAGCCTAACCTGGTTTGAATTTGGAGCCTTAGTGCCCAAAATTTCACATGAAACTGTTTAGAGAACTCATTGCATACTTAATTTTTCTGTTCCAGACGAGTACTTGACAAGGAACCTGATTATGTTCGAGCTCTGATTCTCATGGGACAGACTTTATTGCAGAATGGTCAATTTGCAGAGGCTGTTAATTTCCTAGAACGTGCCATTTCCAAGGTCTGATTTATGAATTATGCATCTTTTAATTGCCAATTAAATTTTTTTAGAATTTCTTTTTATTGCCCCAACTTCTTTCTCTATGTTGAAGATATTTGCACTAAATAATGTTTTAGAATTTGGGATCATCTTCTGTTCTACTAATCAGAAGCTGTTCATTTCTCATCAGCTGTTTCTTTCTAGCCATCCAACTGAAGTTGAGGATGTTGATCTTTTAATCATTGCATCTCAATGGGCAGGTGTTGCCTTTATAAAGCAAGTGAGTCTCGCCCTAAATCATATTCGGTATTTCATCTACTTTCATATGGAGAAAAAAAAAAGAGAGAGAGAACCAGTATTTTGAAAATATTCTTCCAACATTGTTATTACAAATATATACATAAATAAAATTCCTAGAAAGTGATGAAATGCAGTCTACGTGATTCTTGGTCACATCAGCATACCAGAGATTTAAACTTTTCCACTTTTGGAACCCTCTTTTTTGGTGGGGAAGGGTAAAAGGGTATATGCGTGTTTGTATGGAAGTTTGAGGTGTTAAGCTTTTCTTTTTGTAGCTCAGTGCTTACACCTTTTTGCACATTTAGTTTATCACCTATAAAAAATGTGACATGATTGCTTCTTCTCTGCCCCAGAGTGGACATTTGTATTCGGGATTCATCATAGACTTGTTAAATTATTTAATCTAATCTTTTCTTTTTTCATGGGTCAGGGGAATTTTGTAGAAGGACTTGCACACCTGGAAAGAGTTGGAAATATGAAAGAGCCAGATGATCCAAAGAGCAAAGCCCACTACTTTGATGCGTTGTTACTTCTTGCAAGGTGCGTAAATCATTGTTCTTAGTGTCTTTCATTTTGAAGATTCATCCCTTGCCCCTGCCAAAAACCCCGATTGAAGTATGGATCATTTTAGTCGGTCAGATTCGGATTGAAGTATGGACTGTTTTAGTCGGTTGGAATCTGACTCTGACCAAAAGCCACTTCTCTTATCTGTTCTTTATTTTTAACTTTTAGGGAAAATGACAAATCAACCATCGTACTTTGTGACAAATCAACCACTAAACTTTTTTCGCTAACAAATTAACCACTGAACTGTGGAAAAATATCGCCGCAAACATCGCTGTCATGTTTGCCATCAAACTCCGTTGACTACGTTCCCCGGCAAAATGAGGATGATCCGTCGCGGATCATCATGCATCATTCTGCCTATATAAAAATCAACTGTGCGCTCCGGCGAGTACCGCAAAATACGAAATTCTCGGTGAGTACTGGCGAGTACCACTAAATACAAAATCCTAATAGAACTAAGTTCAATGAATTATAGAGACGTTCGTTTTATGTTCAAGGGACGTCTTTCGCGATTATATAGGTAGATTTAACGTTCAGAGAAGTCCCTCGAACATAAAACGGACGTCCCTCGGCCAAAGACGGACGTCTATTTCAGCCTGAACGACGTAGTCTTAAGTCGAGGGATGTCCGTTGTGAGACTAGGAACGTCCGTTATGGGCAGAACTATGTAATCTCAAGTCGAGAGACGTCCGATATGGGGAAAGGGATGTCCGTGTTGGATCGAGGGGTATTCAATATGGGAAGCGGGACGTCCGTAGTGGACCAAGGGACGTCCGTCTTAATTGAGATAGTCTGTCTTTTAAAAAAGCGGGTGACTTGCACGTGACGCTTCTATGAGTGATGGCCTAAATTCATTCTAGACGTCAATTCCGATCGAGGGACATCCGTCCTCCATCCAACGGCCAAAAACCATCATCCGCCATCGCCTTTGGAAAATGACAAACTTCATCCTAGCCATCCATTCCAATCGAGGGATGTCCATCCTCGATCCAACGACCATGAACCATCGTCTGCCATCGCCTTCAAAAAATGACAAACTCCATCCTTGCCGTTTATTCCGATCAAGGGACGTCCCCCGATAATAGATGTCCTTCATCAATTTGTTGGATTAGCGTTGGACGTCCCTCGTTGTTGCATGATGTTTGTTGTTACTACCTTGGATGTCTCCGTTCGACAGTCTTTGGCATTAACGTGATCGCAACGTTACAGTCGACGTATTTTGACGGACGTCCCCGTTGTTGCTAACTTGGACGTCTCCGTTCGACGGCCTTTGGCGTTAACGTGACTACGGCGTTACAGTTGACGAATTTTGACGGCAACGTGACATCGATGTTTGCAATGACGTTTTTTTAGAGTTCAGTGGTTAATTTGTTAGTAAAAAAAGTTTAGTGGTTGACTTGTCATTGATCACAAAGTATGATGGTTGATTTGTCATTTTCCCAAACTTTTAATAAGGCATTATTTCCAAGCCACATTCACACGTGAGAAATGAGCTTACTTACAATAATGAAATGAAGATTGAAGGAAAAGCAATAAGAAAACTCTTTGATGTCTGTCTAGTAAGGTGGATAATTTTATATATATGCGCGTATGTGCGTTGTCTGTGTCTATCTTCAGATAATAAACACACTGATTATCTGGCATTTCAGCGCATTATCCAATGTAGGCCGCAAGGCAGAAGCGGCTAAATATATCCGCCTAGCTGCTGCTTATGATCCTGCTCACAAAGTGTACTTGGAACAATGTGAGGGGGATGATGACAATTTTGTGAATGATCTTGTGGGGAGTAGGAGAAGAGATTACTGACTGGCCCCATTCTTTAAGGTGAAACTTTTATTCCTTCATTTTACCTTCAATATATATATATATATATATATATATATATATATATATATATATATATATATATAATTCCTTTGAATGGTTTCTCATCATAAATGTGCAAGATATTGCAGATTGTGATGACCTTTTTTTGTTCCTGGGTTTCCAAGTTATTTTTATACAACAGATAGCTGTTAATTCACTATGAACAGCTATTAGGTTCTTGAATTATTATGTATAATATTAGCATAGTTTAATGATGTTTTCATTGCGTTGAATCGCTGTGTTCTTCAATTATTATTTGTTTTTTGTACAAGTTATTTATTTTTTAAAGCTTTTTTTTTTTTTGTGTTTCAAGTTGAAGACTGACATGTGAAACCATGTTGCTTAAAATCTTGTGCAGATTCAATCTTATTTTACAGCATGAAATTTGACATTTTAGAATGACTTGGAGTGATGCTCATATTTTTAGGATTACTCAAGTATTGAATATAATCATATGATTAAACTTTTGCATAATAATTATTGCCTGGCTGTTAATCTGATAATTTTATATAAAATAATGAGAAAACAATAATCAAATATTACTGTCACATGCATTACTTTTATTTGAAAGTACGTTTGTATGTAATTTATATATAATATGGTTTATTGGGTTAGAAATTTTTAAAGACACTGAATTTAGTGTCTATTTGTTGGATGTTTTAATATCTCCAAGATTCTCAGTGCAATATTATTTGTTTTGGGTTAAAATTCGTACGATTTTATTTTTTTGGGATTATCCCAAAACGTATTTTACTAGGTAAAAAAAAAATATTTATTTATACGTTTTTCATTCTTCCAAGATAGACCTGGTTTAGACCCTCAATTGAGTTATCACAACACAGGCTCTCAAAAGACGACATGTATTATTTTAATAGTTTATAATTTATTATAATTTTTATTAAAAAATAAATAATATGGTTGAAATGAGAATAACAATAATCATTTAGAAATCAATCAATATTAATTTTCAAAAAAATTTTATTAAAAAAAAACTAAAATATTTTAGTATTTTTGTTTCTTTTTTTAGTAAAAGTATTATTGAAAATAGAGAATTTTCAAAAGGCATGGGAACAGAAAATATTCTTTTCTTAGCACTTTCAAGAGAAAATGATAAAAAAGAAGAGAAAAAAGGTTGATAATTTTCCAAATGTCACGTGCTTGTAGCTTCTTTTTGACAGTGAATATGTAAGCTGAGCTGATCTTGACCTTCGATTATTAAATCATATTTAATGGCCAATCAAGTTATTATTGATTAGTACCTGTCCAGATAAAAATACCATCTTTTAACGGTTTCATTCTTTACTTGAATTTCAAAACGTTTTACGAAAAGTTGATTGAATTTGTGTTTTTTTAGGAAAACCTTTTGTTTTTTGTTTTTGGGTTGGTCTGATTTCTTCGACGTTACGATGAAATCACGTTACGGGAAATTTGAGAAGATGGAAAAGAATAATTTCACCAAATAAAAATCTGATTTTTCCAACAAAAGTCTGTCTCCACCTCTCAAGTTGTGGCAGGAAGGTGAAAGAGCTTCGACAAAATCGAGGGGCATGGTCTAAGTATGGAGAATCGGACAAGCCCATGAGTTTTATACACAACCCCCCCTTAAGAAAATCTAGCTCTCTTCATCGTCCATGTTCAATATCATACTGCTTTTTTCTTTCTGTGTTTAGTAAGAATTTTCTGTTGGCGTCTAGAAATTGTGTGTTCTATTTATGGGTACTACCGTGACCCGCCCAGGATCTAGGATTTGTCTTCTCACAGATCTAAGGAACTCCTGGTCATCAGAAACTTTCCAAATTCCCAGGTGAAACCCCGATTTCTGATCCCGTTCACCAGCGGATTCTTCGTCTCCTTCGTACTAAATCTCTCTCCCTCTCTCTGTATCTGGAAAGAGACTTGACCAAATTGACGAAAGCTTCTGATTCTTCCCCTTCTTTAATCTTCTGCTTCTATATCTTTATATCCATCTCTCTTTAGAGTGGGTGGAATTTGCTAATGTCTTGCCCGACCAGCTCGTTTCGCTACAATACCACTCTCTGTGCATGCCCTCCCGGACAAATTCCGAACCTCACCGCCAATTCCTGTATCTTCTTCACCCCCAGTTCTCCTATCATAGCAGATACCGGTATAGATTACTATGCAATCACCTTCCCGGAGACCATCTTCTCCCTTGACTCCCTCAAAAAGTTCACAAAGTCTCAGACTGTGTTTCTTGAGGCCACCCTCGTCCTGGTTGTTTCTTGGCTCATCTTCTGCTTCTTCCTCAGGTTCATGAAACTTAGCGATGGAAGAAACATCTGGTTTAAAATCAGATGGTGGATTAGTAGATTGGATATTTGCTTTGCCACAAGACATTGGCTGGTTAGCTGCTTTTGATTTTTCCTTGTTTCTTTGGTGGATTCACTGAGATTTTGAATGAAATACTTCATTTCTTTATGTATTGGTTAAAAGTTCTTCGGTATTACTGTCACTGTTTGATTCTCAAGACAAGATTAACTCTATGACATTTGTAGTTTCATGCCGAAGACCGAAGAGACTGCATATTGAGGCTCATGTTTCTTATAAAGCAACTAATTTATATAGTGGACACCTCAGAGATTAAAAATTAGAAGGGGAAAGTGAACTCACATTTTAGCCTAACTTCCTTTTCAATGAGTTTAGGGGTACAGATTTAGAAACTAATGTTTTGGTTGGTTTGCTGGTATGTTGGGGATTATTAAGCCTCTCTCTCTCTCTCTCTCTCTCTCTCTCTCTCTCTCTCTCTCTCTCTCTCTCTCATCTTAAATCTGCTTTGAGTAAAAATATAAATTTTGATTGAATCTTCCTGTGTGGGTTTTGTTACTTGGGTAGATTTTTCTATGCAGTATTGTGTTTTCCTTCTGGTACTATGCTTTTCTTCTGCATCCCCTTGATTTGGGAGGATGATTGGTTTTTAGATTGTACCATGTTTGATCTAATATTTTGTGGGACTTTTATTTGTATTTTACAGATTCGGTGTCGCTTGTTCTGATTTCAGATTCTGCTGAATTTCAATTTCCTCTTGTTATCCTATGACTTTTTATCCATGACTTCGTATGTTGTGTCGCATTCACTACACAATACATCAATTTAGGAGCAAGAAGTGATTAAAGTTTGTCGAATGTAGCTGCAGCAATTTTATGACAACTTAATGTGCATTAAGAGTTAATTGTCATGAACATGGAAAGTTGAAACTTAAATTCATAGTTCTAGAAAAAATCTTACTTATATTGCAAGCAAGTTTTGTGGGCTGCTGCTTGTTAATTGTTCTGTGATTTATCTCGTTCCGAAAGGAAAAGGATAAAGTTTTATGTGGAAACTAATTTGTTTGATATTTAGATTATTTTTGCTTTCGAAAATCTTGGTATTGCTTAGATTTTGAAGTCTTCTTACTAATTGTATTGTGATAATTTTTTGGAGATAGTATAATGTTTTTAATAATCTCGATCCGCTCTTTAGGATGATCAAAAGGTAGTTGTGAAGCGTAAGACCGAACTCGGTGGAGCTTTCTCTATAGCAAGTTGGATACTGTTTATCGGTTTATTTGCAGCGTAAGTACCCTTTCCACTCTACAATAACTTACTTCCATCCTCATGTTTTAACTTGATATTGGCTTGACTTTTCAGTATTTTATCAGGTTGCTTTACCAAGTCTTGTCAAGTCGAACCATTGAGGTCCGTAATGTAAGGGCGGTAAATTCACCTGAATTAGCTTCCTTCATGAACAACATGGAGTTTAACATAACAACAATTTCCACGATGAATTGTGCAAATGTACGAAATCTTGGCACTCTCCTGATAGGAAGTCCTGGCTTTTTTGAGCAGCAAGTCGTGTCTCTCTCAGATTTTGCAAACTATTCATGTTATAACACGAGCGAAGGGCCCACCATAAGCCTTAGATGTTCTAAATGCCACCTTATTCAGGACGATATGTACATTTCATGGCAGTTCGTCGATATTCCTGATAGTCCTGCAAGTGCAGTTGGCTTTCAATTTAACCTCACTTCAAGGAACAATGCTGATAATAAGCACGTGAGTTTTGTCAGCGGGACGGTGAAGAACATCAGCACTTGGAATGATCAACCTGTAACGTACAGGGGGAAGAATGCAAATATATTGAAGTTCAATATATTTCCTCAAATATATCATAACCTTCACGATCTGAAGCTCATGCAACCTCTATTTCATCAGTTTGTGCCTGGTTCCTTTTTTTCGGAGACAACCCAACTTCAATCATCGCTTGAAAATCCCGACGATGGACTACTCAACACCACTTTGTATGTTAATCTTCTCTCGTCTTACATAGTTGAGATAGACGAACAAACCATCATGGGTCCTGGTAAGTACTTCACTGGATGAATATCTTTTACGAATGTAATCTCGAACTATTTTCTGTTGTCTGATGCTATATTTTTTCTTTATCGTTGTAGTGAGCTTCCTTGCGGATCTTGGTGGCCTATATTGTGTTAGCTTCGGGATTTTTTTCTACCTTTTGGTGCAAGTATGGATCTTTATCATCCTAGCTTCTCGACTTTCATTTCTAATGGCTACAAAAGAATTAAAATGAATCGTAATCGAGATGAGTGAACGATGAAATTTCCCTGCATCAATTTTGGAGTTGTCTGAAGTGATTGATACTCCATACTGTTTTTTTCTATAATTTGGTGGGTTTTTGGATTTGACTGCACCTATTGTGGCTTCCTAGCTAAATTGGGTTTTGATTGAAGAATTTTGCAAAGCATACCAAAATCTTCACTTTAATAATGTTGCACGTACAGTTTCTGGGATAGAATTAGGTATTTTGAAGAACAATGAGCTCGTATGGCAAAAACTTCCGAAAATACTCATTTTTCTTCTTTTCATTTGGAAAGAGATGCGGGTCCTTGATTTATATATGATTCTCCTATGTTCCACAATCGTAAATCTGATATTTTTAATGTTTCTATGATAAAAATACTCTCTAATCCAGCATGTTGCTGACTCTCTGAGTTCTTAGTTTGAATACAGAATTAAGAAATTCCGCAATGAGGATAGCACAATCCGAAAGATTAGGAGTAAGCGAAGAGCTCAGGATCGATGGGACAAGGTAATATATTTTTGATTCAAGACGGAACTTGCATTTTCCGAAATCTTTCCATCGTTGAGACTTTATTTGCATTACAAGTTAATAATTGATTTTTGAAAACTCTTTTTTGTGTTATCAACTAGTTGAGAAAATACGTGATGTACACATGGGGTTGCAATACGTTGGATGTTAACTACAATAACTCAAAGAAAGAGCCCGGTTGCAGTAGCCTCATGTTTCAAACAATTTGGAGGAATGCGTCGTTGCGAAAGACAAGACAACAGAGTATGGACTCCTTAAATTTCAACATGACAATCAATCAACCTAGTCCGAAGGTTAATATTTCAAGATACAGACAATTCTTCTTCTCTTGTTCTCTCGTATCTTGCTAAAAGTGGTTGGATTTGTTGTCTTGCAGACAACGCTTCCGCAAGATACCCAAGGTGTGAAATCTCTGACATCGGGAATTAAACCGAACCATGATTCGAGGACGGCAGAGGACATCGAAAAATCAGTGAGTCCTTTTATTTATCGAAAGTTTCTAGTGATAAGAATCAATAAATGTGTCCAGACATCCTGACTAGGACAGAACTGATTGTGAATGTTTACGCAATGGTGGTCGATAAACATTCAGCTAAACCATGCACATGATTGTATGTAGTGTCTTGAATCCTTCTACGTCCCTCGATGGTAAAATCTCGGTTTTTAAAGAGTATTGATATTGTTTGGCCATGGAGCTTATATTTGCATATTTTGCAGCCTAAAGAACTTCAAGTGCTTGGTCCTACAAGCTATGGAGAACATGTTCCTGTCATGGGAGATTCCTCACAGCCCCAAACACTCTCTTTTATGGATAACAGCATCATTCCTCCACCACCTAATCTAGGTAACTACTATTTTCTTGGCTCAGAGCTCTTTCCTATGCTGTCAAAGTATCCAAGTTTATATTCTTTGATTTGGTAGATCTTGAAATGTGAATATGAGGGTGGTGATAATTAAGTATAGCTGTTAAGGAAGCTCGTCTGTCTGAGTAATTTCAATTACTTATATAGCCTGAAGGTGAAAACTTTACTTCCTTTGAAGGTTAGCTCTGTCTGTCACTTCATAATAATGTCATTCGGTGCAGAAATTAAGAGCGACTCTCAGACCGAGATGTCAGACGTTCTGAAGAACATGAAAAGCTTGAACGAGTACAATGTCGTTTTACGAGAAAAGTTGTTAGCTACTCAGTCTTTGCTTCATTCTTTATCGGTGAAGTTGCCTTTGTCTCCTGGACCGGAAAGCCACTCTTAGTAGTGTTGTCTTGCCAAGTGAAATATGGAAGGATGTAATCAGAGTTGGATGAATTCTCCAGAAGGCTTCCAGAAATCTGTCAATGGGGGAGAACTCATGTGCTACCCATCTTAAAACTGGACCCACATTGTCCATAATGAGCTAAACCTCATCCTCCTCTTCGGCATCACTGTGGTGTGAAAAAATTGTGATGCCATCTTCGGATATTTGCTGTTAAAACCCCAAATTCTGATCTCGAGCAGTGTATATGCGATAATCTGGACTTAACAAGTTTTCAAGCTGTATCTAATCATCTTGTTGAGTTTCTTCAGAAGGTGAATAAGTGAGATTGAATTTGCAAGATCTATATTCTGTGAACAGGCTATTTATTAATTCTTTGATTAATTTACTGATAGTTTCAATAAATTGCTCTGTTTTTCCTGTCCCTGCCTTTCTCTTCTGTCATTCCTATACATTTCTCCAAATCTATACAGATGGAATGTTGAAATTCGAACATAATCTGTGAGTTTTCTTCTGAAAATACCATTGTCCTTTACCACCATCCAATAGAATAGAGTTTACGCCATTGCTATTTGCTTCAAAAACAGTAATGGAGACAGAGAGAACAAGCAGTGGTTACCCAGTTTAGAAGCTTACACTTGTCTATGGAAACCTCACTTGGTTTAGTCTAAATTAGAAACATGACCTACAGCCAACTGAAGGAGAATTCAAGTCACAATTTCAATCTACATTGACACTTAGAAGGGATTTTATTTACTTGAAGAACTAACATTCTGCTCCACACATCAGATTTTAGTCAAACACATTAAATCACATTTAATCATAGCTTACCCGATTTGGGAAGTCAAGACTAGAATGATAATTCCGAGTCGAATTCATAACAGGTCTGCTATTGATTCGGAGATCTTTCTTTAGCTCTGCAAGGAGGGTAAGACCAGATGTACATCAGCAGTTGAAGAAAACAGCATCGAAAATTGCTGATCATTTGCCAAACCTTACCCCATGTTTATTTGCATCTTTTTCGCTTTCTTTTTGAAGAATCCCATTTTTTCCTGCTTGTAAGCCCAAGGCATTAGCAAACATCCTCTTGGCAGCTCCCAAATGCTCCCTTTTCAAGTCAACATCACTGACAACATCCCCATTTCTTCCATCGGAGAATGTACCAACACCAACAGAAGTCTTATCTTCCTTTCTTGATGAGTTACTTTCAACAAGCAATGACGCTGAAGATTCTCGGCCTGATGATGAAACATTTTGCTGGGAAGCTTTTGATTTGGAATCAAGCACAAGTCCTTGAATATTCAAGTCAATAGGTAGCTCTCCTTGCTCTTGGCATTTAGCAGTGTTTTCTTCGCGGGTTTTTATTCTTTGACCCAGTGCATGTGCAATCATACGTCGGGCAACAACAGGATCGCTTCGTGGCTTTTGCACTGTTGGTTCTTTAACCTCTCCCGAATCTGCAGAAAATATACGCTCTCGAGCAGCCAAATAGGCTGCCTCTCTTTCCTCAAATGAATTAGGAAAAGGTGTTGTTTTCATCTTATTCACTGAGATTGAGATATCATTGAAAATAGCTGTCAGTATTATATGATAAAAAAATGCATTTTACCCAAATAACTTTTTGACAGTAAAAAGATGTGTTTTCTAATTATAAGAGAAAAAACTGAAGAAGTTGGAAAAAATCAAGCCACAAATCGTGGCATCTAATCACAATTCTATGTAATTTAAATGGACAATTAGATGTTACTACCTGCAGACGCTCTTGTTCTTCTTAATAATTGGTGTGACGTTGTAGGAATTTGAGGCTCGTCATTTTGCCATAAAATATCACTCACAAGAATGGAAGGTCTGCAATTCAAATAAACACGTTAACGGGGAAAGAAGATAAATCAGTACCAGCAATACAAAAGGCTAGTTTATAGCCGAAGAGCTGCTAGTTAATTTGTTTTGTTCCAGTTTATTCAATAGCCAATGAACATTATGTCGATCAAATGAATGCATGAGACAGAAAGATTAGAAAAAACAAAAGTAAAAAGTTAATGCAACACAGTCATTCAATTTGGAAAAGAACAGAAAGACAAGGAGAAGCTCAGAGTTAGGAACTATATGTCATAGTCATAGCCTCAGGAGTGTTAGCATACATTGATGTTTCTGAGCACCGCTCCAAAATTAATCGTCGATTGTCCCCTTCACCAACAGATTCATGAGCAAATCTAGGATAAATATATCAACCTTGTGTATTAGTGAAAGACCACCAAAATGGCAAAAACAAATAGTTCCATTGACAAATAAAGAAGTCATTTATCATGACTAACAATAAATTGTGCACAAACTTCAATTTAAGGAGAAAAAAAAAAGATAAAGAAAAACCCAAATATATCTGCAAGACGATGCAACAGAAGACGGCTGTATGGGTCCATTGGTTCCATCTCTAGGATACCCTCTGAACTGGAAATTTCACATATTTTAATACAAATTATCAGCACAAGTTATGGAATTAATTTAAAAGGATGCCATACAAAAATAAATCAACAAAATAAGACCTTTTATAGCAAAAAATAATTAGAAATTTTCCCTTTGCATTGTCTTGAGAAGAGCTCTTCCCCCTCTCTTCTCCGTCTTTTCATTCTATCAATATACATCGTTTCGTTTCTTATAAAAAAAAATTAAAAAAGTAACGAAAGATAGTCGGAATAATTTTTTTTATTTATTTAGAAGGTAAACTATGAAATATGCTCTGACCGCTTCTTTATTTAAACACTATCCTTGGTACAAGCATTAGAAGAAATGCACTTTTACAAATGCCATTAAACCAAAGAGGGGGAAACGAAAAGAATTTATTCAAAACCAGCATTTGGTTTTAAAAAGAGCCTATCAACGCCAAATTTGTGTAGTTAACAGATAAAGTTTACATTTGGTTGCCGCATTGGAAAGTAGATATCACAGTCGGTAAAACTTTCAGTTTAATAATGACTGATTTAGAATTGTAATCTCAACATTCAATGTTATACAGCAATAGTACCTGGTATCATCCTGAAGAAAGTTAACCAATGCCTCCTCCATAGATAGGATGAGATGCTTGCTACGAAGATTGTCTTTAACAAGAAAGGCCAATTCTTCCACCTATAGATGTTCAGATACAATTAGAACCAATGAAATAATGAAACCAAACAGATTAAGAGATAAGATCCCAAATATCTAAATATTTGTAGTCCTAGGCAAAAAAGTTAATGTTATGATCATACAACATAACTAAATACTAAACAATGCTACTCATTAGAGTGAAAACAGGAGTGAAAAAAATATCCTAAATAACAATGGCTGCAAGCTTCAGAGCAGGAAAAGAAACAAAATATTAACAAGCAAAACCCATGGTTTTAAAAAGCTGGACGGATAGAGGGAAAACGCAATCGAAGGAATGAAATTGTTCTGTCCACCTTGCAAACCAAACACAAAGCAAGGCAGAAGTGAGACAATACTACGAATATGATTTACAACGGCATGACTTTTCACAAGTCCTTAACGAATTCAACATAGTCAAAATCCCTTAAAAAAGCAAAATTTTAAAGTGCCCAACAGACCCAATTGCAGCAATATCAATAATAACTAGCTAAATTTTCATGAATTCCCCTAAAATCAATAGAAAGAAAAAAAAAACCATAAAATAAAACAACAAAAAAAACAGAGAAAATTGAAGAATCGAGTCGCAGAACACCAATGCACTGTTCGAGGCAAAGAGGATAAAAAATCGAGAGACGAACCATGGCGAACAGGGTGGTGTTCATTGTGAGAGAGAGAGAGAGAGAAGGCAGATGCCAGATGAGGAAGGTGACGATGCTGAAGAAGACGTTCCTCCGATTCGCTTCAACTCAGGTGTAGTTTCGTCAACGTTGATTCGGGTAATATTCCGGTAAATATTAATAACATAAACAATGATAATGTCACCGGTATTTGGCTTATAAAGATAACAGACCGATCAGAACATCCGACACATATATTTTCCTTTATTTTTTATATATTTTATTGTTAGAATCTTTCTTTCCAACTTACACTAATTATCTTCGTGGATACTAAAATTTAAATTAATTTTACTAATAATTAAAATTTTAAATTATGAAAAATAAATGAGCCGAATATCGTAATCACGATTTCTGTTAAAAAATATCTTCATATGTAAATGTTCGAACCAAAAATAATGGATGTCTGCTCATTAGGAAGAACGTCCTTCTTATTAACGTTTACAGATTAACGAATGTCTTTCTTAAGAAGCATACATCTGCTATTTTTAATATGAATCTTCGCGTCTATGTACATGTGGAGACACTAACATTCTTCCTATTAACATTCACATATTAATAGACGTTAACTATTTTAGTATATACGTCTACATCTATGTAAATGTAAAGACGCGAACACATGTTATATAAATACAATTGTTCACCTTCGTGTAAAGAGGTATACACAGACGACTTTCCTATTAACGGGTGTCATTCCTAGAGAGCGGACGTTCTCCTACGTCATATGAGATTTTAGAATTAGCCTTGGACATCCTCTAACACTAATAGGCTTCCAAATATCAGCTTTGGACGTCCTCCGATGATGAGGGACGTTTGTGAGGCGTTTTTTAATGGAAAATGAACGAAGCAAACCCCATAATCACGTTTTGCTTCGTTTATTTTTTCATAGTTCATGGTTTTAGTTATTAATAAAATTAGTTTTTTTGACTTGTGATCCTATAATTCATTGTTTATTTTGTTAATTACTCTTTATTTTATTGTTATCCTTGTAATTTCATTTTTCTTTAAATTTTTATACTTATATTTTTAATTTCCTTTTAAAATATTTCTTCCATCAAATTTCATAAAATTTTATTCAACAAAAATTTAGACATTTTTGTTGATGTGAATAAGAGAATAAGACTGAGATGGAAACAGACTTCGTTTTTCTTTTATTTGTACAAACTTCTGATCAATTGAGTATACCTTTCGAAACAGTTGTTATGTAATTTCAAAACATTATTTATTTAATAACTTTGGTGTGAAATAGAATGAAATGTCACAAGCAACAATTCTCGTCCATATCTATTAGTGTGTTCATATGTTATATGTGTAAAACGCAAAAAATATAAAGATGACAGAGAAAAAACTAATGTCTAAGCTTCGATGCTTGCATAAAGGTAATGTCGAATGTTTAAGGACAAATAATGTGTGTACAAAAGTTTAATTTTAACCTACAATGTACTGAAAATTCGTATAATTGTCAATGTTATGATAAATAAATATTCGAATCAAACATAATTAAAAATTTTAATTTAACAACAATAACATTATCAGTTGCTCGTTTAACAAATTTAAAAAATTATGTAATCTAGCACTTTTAACGTGTCATATATGTATTATTCATTAATTGAGTTAAGTAATATAAACATTTTACAAGAGTACCGGTTAATAATCTCAAAAATATAGAAATAATTTATTTTTAAAATTTTACATTTTTATTTTTACTTTATAATATAATGTTCATGAGGAATAATTAAGATCAATAATAAATAATTAAATATTATATTAATTAATTAAATATGTTATATAATGTAATATAATTGTGTAATGATACAATTATTATAATAGAATAATATAAGGGATTAATTGTCCCATTTTCATATCTCTTCTCTCTCGCCATTAGATCAGAGCTTCCGAAGAGCAGCAGCGGCAGGAGGAGGGGAGATGTTCAAATTCTTGAAAGGAGTGGTGGGCGGATCTGGTGCCGGACCCAAAGATCTGCCGTATAATATAGGAGATCCTTACCCCTCCGCTTGGGGCTCTTGGACTCACTTTCGCGGCACCTCCAAGGTCATTTTTTTGAGTTGATTTGATTGTTCTTCGACGTTCATGATCATGAAATATGTGTGTGTATGTGTAAGTTTGAGTTAATTTAGATTATCTGTATTTGCGGTCTTGATTCTAGTACGTATGGCGTTTGGCAAGATTGCGGTTTATATGCGTTTCTGCAGTGTCATTTTCTTTGAATTTTTGTTTTTTTTTTGGAATAATTATGTTTTTTTTTACTCATGCGTACTGAATTATAATAGGCGTGGCTGCTTGATTGAATTTTGAATGTTTATGGAGTTTTAATGAATTGAGTTGTGGATTTGGTCGTTCAAAGTGATCGTCTAAATGTGGTTCGACAGGATCGTATCCTATTGGGATATTCCTCAGATGGAAAATTGAGCGTGTGAAATCCAACGCTGGTGATTTGAAGTTCCTAATTTCTCTGGTGCTGATGTTTGAATTACTGTATTTGTCTTGGAATTTTAACTTTGACATTGTATGTCTTCCTTAACCACTTTGAGAAGGTTTTTGGGTACGTGGTATATGGCATTCACTGGGAACCAGCTACACAGCATCATTCTCTATAATAAAATTCATAATTGGTAAACAAGTTTTTAATTTACTAAATCTTTGTGCAAAAAATTGTACCAATTTTAGTTAATACATTTTTTTTCTGGTATCTGGATGGGTGATATATGTACTCATGTCATCTTTCAAGCTCTTTAGAACTTACATATATTTATAGGTCAGGTATATCCAAGTCCTCAGATTTGATTGTTTTATCATTATGTAACATTACTTTTAGTCAATTGTGGTACAATCGGAGCCTTAAAATTCTGATGAAATAGCTTGTGTCTAAATGAAAAAGTTCAAACTTTTCCAAGCTTATCTGGATATTGATATTGTCATTGTCAAAACATCCCATATTGTTTTAATTAAGACTCTTAGTTTCTTTCTCTGCCTTTAATTTCTATCCTAACCTTGGTGTTATGTTTGGTTTTAGGATGATGGATCTCCAGTATCTATCTTTTCTCTTTCCGGCAGTAATGCACAGGATGGACATTTGGCAGCTGGAAGAAATGGTGTGAAACGACTACGCACTGTAAGCTGCCAATAACTATGAAATTATATTGATGAGATGTAAAAATATAATAATATTTTTTTTGTCATGATTGATTAAATTGGTACCTGAATTCACGGTTTAGAAGTTTTATTATTATTATTATTTTTATTTATTTATAAAATTTTATTGCAACTAAACATTTAAGAGTGCTGATTAAATTGGTACCTGAATTCACGGTTTAGAAGTTTGATTATTATTATTATTTTTATAAAATTTTATTGCAACTAAACACTTAAGAGTGCTTAATATGGTTCTATATGTGAAATTTTGTCGATGAGATATTTTTATTAATGAGAGTATTGTCAATGTGTTGACATGGGTCTATATCTATGGGGTAACTACTTGTGGCTATGATTCTAATAAAATTTCAATATTTCTTCGGAAAAATCCGCTATGTAGTGAAGCGATAATTTTCTTACCATCACTTCTACATTTTCTTGATGCCTGGCCTTTAGTTCTAGAATGTGAGTTGGTGAGACATTGATGCATGTCCAACAAATGAGGATAAGTTGTTTGGAAAAAAAAATATTAGGAGGTATAGAAATGGTATTTGATGTAGTTATTTTACGGTTATTATGTGCAGTTTGTGTGTGTAGTTGGGAGAGAGGAATGGTAGTTTAAAAAGGGTAGAAAAGAACAGAACAGGTTGTTGTTGAATTTTCAGAGACAGTAGTTGTTGTTTTTATCTTCTCCGAGTCTGTGTTTTGTAAACCAGATTTGTGGTATTACTAATTATTAAGTTGTGTTGTGTTAATCTGTATTTCTACGCATCAATTTGGTATCAGAGCCAATGATGAAACCCACAAACCGTGGTGATCGGTTGGAGGATTTTGAACGAGAAATTGGTGTTTTGAAGACAGAGATGGTGCAATTGGGAAATCAGAATTCCAAGTTAGAAGAAGCTATTAAAGTATTACCAGAAATGTTGAACGAGTTGAAGGTCTTGCGCAACATGTTCTATAATCCTCCCGAGGAAGAAACGAGTGCGGGTTGTCTGGATTACAAGGGAAAAACAGTCGGACCTTCGTTTGACGACACTGGCCAATGGAAAGAGCGGCCACAGCTGGAGATAGGGCAGACTTCAACGGAAAACTATTCTCGACCTTTCGAACGTCCTGCGGAGCGTCGATTTGGAAGGAGTTTCCGAGAACCTCTGGGAAGTCGGCGCGGCTTGGGTAGGTGTTCTCCGCTCGCGATGGAGAACCGAAGTCCTCAGAGACAGTGGGATGGCTACTGTCCGCCTCGAGTGGAAATCGCAGTTTTTAAAGGAGAAGGTTGGTCTGCTTGGGTAAAGAAAGTTGAACATTTTTTTCGGGTGAACAGGGTGCACCCACATCAGCGTATTTCGACTGTAGTAGATTTCTTGGTTGGCCGAGCATGGGATTTTTATGACTGGGTATTGGAGGAATCACCAGAGATTGAATGGGATGAAATGAAGTTTGCTTTGGGCCAACGTTTTGGTCCCAAGGAGTGGAAGTCTGTCCAAGAACAGTTGATGGCTTTAAAACAAATGGGTAATGTGATAGACTATGGAGATCAATTTCAAGATTTGGTAACTCGGATTCGAGGAATGGATAGGGAAGCTATACTTGGAGCCTTTTTAAATGGCTATCACCCGAATTGCAAGATGATGTACGTATTTTACAACCTAATAATGTGTATGAAGCTCTTATGTTGGATTTGAAATATGAGGCCAAGTTCCAAGCTCAATACAAGAAACAAGAATATCAACTCAATAATCTGACTTCCTGGTCCAATAAATCTATCTCTTCCATTCAAATTACCAAACCCATTTCAACGGAATTCTCTGACTCTTCTCGCCAGTTTCAATCAAGATTGCCATTACTGCCCTATTCGGTTTCTACTACTGAAGTTACCCGTTTGAATCCAACTCAAATCGAACGAAACCGAAGAAGGGAGGCTAATCTCTGTTTTCGTTGTGGAGATAAATGGGAGACTGAACATCGTTGTAAATCTGGCCTGAAATTGCTCGATAGTCAAGGAGCTGATGATACTACTTTACACACTAAATCATTAAATGAAGCAGAAATAGTTGAGAAGGAAGATGCATCTTGGGAACCTGTTTCGAATTAATTTCGTTTTCCATATATGGACCTTGAGGACAAGGTCTGTTCCAACGGGGGAAGTAATGATGCATGTCCAGCAAATGAGGATAAGTTGTTTGGAAAAAAATATATTAGGAGGGATAGAAATGGTATTTGATATAGTTATTTTACGGTTATTATGTGCAGTTTGTGTGTAGTTGGGAGAGAGGAATGGTAGTTTAAAAAGGGTAGAAACGAACAGAACATGTTGTTGTTGAATTTCCAGAGATAGTAGTTGTTGTTTTTATCTTCTCCGAGTCTGTGTTTTGTAAACCAGATTTGTGGTATTACTAATTATTAAGTTGTGTTGTGTTAATCTGTGTTTCTACGCATCAGACATTCATGACTCAAACTCTTGGATGTAGTCTTTGACTAGGCATCCATGCTTAGGTCTTACCCATATTGCTTTCAACCAATATATAATGTTGACTATGTGGCTTTCTTCTTCTAAGGCTGAGAATTGAAAAAAAGTAGTTAGCTGTTAATTTATAATTGTTTCTTAAGGTTTTATTTAATAGAGGGTTCTAATTCATAATTATATTTCTACTGATTAAAATTTACTTTACTAGCAGTATATATTGGTGGTTGACTTAACCAGCAATAGGTGTCTAAAGTAGCCAATGTCACTGGCTGATTTGAGTTCAGTTTGCATGCTTTGTCTTACAAATTCAAGGTATCTATACAGTTATAATATTGTTAAGTACATAACTGTATGCAGATGTCTTGCATGGTTGTGGACACGGTAATTGTTATCACCAATTAAATGATTAAATAGCTTAGCACATATGTGTTTGTGTGTGGGTAAGATGGCTTCTGTCACATTTACACGCTAGAAATTCTCTTCTCCCCCCTCTTATTTATATAGGTTTTTAATGGAAAAAAACTGATTTATTTGTTAAGTGATTTATTATAGATTTTTACTCTTTGTTTAATAGGTTAGGCATCCAAATGTCTTGTCATTTCTTCACAGCTCAGAGGTTGAGTCCTTTGATGGTTCTACAGCAAAGGTGACCATCTATATTGTAACAGAACCTGTTATGCCACTCTCTGAAAAGATTAAGGAACTAGGTTTAGAAGGTACACAAAGGTATAACAACCTGCTCACCTGTTTTAATCAGTTCCCTATGCTTTTATAAATCATTGAATGCAGTTGATCATTTTTTTAAATTCATTTTTAGTTATTCCATTTTTTTTCAGTGGCCTGCCTCTTAAGTCACGAAAAAGTTAGTTACTTGAATCAGTTAAAAATTTGGAATTTAGAAGAAAAAAAATCAGGAGGGTACAGATGGTTGTTAGAATTGCCAGACCAATTTGGCTGAAAATTGATGATGCTATTTTTTCTTGCTCGGTGATGGGAAAAACTAGCTTAGGATTGATTAAGAATTGCAAGAAATAGTTGTCATAGTTAAACATGTAGGGTACTTTGTTTCAATGGACCTCATGGTGTCACAGTCTAGATTTCTTGCACTATGAAGCTCTGAATTCTCTCGGCTTTATTTACATTGGCAGTGGTTTCTTTAAGAAAAAACAGGGGGTTTTCTTGCAACAAAATAATGTAAAAACATTTGGATCTTCAAAAAGTTATTATTTTATATTGTACGGAAGGATATCTTCATTAAAGATTGTACGAATTTCTGGAATTTCATGTTTAGTTGATAATTTTGTAACTTGTTTCTTTCTTTGTAGGCTTTCTTTTCTGTCTTCAGTTTCTACTCCTTGTCCTCTGTATCTTTTGTTTTTTTTTTTAACAATGAATAGTGCTTCAAATCTTGAAACAATTATCATTATAATTAATTACATCTTAGAACTAAATATCTATTATCATAGATCGAATCTTTGAACAAGTTGACTTGATGGCAGGGATGAGTATTATGCATGGGGACTCCACCAAATTGCTAAAGCTGTGAGCTTCTTAAATAATGACTGTAAACTTGTAAGTTCAGAAGTAATGTTTTGTTGCATCATTGATAGAACTTAAGCTCTGTTTAAATGCTGTTTTTCTAAGTCCACCCTGTTAGCTTTGTGATCATAACCTTGTCACAGTTTGATATTTTTTTTTTTACTATATCAAATGCAGGTTCATGGTAATGTTTGCCTGTCCACTGTTGTTGTCACTCCAACTTTGGACTGGAAGCTTCATGCGTTTGATGTTCTCTCTGAGTTTGATGGGAGTAATGATGCTTCCGGTGGGCAAATGCTGGTAATTTGTGTTTGATGGGAGTAATCACGTTGTTGATTCTGCTCTTTAATAACTTGGAATAACAATATTGTCATTCATTTGTTTTTTGAGTTACTGTGAGAAAATTATATGGGGAAATAATGTTTATGGTTTCAACTCAAGAGGCGTCAAACAGTATCATAACAAATAGTGTATTCTCTTCTATTGAAGGACTGACTCAAAAAGATATTTTGTTGAGGAAATATTTTCCTTATCACTGTTTCTGACAATCAATCACATCTATAGATAGACTTGCATATGAAAAGAAGAGCTGTGACATTATAATTGTTATTAACTATAATTATACCTAAGAGATGCTTCACTCTAGTATTGTCTTCTGGTCCCTTTATCATTTACGCAGTTCATTAACTTTTGATGCATAGATCTGGCAAATCTCTCCTTCTCGTTTTTTTTTATTCTGTTATGTTGATATGCCTTTTTGTTGGATCACCTTTCCAACTTTTGGTTTGTATCTAATACTTTATTCTCATTTCAGCAATATGCGTGGCTCATTGGATCACAGTATAAACCAATGGAATTGGTAAAATCTGACGTTGCTGCAATAAAAAAGTCTCCACCATGGGCCATTGATTCTTGGGGTCTGGGTAAGTCTCTTATTGCTCTCACGAAAGAATGTATTACTTTGTCTTGTTGATCCATGAGATAAATAATAATGAATTCATTATCCTTTTTTTTCCCATGTATCCCTCATCTACTTATTAATTATACCATCCATTTTATAATTAGAGGTAAGTACATCTTACCTCCTTCAACTTTCAATTTAAACTACATGGCAAATACACGTTATCCATGTTTGCATCTGGAAAAATACGTAGATGTGACAGTCTAAGTATTATTATATCTGTTTTACTAATAAGAAAAAGGTATCATTATCTTCTTAAGTCAACGTGGGCTTTCAGATGAATTTCATATAAGTTGTCAAACTTATTTCACAGTTAAGTGTGGGTGTTAATCATGTATTCGGAACAGAATCCATTGCAACACAGAAGATTGACATTGGGGGAAATGCTTTGGTGTGCATAAATTATCTGTATAGTCAGCACATGAAATTATTTTTTGTGTTCTTTACTTTGTATTGAATGCATCAGGTATGGTTGTTCATATTCTATACAAAATTGGAACCTTATTGGCACATGCTTTGTCCTTGATTTTGGTCTAGGATGTCTTATATATGAACTCTTTTCGGCAATGAAATTGGGAAAAACAGAGGAGCTACGGAACACAGCATCTATTCCAAAGGTACTGAATCAACCATTTTTTGGTAAGAATGAATCAACCATTCTTAATATTGTTGTTTTTCTTTGTCCACCTCATGTATCCTCTTGTCCCATAGGTAACAATATCTGATTATACTCATGAATTTAATTTCTGCATCTTCATTTCTCTCTGTATCTTTGCTCTTCCTTCATGGTAACAAGGAGTTGTACCTAATTGCGTACCTTTAGGCTTCATCTGATAATCTAGGAAAGATTATCTATTTTTGTTTTTCTATTTTTTGATCCTTGAAAAGTTTTTTGTGATTGAAAGATGTTACAATCATTTGCTTTCAGTCTCTACTTCCAGATTACCAGCGGCTCTTGAGTTCCATGCCTTCTCGCAGGTTGAACACATCAAAGCTTTTAGAAAATAGCGGTGAGTATATTTTTTCTTTGAAACTCTGGTTGGTAATATTTGAAAAAATGGCTCTCTTTAGGGGAATCAAATCATTACATTTCGTTTTGTTCACCAAATACTTGGGGAAGGAAGAGTTACTGTGCAGAGATCAAAAGGTTGATATGTAATGCAACTGTCTTATAAGTTATATAAGTGAAATATAATAGGCATCTTTTAGTAGTGGAGATTTGCTTCTAGGTACTGTTTTGTGGTCTGTGTATCTTTTTCATTATCCTGAATCTGACATTCATTTGTTATTTTATGGATGGATAGAATATTTTCAAAATAAGTTGGTCGACACGATACACTTTATGGAAATTCTTAGCTTAAAAGACAGTGTTGAGAAGGACACCTTCTTCCGCAAGCTTCCAAATCTAGCTGAACAACTTCCTCGCCAAATAGTACTGAAAAAGGTGCAACTCTTGAAAATACATGTTTCTGTCAGTTTTATCACAACTGTTCTCAACAATGTTTTCTATCTTTTTTTGGGCCTGTACAGTTACTTCCTTTATTAGCTTCTGCACTTGAATTTGGTTCAGCTGTTGCTCCTGCTCTGACTGCGTTGTTGAAAATGGGATCTTGGCTTTCAGCTGAAGAATTTAGTGCTAAGGTCGTAATACTTTTTTTTATTTTCAATTAGATCGAGCTGCCTTCTTGATCTTCGGATTTGTTAAACTATCTTAATTTATTACTTTAGCGTCTGAATTGATTCTATTTGATTTTTATTTGACATGAATATTGTCCGCCACTTCTTTGCAGGTTCTGCCAACAATTGTTAAACTTTTCGCTTCCAATGATCGAGCAATTAGAATTGGTCTCTTGCAACATATTGATCAATTTGGTGATTCTTTATCAGCTCAAATTGTTGATGAGCAGGTACAAAACCAGTTGTGATCATAGTGTCCTCATATATTCAAATTTTGGTAGAAGTCGTGAATTATTTTTATGGCTACCCTGGGCTGAAGTAGGGTATTAGACTGAGTGGAAGGGTACTTGTAATTTAAAGATTTGGAAAAACCAAATCAAAATTTTGCACAACTTTTGTTGATTCTCCCATTGCATCTGATTAGGTCTATCCTCATGTGGCAACTGGGTTCTCTGACACATCTGCTTTTCTTCGCGAATTGACTCTTAAGTCCATGCTTGTTTTGGCTCCTAAGGTATGCAGTTGTCATTTAGCTAGGTCTGTCTCCACTGTGAAGTTTTTTAAAATGAAATTATAGCTTTATGTATAATGGGACTGAAACTTTGGAGCCCACTTTTGGTAGCTTGCAGATTTCATGACAACTACCGAAATCTATTTTTATGATGATTTCAGAACCACGTAAAAGCATTATCATTTGGTTTTGCAGCTTTCCCAACGTACTATTTCAGGATCCTTATTGAAGTATCTTTCGAAGTTACAGGTATTCACAATATTTGATTCGTCTTGAATATGTTTTTCATACGTCTAAAACTTTTTTGCTGGTTGATTTTATAAATGATTTGAGAATCACTTTACAAAATATTACTATTTTTTTGTTTTAATATGTAATAAAATATTATTAACAGTTTCCTTCTACGGCTAGAAATTCTGGTGTGCATTGAAATTTTAATCTCCTTTAGGTTGAATACATTTCCTTAGCCCTTTCACAAATACAAAACCGTCAACATTAACCATGATTGGTCGATTGGATTTAAGAAGGGAGCTTTAGTCAGTAACAGGCCCATTCTTGGGACAAGATAAAGAAATGAGCAAATGTGAAGTGGAATTATCTTTCTATCATAAAATAAGATATACTATTGTGTGAAAGAATTTAGGAGGGTTAAAAACATTCTTTCATTGGGAATTGGAGCTTGAAACATATTTTTTGATAGGCAGGGTCTTTTGCAATCGAGCTTAGCTACCTTTGGCTTTAGGGAGGCTGTGGGACGGTAAATTATTTACTATCTAATGATATGAGTATAAAAAAGAATTATTACCATGAAAATCTTTAGAGGCTGCAGTCGAAGTAAATCCAAAATGCTTCTCCATAACGATGAGATACATATTTGTACTTATCTTTTATATAAATAACTTTCAAGTATTGCAGGTTGATGAGGAACCAGCAATCAGAACAAATACCACCATTTTGCTAGGAAATATTGCTAGCCATCTCAATGAAGGGGTTTGTATTAGTCCCTTTTCACTTGCAACTGTTTAGTCTTTCATTGTGCTGGTCAATTTGAATGATTTTCATATATAGTTTGATTAGATTTGTTGTTGACGAGGATATATAAACTTATTTGTGTAATTACATGATGCAGACAAGAAAGAGAGTTTTGATTAATGCATTTACAGTTCGGGCACTGCGGGATACTTTTTCTCCAGCCAGAGGAGCAGGTATGAAAACTGTAAAATGTTTAGCCACGCAGAGATGGAACCATGTATGGTCCAGTGTGGACAGCTACCTAAATTATTTATTTTTTTTATAAGAACTCATTTATATTAAGAAGGAGAATATACAGGACAATAGGAAGGGAAGGACCCATCCCAAGCAAATTGCCTTTTTTTTCTTTGATTATTCCTGTGTTATCTCGGTTCTTCCCTCTTATTTGTTTAGTGTTTTCCATGCTATTTTTTCCAACTCTTTGATGTATTATTTCAATGAAATATTTTTTGCTTGCCATAGAAATTTAGATTTTGTACAATTGGTGGAGACATTTCATTTCTTGAAACAAGTCACAATCTCTTGTTAGTACTTCATAAAGCTCTTTTCGTGCTTTATTTAGTCTCTTTTGATTACTTCAATAGTATTCTATTTTTCAACTCTATTTACATGGAGGAAACTCATATGAATCTCCTAAACTTTATCATAATTTAAAAAAAAATCATTTTTTTTTCTAAACTACTTGTAAAAAGAAAATATATTTTAACATCTCTAAAAAAATAAAAGTACAAACTTAACTTTGCATGGAAATCAATGTGGCCGATGTTCCTACCAATTTAGCAACTCTTTCATAGAAAAAGTATTATTTCCACTATTGTCGTTTAACATCAATTATGATGATGAAGAGGTGGTCCATATCAGAAAAAAAAAACTTTAGTATTCATGATAAGGTTGTTGTTAGGAAGAAAAAGTATTATCTTTCAAACCACGAGGCTGATGTAAATATTTATTCATGGTTGACATTTTTATTTCCAAGTTACATATGTTAACCTCTACCAATAAAATATATTATTATTGGAGGATTTATTTTGCTAGTAGCTTCTACTTTTTTTATTTTCTAGTCTTTTGTGTGGGGTAGCTGACTGTCTTATTTTATTTTCCTTCTTTTTCCTCTGTTTTGTCTACGATTATTTGAGGAAGTTTCTCTACATATATATATATATCATCCTTTTCTCTAGTTTCCAATTGTTATTTACTTTATATCTTTCTAACTGCTGCTTTAAAATTGCTTTTGCAGGCATTATGGCTTTATGTGCCACCAGTGCTTATTATGACAGCACAGAGATCGCAACTCGGATCCTTCCTAATGTGGTTGTGCTTGCAATTGATCCAGACAGGTTAAATTTTCTAACTGATTCAATGAATAAAATATGAATGCTTTTATATAATGTAGCATTTAAATTTCAAGCCTCGAAGGTCACTTTTGAACTGTGTTATTTAAATATTTAGTCTTTTATGTTGCTCTTTAGTGCAGTTTATTTTTGTTCAATGAGTCTCCTTTTCAGAGAATTTTGTTTTCTTTTAGTAATCATTTTAATATAAGAATTTATATTTCTTATAATTGTTTTTTTGTTAATTGAAAATTTTGATGCAGTTGCACTTATTTTATGGTTGTGTTATGTGGTTTTTCTTCTCTTTTTGCAGTGATGTTAGAACGAAGGCATTTCAAGCAGTTGACCAGTTTTTGCAGATCGTGAAGCAATATTATGAAAAGGTTAAAGATTCTAATTCTTCCTTCATGATCTGCTCTCTTTTATTCCATCCGTTTTTAACTATTTCAGCTCATTTGAAGACGTGAGGTTTTAAAAATAGCCTTTTCATGTGATGACTAGCCTTTTTTTTTTTTTGAAGAGTTGTAGTGACGCAGGTTTAAATTATGAATTTTTCAAAAAAAAAAATGCTATTAAATTGCATTTTAGAATTTTTTTTTATTATTACTTGTAACTCCTTATATGTTGGCGTTATAATTTTATTTTGGGCTAATGATACGAGGCTTGAGACTTGGATATTTGTTGTATAGAACAGTTTCCCTCAGTAACCCTCGTCTAGGGATTGAGCTCATATCATTTTGTTTCTATTTTGTGTGAAAGTATTAATACTATAATCTGAAATAAATATGTTTCTGGTTTGGATAGGATATGCATTTAAAAAAAAAGCTCATTAAATTTTATAGATATATAGATATAAATCGAAAACATAGCAAAGTTCAGTTCGCTTGAGCCTTACAATAATTTGAAGGTGGGTGCTAATGCTCTGACCATTGTCTGTATGATGAACTTCTGATATTGTATTTGACAAAAACTGTTTTGGTTTTTTAAAGCAGTTTTTTTTACAAACAGAATAAATACTTTGTTAGTAATCGAATTTTTTGGGAAATTTTTCCAAACTGAAAATCCTATGCTAATAAAAGCTAAATTTTGGAAAGCATACATTTAGTGGTTTTGCTCACTTTGTTGCCACTGCATATACTTAGAATTTGCTTTGCCCGTGTCTTATCTCTTGTTGTGTACGTGTATTTGCAGACAGCTTCAGGAGATACAGCTGGTTCCATAGGTTTAGGAATACCAACAATAAATGGAAATGCCAGCCTACTGGGGTGAGTTATTGCAGTCTTGAAATTATCATCTCAGTTTGTTACTTTTGGAAAATATGACTTGTGGCACATTATGGTTGCCAATTGAAGTGTTTTTGCCTTGTTGCCTCATGTTTGACTCCTAGGGTCTTATCATCTGGATTCAGGAGACCCTTCAGATTACTGGTTCACGTGGTTAATTCGTTTTTGCACGTGTTATATGTCCTGTGGTGTCTATTTAATCAAAATGCTGGCATTAGACTATTGTGATAAATTGTCTGGATACCTAGATGGTCAAAAAGATTGACAACTTAATTATATTAAGATAGTATTGATGGAAGTTGAAGTCTGCTGGGAGTTTTCTTAGTTGCTTAATTGTTATACTTGTGCAGTAATCACTGGGAATTACTTCTCTATTCAAGTAGATTGTTGCTTTCTCATCATATCATTTATCATCAGAATAACCTTTTATTGATCATAGTCATGGCTTATGTAATCACATTTTTTATTAGCATGGAGTTTATAGTGTCTTGTGATCTGTCATTATGTGTAGACTAATCCTCTTGACATCATTTAATCATGTTTTTTTTACTTTATTATTATTCCATTTCTTAGTCTAAAGCTTTGTTACCCAAAGTTCTTGTTCATGAATGTATTTAGTAGATAAATATAATTATTGTGCAGATGGGCAATGAGTTCCTTGACTCTTAAAGGCAAGCCCTCTGAGCAAGCTTCTATTGATCCTGCGAGTTCAAATGCATCTCTAACTTCTAGCACTATAGATTCTAACCCCGGTAAGTACATCTTAACTAGTCATTCTTTGATGTGCTCATGTAAATTTAGTTTGTCTTATATATTGAATTTCTTCTTTGTGCAAATGGCCATGCAAATTGGTCTCTTTTGGGTATCTCTTGATGTGATGTATTTTTATTTGTAAAATGCAATACAATCTAATAGAAGCTAAAAATCTTGGGTGTCCTTGATCACATTGAGGAGTTTGTATTAAGCAGCATTAAACTCCGTCTATTTACTACTTTTTGGGAGAATTAGGACGAGTGGAATGTAAGGCTTATATGTCTTCTTTTTGCAGTACTCTTTTATGTATCTTACTCATTTAGCTGAGGGGATTTACAGGGTATCATTCCTTCGTACAGCTCTTAACATTTTAAATATGCAAAATTTTAAGATAAACAAATTACATTTGACCTTCTCTTTGGTTCTTTATTACTAGATCAATACATTAAGTTTCATGCATTGTTCAAAAAATGAAGTTTTTATAATTTGTTCAGGATATTGTCTTAGTAAGATATATAGTTGTTTTGCTTTGTGATGCATGATTGAATCTAGATTCACCTTGATTTATTTTAGTTTTGGGTTTTATAATACTTCACTTTTTTATTTTTTTATTAAGGTATGAAGGTTTTTTTTATAATAGTTCTAATTAATTGACTGAGAATTCGTCTTGGTAAACTGCAACATATGATATAACTAATATATATTAATATTACCATCAACCCAAATCTTTTCACTTGTAACTTTCGCTTCCTGTGGGAAGCGGTGTTTCATGCACAAAAAAAGGAAGTTTGATAATGTTTTATTGTCCCCCTGATTACCTGTGCTTGTTAATGATTGAGAATTCAATGAAAGTTTTCCCCATTATTTATTGGCCGTTGCATTCTTCAAGAAAATAATGCAATCGAGATATGAATGTATTTGTTAATTATTCTATTAAATCATCTACTAAATTTATTATTCTATTTGATGTATGAACTTTTTCTCGTGGCAATTTTAGTGACGAATGTTCCTAGTACTTCACCGGTGCGAGTGAGCTCAAGCACAGATTTAGTGGACCAACCAGTACCAGATTCTCCAACATCAACTGATGGCTGGGGAGAGCTTGAAAATGGAATCCATGAACGACAGGACAATGACAAGGGTGGCTGGGATGACATTGAACCTCTAGAAGAACCCAAACCGTCTCCTGCTCTTGCTAATATCCAAGCCGCTCAGAAACGGCCGGTTATGCAGCCTGTTTCGCATTCAAAACCTCTCGGTACTTTCGTTTAATCCATCTTTGTTTCAGTTAGCTAACTTCAGAGATTCTTCTCAATGGCTCACCAATCTCTCTTAACTTATCTAATTTGTGAGATTAGCATTACACATTTTTTTTGCAGCCACTATACTAGTCTTCTTCACTCAATCAATTCTTGTATTTTGTGCTCTACTTTTTTTCTGGAACTCTGCCTTTTTCAATTTGAAGTTACGCATTTAAAAGAACTATACTTAACTTCAATTTAGAGTATTACATGGTTTGTCATGTCATTTTGTTTTAGCAGTGTCGAAAAATCTAGCAAAGACTCCAAAAGAAGACACCAATGATCTATGGGGTTCGATAGCTGCCCCTGTTCCAAAGTCGAGTTCAAAGCCGTTGAATGTAAAACCTGCAAGCGCAGTCGATGATGATGACGACCCGTGGGCTTCCATTGCTGCTCCTCCACCCACAACCAAAGCCAAACCTCTATCGCTCGGCAGAGGAAGAGGAACTAAACCAGCCGCTCCAAAACTAGGCGCACAAAGGATAAACCGAACATCGTCTGGGATGTGATTAGGTAAAATCATAGAACGAGAAAATTTGATTGTTAGTTTATTCGGTGAATTTATTCAGGTGATCGTCATCGTATACACGAGTATTTGAAATGAATCCATGACCAAGAGTTATATGTATATGTTGTCTTTGATATTTTTTTTGGGATCTCGAATATCATTCTTTTTGTGGAAATTTCTTTGTTTTGGGACGAGGAAACTTGTGTTTTGTCCCATAACTTCCAATCAGCAACTACCGTTCATGTCCAATTATTGCAAAACTCAAGACTAATGTAAATATGCTTCTGCATTTGGTGTGTTTTAGCAAAGTCTCGTTCCCATCATTGATTAAATGAAAAAGCAAACAGAAAAAAAAAAAATGAAATTTTGATCAAGGATTGAAGCAGTCGAGGGGATGATTTGAACAAATGAATTCATTATAGTTCTTGTTGACGAACCCAGAAAACTTTCCCAATTTTTCGAAGAGTATCTAATCGATCATGGCCTCCTCCTTCCGGTCTTGCATGGAAATTTGAAGGGAGAGGAAGTGAAAGCCGTGGTCAGTCATGGCAGAAATGAGAATTCCTCCTCCGATTGCGAGGAGAGGAATGCTGAAGCCTTGTGACGTACTAAATCCGTAAATCCTAGTTCAGTGCGAAGCACGGACCAGGCTATTCCAGCTGTTCGCGAGGTCCGTAAAGTCCAAGATTATGATTTGATGGGCATCCTAGCCCAGTGCATTGTGGCCCATCCACTCCAGACCAGACACTCTTCCCCCGTCCGGAGTTCATTGCAGGACCGATGGCGGCATGGCGCCAAGATATGATGTGATCCTCTTTCAATCCATGGCGTTCTTTCTTTCAAGACAATGTATTAGACCTCTGATACCCTCAAAAATGGCTCTCAATCTCAATCAGACCCACCATAATAAGTCATCCGTTACCTTTGCGGGTGTTTCCTCTACTCAGAGCTCTGATTCTGGTTGCAATGGGGGCAGAAAGCTTCCGATTCTGCTCTTTGACATCATGGACACTGTTGTTCGGGATCCATTTTTCGACGACGTCCCTGCTTTCTTCAGGTCCTCAAATCAACTGCTCCCTTACAGGAAATTCGATGTTTGTGAATTTTAGTTCAAATCGTTCCTGATTTTCTATGAAACTGAGAGCTACAATTCAGTTTTCAATGTTCCATAGATCAATAGATGCTCAAGTTAGTGGTTTTACATTGGATATGTGTTTCTTTTGTTTCTGCTTTCTTATTGGGAAGAACAACTCCACATATTTTTTGCTTGTTCGTCGGATCGATCGTAACGGAATTCGTTTAACAATTTTTGTACGATCAGAATGACATTTGAGGAACTAATAGAATCCAAGCATCCAACTGCATGGGTGGAGTTTGAAAAAGGCATGATAGATGAGGTAAAGCCTACATCTCCTTAGTTACTGCAATATGAGTCTATCATTTGTTGGTGAAAAATGATAGAATCCAAGCATTCTGTGAATGGTGTAGAATCTCACTCAATCTAAGTGTGGGTTTGTTGATCGGAAAATATTATCCGCCTCGAGGCTAGAGCTATACATATTGTAGAATCTATGTTTTACTTATGACTTCAATTCATACCACTCGATTGGGAAAGCTTGTAATGGAACTGGGTGAGGCTGAGGAGCTTACACTGAGCTTCTTGTGCACAATGGAGCTAACTTCTGATGGGGACATTAGACACATTATGATGAGAGACAATCTTAAGTATGAACCGGGTAGAGTCGTTGTTTGTATGCATCATATGTAGTCGTCCGTGGAGTAGGTGAGGGGGTTTTGGATTTCCAAAATTGTAAGGATCTCATTAACAGAGTATGAGTAATCACTATTGTATGTATATGTTTCAGAGGGAGCTGGCTAGAATATTCTTTAAAGATGAAAGACCTATTGATTTGGAAGGTGATAATCTCCATTACTTTTGATTTTTTTTTCTCGTCTCCATCATCATTTAAAAGATAATACTCGTGTTTAGCCAGTTTTATATCCTTGTCAATTTGTTCATATTATATGATGCTGAAACTCAATGAAACTAATGCACTCATGAAATACTTCAAAAGCTTCAATGAATTTTGCATTCAGGTCTCAAAGACTGTATGAAGAGAGGGTATTTCTACAAAGAAGGTGTTGAAGAACTGCTTCAGGCATTAAAAGAAAACAACTACGAGATGCATGCTTTCACAAACTACCCTATCTGGTTAGCACAAAAAAAAAAACAAATCCTCTGCCCAGTTTTTCGTCTTAGTTTGAGCCGTCTTATCGTTTTGTGGGGAATTTTGATTACTAGGTACAGATTAATCGAAGAAAAGCTAAGAATCTCGAGGTATTTAGAATGGACATTCTGCTCCTGCAAAAGTGGTATGTTCTCTCGTGAATTGAAGAGATTTATTGTTATTGATCTCTTAAAATGCATAGTTATTATAACATATTATAGGAACTTGTCTGGCTGGTGATTTGTGATTCAGGAAAGAGGAAGCCAGATGAGGATTTCTTCTTGGAAGTCCTGGAACACCTCAAAGTGGAACCAGACAAGTGTGTTTTCATCGATGACAGGTTCTACTTTCATCTTCTCTGTTTGATATTTCAACCTTCAGTATCTGATCTACTGTGTATTGAGAGTGCAGGTTGAAGAATGTGGAGGCGGCCATTGAAGTAGGCATTGTTGGTCTTCATTTCAAGAATGCAGATTTGCTTCTTCATCATCTTTCTCAAATGGGTATTCAAATTTCACCTCCTCAACCCTGTCAAACCCAAGATTTTTCCAATTATGCAGAAGCAGATAACTGTTCTTGATTGAATCATGTAATTTTTTTTTTTTTTTGGGAATAGGGATTTGTCCATCTACTTTGTAGATTTCCATTTATTAATTTGTGGTTTTCCACTTGACTATTTTGGTATTTTCTGTTGACATAAATTTAAACATCATTCACTATAGGTATAGGTAGAATCAGGTGTTTTTGAGAGAAGAAAAACTCAGTTTTGAGATTTCATTAAATTATGGGATGAATCCAACACCGGAAGAAGAGCTCCTAACAAACAGATGAAATCTGATTAATGTTCAATCCATTAGAGTGTCGTTTTTCGACGGGAATGTTCAATCGAGGCTAACTCTCCAAATAATTTCTCTGCAGCAAAACAAGATCCTTGATTCTTTTGTCTGAGGTAATGTATGAACGATCGATCTCGGCTTCTTTTTGAGAAAGTTGGAGAAGTGGATATGGATTTCAATCTTAGAGTTTCTGAGAAAGAGTGAGGAACGCAGAAGACAGTGAGTATAATGTGCTTGCAACTACGACTGCTGTAATAATGTTGTAAACAAGGCTTTGGTTGTCATTGCTTGGCAAAATTGCCATCTTTATTGTGTTTGTGACTGCAAATAGCCTGTAAGAAATCTGCAAACAGGAGATTTGAGAAATTACCAACAATTTTAGAAGCTTTGTGTAATCATTTGACAAGACTCTTGATGCATACACTAACCGCGATGTAAATGGAAGTAGTGAGCATGAAATTGAGAAAAGGGTAGCTTGGAATCAGAGAAAGCAGAAACTTTGGCTGAGCATTTGGGGCATTTGATCTGCACAAAATCAGAGAACAAGCAGGCTGTAATGGAGTACATGCTTTGTAAATGTGTTCCATGAAGTGGTCTGTACCTCAACCATATATGGATCTGAGAGATGTACGTCTCCAGTGTAATTTTTCCAAGCCATCTGCTCATCAAACGGTAGAGTTAAATCTAGAAAAATTGAAGACATGATCCAAGCTAGATTTACCCGAAGAGGGTGAGACTGTAGCTACGAGTAGACTGGGTGATATTCCGCAATGATATATAAATCCTACCAAAACCCAGATGAAGTAAGAAACAGGCATGACAAAAAGGACAGGATTAGGAGGAAAATGAGACATACGTGACCGGAATCCACGAAGTGTAGGGATGATACTTGTTGTAACTCAACTTGTCCAGCTTATAAATATACTCGAACCACAGATATCCAGCCTGAACATCATCAATCTTCTAATTAAAACCACAATTAATCTTCTAATTACCTCTTAATCTTCTCTTCCACATTGATGTTACCGTTGAGCATGTGATTATAACAGCCATCTTGATTGAGATTCTCTGCTTCAGTTCCATTTCTTCCAGCTTCTCCATCCACCCTTCCACCTTTCAAGCCACATGACAACTCTCAGAAAGCAAAACTAAGAACAAAAAACATCTGAGTTGGCTGGGTTGGGATCAGGCATACTGTTGGATGGTAATAGCTAAATATCATTCCCACAATCCACATGTAACGATCGAGACCGGACCGGAAATGCCACTCGTGCAGCAGGGGGAGCTCCGATTTCGAAGGATCTGGATTTATGTAACCTGCAAACATTTCAGAATTACTCTGTGTCATGCAACGAAATATGAAATTTGCTTGAAAATCGAAACAGAAAGCGACAAACCGAGAAGGGAAACAAACGGGCTCCAAACTATGTCAAAGACTCCAGGAACTTCCCAAATGAGGACAACTACTAAGAAACAAGCAAATATTTTCACTGCAATGACGCCTCCAATCTCATTATACTTGTTGAAAATCCTGAGCACTCCGTAGATCATTATAGTGAAAACCGTATGCATCGGGCAAATATAGTAGAGCGTGTAGCTGTTGTTAAGGATGACACAGCAAAAGAACACCAAAAAATTGATCCGCCACATCATCTGCGAATCAACACAAACAATCAAACTATTTTGGCTGAAATCACAATTTATGAACCAAGGAGTTGGTGTTTTCTTTCGAACCTGGGTAAATCGAGCGAGGCTAAAGTCTTTTTGGACGTGATAATAATACGAGAAATTTCCAAATCCCGTCATCCACACGTATGCTGCGACAAGCACTCGGATTGAGTTGTAAATCTCTTTTGCAGCAAAGTAATGGTACATCAGAAACAAAGCCTACAGAATGAAGAAACCAACAAGAAGTCATTGGCAGTGCATTAAGACATGTTCTCAACGGTTCAATGTGAGTCAGTGACTAACTTGCATCCACCCTTTCCACTCCTCTGTTTGGTGCCGATTCACGTAGAGCATCGATTTCCCTGTGATGGGTGAGTGGCCATGATGTATTTTGAGCGTTGTCATTGCCGACACGACGATGAGTAGGAAGTACAGAAACAGAAAAATATCTCGATTGTAACTCTGCAAGCACACCCAAAGTCAAGAGAGATTTGGAGAGCCATTAAGGAACAGACTTGTTATAGTTGCAATATCATGACTTTGAAATGATCACCTTTTTCGAAGTGCCGAAGAAATCTGTTCGATCACAGAGGTAAAAGTAGGCTAGAATGAGACCAAACTCCGTTCTATGCGTACGAAAGGAAATGAATTAGTGATCGAAAGGACTCAGTCGGCCAGAAAAACAATTGAATCAATCAAATATTCAACTTACATTGCTCGGAGTACTACTCGGTTTTCGATCAAGAAAGATTCTTCCATCAAAAGGAACCTATCACAACAACAACAACTCTATAGACTTGAATAAACACAATGAAAACAACAACAATTGACGTCAGACAGAGACAGTCTTGTTTTTTCTTTTTAACACCTGAAAATGTTGTATGAATTAGATGCAGTTTGAGGTTTACGAGGAGGAGCAGGTGGTTGGAGACCTCCCCCTTCTAAAAAAGCAGCTTTGTCCTCTTCTTTGACACCATCCAAGCCATTTTCTGATCTGCTGCAGCCATAAAAGAACAACTTTGGTGAGAAAATATTAGTTTTCAAAACGTAAAAGTGAAGGGTCGTTTCTGATTACTCACATAGTCGAAGAGATGGAGTTCTTCTTGTACCCCAAGAACTCTGAATAAATCCAAGCTATAATCACTGGGACAATGCCAACAAGGCAGGAAACCTGGAAATTTACAGAGTCGTTTGAATACGAACAATAAAAGGAACTCAGAACCTGAAATCTGGTTCAATTGTTTCGAAACAAGCAATTGAAGCTTGAACTCAAACCTGACCAGAAGTCACAGGGCTAAGGATGTTCATCGTGCCAAACTTCCAATTACAAGGAAGAATTCTGTATTCAATTAGCAATAGCATAAACGGGGAGAGAGTTTCTTTCAATTCTTCAAAATAAATAAGAAAAATGGTAACAGAAATTGATTTCTCATCAAATAAATGCGTGTGTTGTTCTTGTATAAATTAAATTTCACGTTTGGTAACAGATGAATCATTAATGGGGTTATTATCAATTTTCGCAGCATTTTTCAACGGATGGTATTACAAAAATCCAGACAATAGTTTGGTGAGTTTCAATTCACCATCTAACTCAAACTTTGATTTTCTTGATGTTCTGTCTTTTAAAATCACAGAGAGAGTAGAGAGAGAAAGTTAACCACGGAAGAGAAGCTTCTGAAATTTACAGGTCCACTGGATTCAAAACCATGTATTCATCGATGTATGGCATTCGGAGAGGGTTGGAACTCTGCTGTTTGTGATATTTGCTGAGATTGCTTTCTGGGGAGTGGTCGCCGGAATCTTGCATAATTTGAGAATATACTGGCGGCTCTGATAAAAATGATTGCAGAAGAAGTGTAAGCTATGAAACAGCTTAACTTTTCTGTAAAATTTTCAATTTTTCAGTTTGGATGGTTTGAATCTTCATCGTGTTGTTTTAAATACTAAAAATGGGTTTCCCATCTCTCTCTCTCTCTGATAATACATCAGAATCATAAACAAACGAGTTGTTTGGCAAAGAAAACATTCCTTGCTCAACGATATCCATCAATGAATTCTGAAACTGAGAAAAGGAAGAAAACGCAAAATGAAAATGGCAAAATTTGTAGCTAATGTTGCTGTAAAGCTTTCTTTATTCTTCTCCAATGGCGGATTGTTCTTCATCAAGCTTTTGGTTTGAGATTCTTCAGTCTCCCAAGTGAAATCTTTGTCGTCTCTACCGAAATGGCCGTAAATCGAAGTTCTTCTTAATCAACACCAGAATATCTTCATCTGGAATCTTCCCTGTTTTGTAGGTGTCGACAAACACCGACAATGGCTCCGGCACTCCGATTGCATAAGAAACCTGGACAATGCAGAGGCGAGTAAGCCCAGATGCTACAACGCTCTTCGCCGTTTGCCGGACAATGTACGCGCCGCGCCGGTCGACCTTGGTCGGGTCTTTTCCAGAGAAAGCTCCTCCTCCGTGAGCGCCCCACCCGCCGTAGGTATCGATAATGATTTTTCGGCCTGTGAGCCCTGTGTCGCCGTGAGGTCCTGTCGTTCGGACTGGTTTCCAAATGGAAGGTACACATTAATCGAAGAAAAGCTAAGAATCTCGAGGTATTTAGAATGGACACTCTGCTCCTGCAAAAGTGGTATGTTCAAAAGTATTCTCTCGTGAAACTTGTCTGGCTGATGTATTGTGATTCAGGAAAGAGGAAGCCTGATCAAGATTTCTTCTTGGAAGTCCTGGAACACCTCAAAGTGGAACCAGACAACTGTGTCTTCATCGATGACAGGTTCTACTTTCATCTTCTCTGTTTGATATTTCAAACTTTAGTATCTGATCTACTGTGTATTGAGAGTGCAGGTTGAAGAATGTGGAGGCGGCCATTGAAGTTGGCATTGTTGGTCTTCATTTCAAGAATGCAGATTTGCTTCTTCATCATCTTTCTCAATTATGCAGAAGCAGATAACTGTTCAAGAGGGACGTTTATATTCTAGCAAATATAATACTATATTTACACTCTAAATTTAAATATTATTTATTTATTAATATAAATAATTTATTTATTTTGTTATTTATAATTTAATATAATTGTTTACTTTCTTTTTTAAATAATATTATTGTTTTTTTATAAATTTATATTCTTTAATCAAATTAAAGAGAAATCAAACAAAAAAATGCATATAATAATTGAGTTTTTGAATTATATGAAGACGTATAATTGAGTTTTTGTTCATGATTTTTATATAAAAAAAAAAACAAGAATTGATCTCAATTAATTCCTTGAAAATAAAACAATTCAATCATATTTTCATTTTGTCCGATATTTTTTTTGGGTTTTCCCTTGATTTATTTGTTATAAAAAATAATTTTATATTTATAATCTAATTAATTAATGAAAAAACCCCTCAACTATGATGTCATTGACTATCCAAACTTTAAATTAATTGCACTAACAACTGAAACTTTAAATTATGATAAATGAATAAGGTAAACATTGCAGTTACGTTTTTTGTTAAAAAACATCTCCAGATGCGAACATCCGTACTAAAAATAGTAGACGTCTGCTCCTTAGGAAAAACATTATTTCTATTAACGTTCACAGATTAACGGATGTCCTTTCTAAGTAGTGGACGTTCGCTCTTTTTTTTTTGTACGGACATTCGCATCTATGAAAATGTGAAGACTAGAACATAATTTCTATTAATGTTCACAAGTTAACGGACGTCTTTCTTAGGGAGCAGACATCCGCTATTTTTTGTATGGACGTTTGAGTCTATGAAAAAGCGAAAAGAGGAACATCATTCCTATTAATGTTCGTAGATTTACAGACATCCTACCTAGAGAGCAGACATCAACTATTTTAATACGGACATCCACGTCTATGTTAGTGAAAAAACGCAGACATCCATCATATAAATATTTTTGTTCGCCTTTATGTACAGGGGTATTAACAGATATTTTTCTTAGGGAGCAAACATCCTCCATCGCCAAGGGACATCAAAAGATTAACCTTGAACTTCATTTAACGCCGAGAGACGTCCAAGGATCAACCTTACACTTTCTTCAACGTTAAGGGACATTTGGGAGACATTTTTTAACAAAAAATGTGACTGCAATGTTTATCTCGTTTATTTATTATATTTTAAGATTTTAATTATTATTAAAATTAGTTTAAGGTTTAGTTTGTTAGTGAAGACATTCAAATTTGATTTTGTTAATTATTTCTCTTTTATATTATTTTTCAATTAGGACAAGTTATATATTATTTTTATAATTTATTATCGATTATTGTATTAATAATTATAAGATAAGTTTATTTTTAAATTTTATGCTCTAATTTTATTTAATGATGTGGTATTTATGTCTTCTTTATTTATTTAATTTTTTCTTATTTATTTAATTAAAATAAGATATTAATGGAATATCGGTAAGATTTAGAAGTTAAAGCCAGCTGATTATAAATTTAGATACATACCAATTTTGACTAAATTGATTTTGTTGGTTTTTTTTTAGATCTTTTCTGTAGTTCTTGTTCATAAGATTCATCTGGGTTGGCATCGATTTCTATGATACGCCAATCCCAGAAGCGGAATTGAAATTGGGTTTATGTGCCCATACGGGTTCATCTTAGTTTCAGAAATCTCCATTGCCTGCTTTCGAGAATCATGGTTTCTTTATCGACTGCGACGTTGTTTTCTTCAACAGTCTACAATCGCTCTTCTCGTTCTGCTAACTTTGGAGTTTCAGATGCGAGGAAAAGCTCGCGTGATTATAAGATGAAAGAGCAGAGAATAAAGTTTGTTTGTGCTTGTATGGCGCCTCCTCAGAAAATGATGGGCGCCGGATCGGTTAAACTCGAAATCAGTGTAAATGACTAAAATCTTTATTTTCTATAGTTTTATATAATTTATCATCCTTCTTTTGTGGCTGAACTGGTTTGGTTATTGTTTACAAAATGCTTGAAGATGATATTGAACTTTGAATTTTTATAACCTAACTTTAATAATTTATGTTTTCAATTGTAAATTTTGTTCTAATTCCGCAAGGAAATGAAATATCTTTATACTTCTCATTGTAATGTGTGCTGAAATCACAGAGTTCAAGCAGTGCTCGGGATGTAGTAGGCGATTCCGATGTTCTCATCGAGTGTAGAGATGTCTACAAGTCATTTGGAGAAAAGCATATCCTGAGAGGTGTGAACTTCAAGGTGATTTTACATTTGCTTCAAATTCTCACTTCTCGAAATATTAAGTTTGAAGTTTGCATATACTGAATATATTGTGAAGAAAACATTTTAACAAGTCAGAATACAGTTAGCATTTCCTGAATAAAGTATTTAATCAGTAATATAATGGCTAACGCCCCTCGTTGAGGGGCTTGCTTGGCTTTTGGAAGAGATTATCAACCGTTATACATAAGAGCTGACTTACTTTTCCTTTCAAAAAATGCTGCTCAAATGAATATGGGAATGCACTTCATTGTTGAATCACTAGTTTTATGCTCACGGAAATGCTGCATTTTAATATATGAGTTGAAGTTGTTCCATCATGCCCCGTTCTATTCAGCAATCACTTGGTATATCCTTGTTAGTGCTTTATCGTATTATTACTCATGAGTTGTCTTTCTTGAAGAAGTGAAAATGAAGGAACAATGTTCGAGTAATGTGTTTTGTATGGTGAAAACAGAAGCTGTTGTGATGTTCCTTCTGTTCTGGATTTTATGCGACTACAGTCAAGACACTTAACTTCTGACTCTATATTGTATTATTTTGATACAAACATACATACTAATACTTTTGTTGGAAGAATGAGCTTGTAATTATATCTTAGTTCCTTTGATTCTACATCCTCCTTTTTACCTAATTGGCTTTTTTTGACCTTTTAAATTTGACTGTTGCTTGGTTCATTAAATGTATAGATTAGACATGGCGAAGCTGTTGGAATTATTGGGCCATCTGGCACTGGGAAGTCTACAATTTTGAAAATTATGGCCGGGCTTCTTGCACCTGACAAGGTGAATGTTTGTCTTTGTCTGATAATTTGAACAGATTATATAATTCATCTCTAAAAACTTTCTAATGTTGATATTCTTTGTCTAATGACCAGGGTGAGGTTTACATTCGAGGGAGAAAAAGACATGGATTGATTAGTGACGATGAGCTATCTGGTCTTCGAATTGGATTGGTAACATTTCATTTTGAGTTTGGTTGTAGTAGCTTGTTTCCTTTTAATGATATTCATTGGAAGCAATTACATCTTATGTTTACAGGTGTTTCAAAGTGCTGCACTTTTTGATTCATTAACTGTTCGAGAAAATGTCGGTTTTCTTTTGTAAGTGACAGTCAAAATTCTCTATTACAATTTTATCATTGATGAGTTATTTCTTTTATCTATCATTTTTAAGCAAATAAGAAAAAATCTGTATGATTGATTGCTTAGGTATGAAAATTCAAGCTTGTCTGACGATCAAATTTCAATTCGAGTGAGTGAGAACTTGGCTGCTGTTGGATTAAAGGTGAGACTTAAATGTTACTTATCACCTGCACTAAAAGCAAGTGATAGTTATCTTTTACTACTTTGTGCACTTAGATTGACGCCTGGTTTAAATAGTTTCTTTTTCTGTTTCAATTGTTTGTGTTTTAAACTAGAAAGTAGCATCTAATGAACAAAGAGAAACACTTTGTGAGGTTGTTATAGTGATATTAAGCTTGTTATGTTGTCAGGGAGTTGAGGATAGGCTACCTTCTGAATTGTCTGGTGGAATGAAGAAACGGGTTGCGTTAGCTCGATCAATCATTTTTGACGACTCAAAAGAGGAAGTTGAGCCAGAAGTATGCTAAACATTATACGTTGAGTTCTTTTTGTCTCTTTTGTTTACTCCTTATTTACAGTAAAAAAAAATTATAACTTGAGATTGTTTCCTTTGTTTTTTTAAGAAACTTGAAATCATAAAAGTACAACTTTTGCATTGAAGTAAGTGTTGTCCTTCTAGATCCTGGAATCTGCTCACCAATTCTAGTAAATATGGGTCGATTCGATGGTAGAGGTTTAGTCTCAACATTCCTAATCCAATTCCATTGCCAGGTGCAGTATATATCCGATTAAGATGTGATTCTCATGTGAATGTCATCAAAATGCAAAATAAGAGGAATTGGAGTTAATATATAACTACGATTTGGACTAGAAACTGAATTTAGGAACAATTCTCTTGTGGTTCTTAATTGGATAACAGAATACCATGACGAGATTTTCTTCATTGCATAGCTTTACATTTGAATTTCCAAAATTAGTGAATAAGAGATGATATTAAAGGGAAGTGCTTCTCTTCAAAAAACTTTGTGGACTATAATTTCTCTTGCGGATTTGAGGTCAGGATTGTCTCCATTTGGACTCACGATTCTAGTTTTATGGCGGTGAATATGGATTATTTAATTCTATGCATGACTTTGGTAATGAAAATCATGGAGTTCCATCCATCTTTGATTCTTTTGTGCACTCTTAATCAGGTACTCTTGTATGATGAGCCCACTGCCGGGCTCGATCCAATTGCATCAACCGTTGTTGAAGATCTTATCCGATCTGTTCATATGAAAGGTGAGGATGCATGTGGGAAGCCTGGAAAGATTGCGTCTTATGTAGTGGTCACCCATCAACATAGTACCATCAGGAGAGCTGTTGATAGGTAAAATGCATCGTCCAATTGATTTCGCTGACTGTCTTACTACTTTTTTCGACAACTTTCAACTACATGCTCCAAATTTTTGTTTAAATCAAGGACAGATGGTCAGTTGATCTCACTAGAATCGAAAGTTCTAATGCTCTAGACGTACTAAAAGATGCTGCCATTTGCAAAAATTGGACTAAATCATAAAACGGGAAACCTTAATCAAATCCGACCTGTCTGCATTCGTCAGATTTTGATTTTATTAAACTCTAAAGCAAGGATTTTTCGAATGAACACGAGAGAAAAAGGAGAATTGTTAAGTTATAATTGTTTACTTGCCCATTTTTGAGCATTTCCTGATGAGGACTTATTTTATTTGATAGGTTGCTGTTTCTCTATGAGGGGAAGATTGTTTGGCAGGGAATGACTCATGAATTTACGTCTTCAACAAACCCAATTGTTCAACAGGTAACCAAAGCAACGCAGTCATAATCGATATTCGAGTCGATCAAAATAACTATGAAGATGTTCAAATTTTCAAAAAGAATCACTAATTTAAATTTATTTAACATTAAAAATATCAATACATGAAGATTATTAAAGTTTGGACTATCGAAGCGGTTAAAGGCTTTTGGGATTTGATGGTTTGACTATCATTATTTTGGGGGAAAATGACAAATTAACTATCGTGGTTTGCGGTCAATGACAAGTTAACCACTATGGTTTGTTTTCTAACAAGTTAATCACTGATGTATGGGAAAATGACAAATCCAACATCGCAGTCACATTCGCCGTTAAGAAGCTGACAAGGCGCCGCGGTGTCTTGGGAGGACGCCACGGTCAGAACTCCAAACGTCCTGGCGACGTTCTGATTTTTAGAACGCCGGAACGCCCCGCAGCATTCTGATTTTCAGAAATCAGAACGCCGGGGGGCGTTCTAATCAAAACGCCGCCGGGGCGTTCGGCGTTCTGACCGTAGCGTCCAGGCCGCGGCGTCCTCCCAAGACACCGCGGCGCCCTGTAGCTTCTTAACGCGAACGTGACTGAGATGTTGGATTTGTCATTTTTCCATACGTCAGTGGTTAACTTGTTAGAAAACATACCATAGTGGTTGACTTGTCATTGATCACAAACCACGATGGTTGATTTGTCATTTTTCCTATTTTTGGTGTTTTTATGAAATGTTTTTCTATTTGTTCTTGAAACATACAAACGATGCAAGTGCTTCTTTTTCGTATGTTACAATACTATACTTCTCGAATCAACCCTCGTTGTCTCATTTTGCTTGATTAGTTATTTTTCTCCGATTAATTATGAAATGTTCGAGTTTTCGAGTGATGGTCATAATCATTCCCTCAATTACTCTTTTGATGTATGCAGTTTGCATCTGGAAACTTGGATGGTCCTATTAAATACTAAATATGCACTGAAACCTTTTCGTGGGTGTTACCGAGTTGTTGTTTTTCTACCTTTTCGAAGCCTCTGACGAGACATCTTCGAGCGGACCGATCAAATTATCAGAAGGAACTGTACATACGCATATTCAAGTGGAGCCTTGATTTATAGAAGTCTTCTTCTACAAAGTAAGTATTAATTGGCCATTACTTGCCAACTTTATTGCTACTAGTCACAAATGCTGACCCTTTATGAACATAAAATCATCAAAATTATTGTAGCATTATTATGTCTAATATAATCGTTTTATTTGGATCGTATCAATGGATTTTTCCGGTTCGATTGAAATTGCAAACAAATGGAGAAAATTGAAATTGTTCCTTGTTTGTTTCTCTTCTTCGAGCCAACTCAATTTCTTTAAATTGTATGATGATTGATTAATGAGTTTTCTGCTATGATAACTTGTTTGATTTAAACTCTCCGATCAAATATAAACGTTCTAGATAAACCCGGAACGCAATCGACATTCAAAGTAATTTGAACTGTTCATTTTCAATCGAACGACCGTAAATTGAGTAGATTTATCTTGTATGTTATATGCATAGTGGACTTCTCAACATGAGGAATGACATTTGAATTCTTCGATTTTCTTCAATAATAATTGCGTCGGAAAATTACTCTTAAACTTTTAAGTTCTCGATGAATAATGAACTCGACACTATCTAACAAAGTCTATCGTCGCAATTGTAGAATGTGTATTTTTGCTATTATGTTCTTGACTACATAAGACGCACATCCGTATTGTTTTCGATATCATTTGAAAAAAAAAATCAAATATAATTTTCAGATTTCACGATATTTTGCTTTAAAAAAAAATAGCGAATATTCGTGTAGGAAAGCTTCGGAGCGAATAATTTTCAAAGCTCGTAAAATTAATCCAGAATTCAAATATAATATAGTATCCATTATTCTTTTAGCACAGACAAAAAGAGCCAAAGAAATTGTGATGAATTTGGCTTACACTTCCAATTGAAGACTTGTCTTGCTTTCTTAGATTTGATTAGAGTATGAACCGGAATGAATCGAACTAATAACGACAATTCAATTTTTATGCGTTTATTACCAGTTTCGGTTCAGACAGGAAAGAGAACACGTGTCTGCAGTTGGATTTTCTATTTTTGAAGACCAAAAACAACGAAACCAAATTGAACTCGATATGAATAATTGAAAAAATCCAAAGGAATGCTGGCATAATATGAATAACGATCACGTGAAATGGTAGCATATGTTATAATTTGATGATCAAAGTCTTTGCAAATATTAGCTTAGTCTTTATTAAATTTATTATTTCCGCACGTGCGCAATTGTAACACTAAAATAAAAATTTATATATATATATATATTTTCTCTCTCTTTCATTGAATTTTTTTGTAATATAATGATTCAGTTGGGTCAAATCAGCTGAATATATAACTTTGAAATAAACTTAACAAGTTGAAAATACATGGATCTTGATATATTAAAATAATATTAATATATTAAAATATATTATTGTCTAATTAATAGAAAAAAAAACATTTAACTATGCAATCGGTAATAGTCAAAACTATAAACTAATATTGCTAACAAATAAAATTTTAAGCTATGAGAAATAAATGAGGCAAACGTTTTTCAGACTTTTGCTTCAACTTGAAAGTGTCTGTGTATATCCTTTTACATGAAGTCAAATGAATATACTTATATGATGAATGTTTGCGTTTTTGCATTTACATGAACACAGATGTCTGTACTAAAGTAGCAGACGTTTGCTCAATAGGAAAGATGACACGAGACAACCTAGAAAACGAAGCACGTGTTAGAAATCCACGATGAGCGACAGGGAGGAGATGTAGACCCTTGATCGGATCCGGGAACTATCTAACGTGAGGTTCACAGATTCTAGATTTTCAAAGAAAATCTACCAATCATAGGCAATGGTTCGATTTTCCCTCGCTCAAACTCCCAATGGAAGTTTGAAAAGGGAAAACTTACGAGTTAGCTTAAGCACCACGAGCTTGCTAACAAGGAAGTCCTCTACTTCGTCTCGGATTCGAAAATCCGGGGCTGACTCACGACAGGGTCGGGATTTCTCTCACGGAGGAGAAAGCTACTATTATATTAATTTGATCAAAAGTTTTTCAATGCATCTAATCCATGGATATTTATAGGCCTAGGTGATGATGAGTAGGGGATGATGGCCGGCCGAGATGAGGGATGATGGACGGCCGAGATGAGGCAGGTGATGGCAATATGCATGACGTGCACGTGGCAGCTCCTGGTTGTTTTCTTTGGGTGGCAACATGCAGGCCCTTGGATGAATGTGGAATGAATGGTCAAGATTAAAGCTGGTGGGAGATAACATGCATGGCGTACACGTGGCAGCTCTTTCCTTGGGCTTGAAATGGATTGGACTTGACCCATCAACCCATAACTGAATCATCACTATCTAACCTAACCAACAATCTAAATGCATGAATGAGTAAAGCTTATAACCATGCCTTACCCTCACAAAATAGGCTCAATGTTTGCCATGAAAATAAAATAAGAAATAAAAATGCAGAATTGAAAAGTTACACGTTTGGGATGCCGGGAAGACAAATTCTCGTCTGATGAAGCTCATAACATTCACGTGTGTCCCAAGTCAAGACATGCACAGGTTGCTCCCTATCTGTTGGGACAACATCCCAAATAGAATCATCCTCAAAGTTAATACCTGCAAAAGAAACAATATCATCAGTAATTTGGCTAAGTGACAGTAAGGACCTTGTTTGCGATCGAGTAATAGGCCTCGGCCCCCGAGGCATGTCAAAAGACATTCGTTAATTTGTGGGCATTACTAGGAAAGATGTCTACACTTTCAAAATACATAATTGCATGTATTTTTGTATAAGTGTTAACATCCGCACATTAAGAGCAAAAGTCTTTTCAACTTCAAGAATCAGTCTTCGACGCCTTTCAATACTGAGAGACGTCCAATGATCAGCATTCAACGTTCCACTATAGATATTTGTCTTCCGTTGCGAAAAGTAACTCATTTATTACAAATACTTTATGTACGTGTCTATTGCGGAAAGACGACCTATCTGTTGTGGAAAATTTTTTTTAAATTCTTAACAGAAAACATGATAGCGATGTTTACCTCGTTCATTTTCTATAATTCGTTATTTTATTTATTACTAAAAATTGTTTAATGTTTGTTTTGTTACTAACTTTATAGTTCAATTTTTTTTTATTAATTACCCTAATTTTTTTATTGGGAAAATGACAAATTAACCATCATGGTTTGCGATTAATGACAAGTCAACCACTATCCTTTATTTTCTAACAAATTAACCACTTACGTATGGGAAAAAGACAAAGCCAACATCGCTGTCACGTTTGCCGTTAAGAAGTTAATGTGGAGCTGCGGCGGTTCGTAGACAAACTGCCTCGGCTTCGTGTTTTTCCAAGAAAAGAAGGCCAAATCCCGATGGTGTTTTGAGATGCCGGCACAGTTTTTTAGGAGATCGCCGCGGCAGTTTGTCATGAGACCGCGGCAGTCTCATAACTGGAAAAATTTTTTATCGCAAATTTGAGAACTTAAACGAATGATTGTGGGGCCGAGAAAGGGAGATCATGGGGTATACTCCAGTGATAGATCTCTGAGAGAGCTTCGATTTGATACTTTCTTTAGCCGATTTTGACACCTGTAGCCAAAGTTATGGTCTTTTGAAGTTGAAGACATCAAAAATCTAATAAAAATATTGGATTCGAAATAGTGATTTTGAAGTAGCCATGAAACACTAAAAACCAAGAACCGCTGCGGATTTTGAAGTAGTCATGCATGAAAAACAGAGAGTTTCATGGCTACTTCAAAGTCTCTATGTATATGTTTTACAAATCCAATGTTTTTATTAAATTTTTGATCTCTTCAACTTCAAAAGACCATAACTTTGGCTACAGGTATCATAATCGGCTCCAAAAAGTATCAAATCAAAGCTCTCTCAGAGATCTATCACGACCCCTCTTTCTCGGGCCCAAAATCATGCGTTTAGACCCTCAAATTTGCAATCAAAACTTTTTCCAATCATGAGACCGCCGTCGCAGCGGTCTCCTAACAAACCGCAGTGGCGTCTCAAGACACCGCCGTGGTTTGACCTTCTTTTCTTGGAAAAACACGAAGTCACGGCAGTTTGTCTACGAACCGCCGCTACTCCACATCAGCTTCTTAATGACAAACGTGACTACGATGTTAGTTTTATTATTTTTTTATACGTCAGTGATTAATTTATTAGAAAATAATTTTATTATTTTTTTATACGTCAGTGATTAATTTATTAGAAAATAAAGAATAGTGGTTGACTTATCCTAAACCACGATGGTTAATTTGCCAGCTTTTCCTGCTTTTATTAATGGGCATGACACCTGTTCTACTAAAATTATTTCATTGGAAAGTTAGCTTCCTAATTTTTACACATGTTAAAATTGTAAAAGACATTCTAATTAAGCTAATTATTTCTAATAATTTTCTAATTTAATATATTCAAGTTAAAAAAAAAAAAGATAACATTAAAGCGTGATAAAATCATACTAAAACTTTTTAACAACTCTATTTATTAATGGATGTAGAATCTTATCCTAGAAAAGTTATTTTATTGGGATGTTGTCTTTGTCAAATAAATGAAATCAAAACTATATGATTAAAATTTTTATATATGGACAAATCCAAAAAGACATTCAAATCAAAGATAAACACGTCTAATAGTTTATCCACCAATGCGAATTAAACATCAATTCCAAAATCACAAGTGTTTTTTTATCGATACTTTACATGACATTAGATCGAATAAATGTGTACGCTTGTTTGTTGCTGCAATCAATTTAAAGTCTAAAATTTAAACGAAAACTTAAGCGGTGATTATCCTAATTAATTATTGGATTGTAAATGTAAATTTATACCCACTAAGATTTGGGTATAAAATAATTATGAACTCAAATCTAATAGTAGAAAAATGTAATATCAAAGGGTCTTAATCAATAATCACACACATTTTTGTAATCCAACCTCAATGATTGGAAAATTAACAAAATAACTACTGTACTATAGCATCAATAACAAGTTAACTACTAAATAATTTAAAAAATGTACAGAGCAAGTATTGCTATTACGTTTTCTGTTAAGAAATATTGTCATTCTCCCATAGAGAGTAAAATAATTATAAATCTTCCAATATATAAAATATTATATATTCTTTTACAAAATCTTCTAAATTATAGAACTAAAAAAAATTAAAATCAACTTATACAGTATTTTCTCAAATTTTGTCCATGGATACTAACTCTGTTCCACTTAAATTTATGAAATCACGAGTTATTTTAGTCTTTTTCACGGGTATTATCTCTTTTCCACTAGTATGAACTATTTTCCACTATGAGTTCTCTGAAATGGTATGGTCGAGTCATTTCCATCAAGTTAACGGTAATATTTACTCTGTTCATTTTTCATAATTTAATATTTAAGTTGTTAGCAAAAATTATTAAAAAATTGACTTATCATTGTTTGCATAGTATAGTGGATGTTTTGTTAATTTCCCTCAATAATTCAATCAAATGTAGATCCTTTTCGTTCTCATCCATTCCCTCTCTCTCTCTCTCTCTCTCTCTCTCAAAAACCAGAACTTAGATTCTGTGAAGAGCTTCTGTGAAAAAAAGCAGAGAGATTTTAAATGGGTTTTCTGTTTTTCATCCTCTTGTGCCATTTCAATGGCTGATTTTGTTAGTTTCTTCTTCTTTTCGATACTATTCAGATTACCCATTACCGCTTTTCACCTCCTGCTCATCCTCCTCCATTCTCTTTTATAGTTCTCGCCCCCGTCCGCATTTTACGGTTCGCTTTTTTCTTTCCCATCTGTTTGATTCTCGAGAAAATTGGCTTACGTGTTTTCCGATAAGACAGGTCGTCGTTCTTCTATAAAATTAGGGATTTTTTTTTAGGCGATTGTATTTGTTTGTTCATCTTGAAATTCAAGTTTGTCTTAGAACTGTTTGTCAGCTCTAAAAAAGTCGGCGAGTTACTTAAAATTAATATATGATCTTGAATTTCTGGGGAAAAGATAGCATTCCAGCTCAAGCTGATAAGTAGGTAAAAATTTCCCGACTTTTTGGAGATGATTTTTTCGATAAAATCAAACGCGATTAGATGAATAATCTCGATTATTTCTTCAGATTCGTCTACATCCACACAAAATTCCCATGGCCTCGGTGTTTTTGTACCATGTGGTCGGAGATCTGACAGTGGGAAAACCAGAAATGGTAGAGTTTTGTGAGTCGGAAACGGTAGAAACTGCGATCCGAGTCATTGGAGAATCGACAGAGGCAGGTATTCCGATTTGGAAGAAAAGAGGGCATGTGAATATGATTGAGAATAATGAAATGAGGCAGCAGAGATTTGTTGGTATTCTCAATTCCTTAGATATAGTTGCATTTCTATCGAAAATCGAGTGTTTGGAGGATCATGAAAAGGCGATGAAAACACCAGTTTCTGAGGTTGTTGTTCCAAACAATTCCTTGTTAAGACAGGTTGATCCAGGAACAAGGTTTGATTTCTTCATTTTCCATTTTTTGCTTATTATCCATCTAAACTCCAGCCATTGATTATCTTAAATTGTGTTTGATTTGGATGATCGTGAAATTATCCTTATTATTGATCAAGTAAATGCAAGTCTCTGAATTTTGTCGATCGAATCTGAGTAGAAAATGACCATAAACTATGAAAACAACTGTGAAAAGCTTATCAATGATTATAATTGTAGAGTTTTGGCGATAGAAATGATAATGGCATTGAATTTCGAGTCGTTTAATCGCAGTTTCGTCGAACCGTTAAGCCGTGGAGGAAATTTGATTCTTAGTTTGTTTGCAATTTCTCTTTTTCTTGGAGTTGTCGCGCCATTTTGTAGTTCAATCCCTTCAATCTGCATATTTTGTGCGTAGATTGAAGTTTTTTGTTGATGGAAAAAAGGTAATGAGAGCAAGAAACGATTAGTTTATGATAAATTTCGTCTCCAGACATTTTGGAATCGATCTCGTGTGGCTTGTTTCTTGTTTGAAATTCGTCAAAATCTGTGTTATTCTCATACGTTTGAGCTTAATTTCTTCACCGGATTGAACCTCATATTGAATTGATATTCAATTCTGTGGTGCAAGGTTGATCGATGCGTTGGAAATGATGAAACACGGAGTGAGACGGCTCCTCGTCCATAAAAGCGTGGTATGGAGAGGCATGAGCAAAAGATTTTCCATTCTCTACAATGGCAAGTGGCTCAAAAATATCAATACATCCAACGGAAGCAACAACAACCTCCCGCCGAACACAAGTCGCTCCTCCTCATCTGCCTCTACGACCCGCGATAAATTCTGTTGTCTTTCGCGGGAAGATGTGATCCGGTTCGTGATTGGCTGCCTAGGCGCCTTGGCTCCTATCCCTCTCTCCTCCATCTCTGTTCTTGGAGCCATTAACCCGAACTACCACTCCGTCGAAGCCTCATCGCCCGCCGTCGAAGTGACCGGAAATCTTCCCCAAGACCCCAGTGCAGTTGCAGTGGTGGAGAAAACATACGACGGCCAATACAAAATCATCGGCGAAATCTCTGCCTCCAAGCTGTGGAAATGCAACCACATAGCCGCCTCGTGGGCCCTCGCTAACTTTTCATCAGGGCAGTTTGTGATGGGGGTGGAGGATAATAACATGGCTGCAAGTCCAATTCCTGATTTCTCCATTAATGATAAAGGGGGAAGCAGAAGTTCAGAAAACGGCAGTGGTTTGGCCCGGCTGAAGAAATTTAGCAGTCGAAGTATTGGGTTTAGCCCATCGAGCCCTGGTTTTGGTGTCAGTAGGAGCATGTATAGAGGGAGAAGTGCGCCATTGACGTGCAAAGTATCGAGCTCATTGGCTGCCGTAATGGCTCAGATGCTCTCTCACAGAGCAACCCATGTTTGGGTGACAGAGAACGAGGGCGATGACGATATTCTTGTCGGGGTGGTGGGTTATGCTGATATTTTGCATGCTGTGACTAAACAGCCTGCAACTTTCATTCCGGCAAATCGATCGACTGAGGCATTCGGAAACGAAACTTAGGACCGGATGATGATGATACTCCGGTGGGGGTTGTGGGTAATGCTGATATTATGCTTGCTGAGACTAAACAACCTGCAACTTTTGCTCCGGCAAGTCGACCGCCGGAGGGATTTGGAAATGGAATTTAGAAGTGGATGAAATTTTTCCATTCAATCATTTTTTGTGAGTTTTTCTTGAGAAATTCAGTTGCTTGTATTTTTGGTCTTTTCACAAGTTCTTTTGGTGGTTTTGAATGATTTTTAAGCTCATTGGCTTTGTAAGTTTTGGATCTATAATGCTATTCTATTTGAATGTTCCATCCCGAGTCGACCCCAAGAGTTACAACGTGACAACATTTCTGTACAGAGAATCATCGACGGAGATAACAATTATAACATTTTATTGTCATTCAATCTGAATACAAAACAATAATTTAAAGAAATAATTAAAGTTTGATAGATTGAAGCAAATGAACAATTCTCTGCAATCAATTGAAGCCTTCTCTTTTCTTTGTTAATATTACTCTTTCTTAAAGATGTCAAATTACTTAGAAAAATTCATAATTTGATTGGAAAAGACGTCATCTTTTCTCAGCGGAACATCGTCTTTCCTCTGAAGAAAGTAATCTTTTTTCAAAGACTCACTTTCTACTGCAGAAACTAGAAAGACAACGATCTGCAGCATAAATAAAATGTTATTTAACGGAACATGATAGTGATGTTTATTCTGTTCATTTTCCATAGTTGAGTGTTTTATTTTTTATAAAAAATTATTTAGTGGTTGATTTATCATTGATTCTATAGTTCAATGGTTGTTTTGTTTATTTTCTTTTTATTTATTATTTCTCTTACTTATGTAAATTATATTTTAACATGGTACAAAAATATTTTTAGAAATTTTCAGCAGGCATTTGCTGTCATTTTTCATATTTTAATTTTTTTTTTCCAACACCTAAGCATTAATTAAAATTCCATCTACCTATAATGTATGGTTTCGAAGTGCACTTGTCGCAATAAATTGCTATTTAAAAGCATACATAAAATATATATATATAAAAGAAAAAATGATCCCATTATCATAAATTATTCTTTATACCATTAAAAATAAACAAAATTTTATTTTAATTTCTAAGAGCATCTATTTATGCTTACTCTAAAATGCAGAGGCTTAGTTTCTGTCCACATAGAGAAGTATATGGTTCTAGATAAGGAATTAAATTGAAGCTGCTAGAAAGCTCAACACAAATGGCCATGGTGATGAGGTCGTGGAGACACGGAATCGCATCCTTGTCTCAAGACTTGCATACGATCGAAATGTGTTAATCAAAAATAATTTTATATAAAGTTTGAATCTCGTCTTTGCGTATTAACAAAACGGTAAAATATAATTTTATTTCCTGACCTTAAATCTATTAAATTCATTACGTGAAATGTACATGACAGACGTTTTTTCTAATTCTAACGAATGTCGTTGTTCTATTTTTTGAGGGTGATTATTTATTTGTTGTATCTTTCGAATGTGTTTAATTAGCTTAATATTATAATTGTTTTTAATTTTATAAATTGATTTTGATTAATTATTATTATTATTTATTGGAATATAATTAAGTTTTAGAAAAATCATGAAATAAAGTGAATGGTGGAGATGAATTTTAGTGAGAATGACAAAGATAGAACACGTTTCATGCTATTGTCCACATAATCATAAGCACAGAAATCTAATGGAATCAATTCAATGAACTAAGATAATACTCCAAAAAGAATATTCCAAACAAGTTCCCAACAATAAAAGCACGTAGAAATTATGAAATTTATTAATAATGTTTACTTATCTATCATAATATAATATAGTAGAATCTCCGTCACATTGTGAAGTTCACTATAATATTGTCAATTTTGAGACGAAATACATACAATTTTGTTTTTTAAGTTAGCAAAAAACACATTGTACTACTTAAGAAAGAGAATTCTATTTATAAATTATTCACTTTTTACTTTTTCAATCGATGTGAAATTGTGCATTCCCACTAGTATGAGTTGGGCCCTCACAATCGATAGAATATTTAGCTGTCTTTGCCTTCACTGGGCGGCCTGCCACAATCTCTGTCTTTGAGAGACCAACGTCCTCGTCGGCAACACTTTTTATTGGGATTTGGCTCTGATACCATATGTGGAATCTTTCGTCCTCCTAGTAAAATATTATTCACTTTGGGCCAGAATCTCACACAATTTTGTTTTTAGGGTTAGCTTAAAACGTGTTGTCCTAAATAGGGATTAGGGAGTAAAATTCTATTTATAAACCATTCATTTTTCACTCTCCAAAGCGATGTGAGATTGTGCACCTCTACTAATATGAGCTTGTGATGGGCGCACAGAATAAATTTATATCTAATTGTCTCAAATTCCAGAATGGAATCTTGGAATATGAAAGTTGGCAACTTTAAGCTCCCGATGGATGAACGTGATGGATAAACGCAACGCTTCGCACCTCCTTGGATAAAGACGCAACTAAAAGTTTCTTTCGTGATATAACTCACATGAAAGGGACTTTAGATATTACGCACCAAAGGGTCTTTGGATATTACGCACCAAAGGAAGAAAAATATCTCTCCAATTTCCGAAAAGCAAAAGTTTTGTTTTATGAAAATTCAACAACCATCTAAAACATAAGATTAGGTGGCTTTATATAACCTTTTACAACCATAAATTAGAAAACTAAATAAAAGATAACCTAGATAAGTGGATCTAGATCTCCTAGATAAGTGGATCTTTTAAGAGATAATATCTTTCTCTTTCTTCAAGATCTTCTTATATTGGATGTCCTTTATTCTAATAAAAATCAAATAAAAATAAAAATGATATTGATGCCGTGCATCAGCTTGACTCTCACAATCAAAATAAATATTTAAACATCATTACCTTCACATGACAGACTGCCACAAACATAACCTCTTATAGTATGTGAGCTAGTAACAATGCGTAGCACATTTTGGATAATTAATTAATCTTAAAAGTTAATCGATGGCTGTTAGAGTGAGTAGTTTTGTCTTTTTTTTTTTTTTAATCAAAATATGTGACGCTAATCTCAACATTTGTGTCCTTTTTCTAATTTTTTTTTTTTCTGAGATTCATGTCACGTAGAACTGTGAAGGTGACTCAGATTTACAGCGTACTCATAGCTGTTAAATGGCAGTTATTTTTTTAAAATTTTTCTAACTAGGTAAAAGAGTTAGGCTATATATAATAGCTGGTATATGGGTTGCTGGGAATGGGTGATCAAGTGTAACAAGAAAGAAACTTCCTCTGTTTCGGTGAAGAATAACAGAGGGGAACAGAGGATTCCTGTTCACGAAGAAGGAAGAAGACGAAGGTGAGATGGCTTTCTCGGTGTAGTTTGTTTTTCTGCTTGTTTCTTGTGTTTTGATCATTGTTGTCATCGTCTCGTTCTGTTCTTGTAACCTGAGGATATGAATGAAAGTTTGCAGCGACTTCACCCGTGGATGTAGGACACCATTGTCCGAACCACATAACTCTGGTGTTCTTGATTGCTTTTACGTTTTAGTTCTGTTATATTGCATCGGAGTGATATCTGGTGAGGTTTATCACAAAAATTGGTGCGGTGAGCGTGGATTTTTTTTGCTCACCCGCGACCTTCAGATTAAAGATTCAAGTTCTTGCAAAACCTACCTGCAAGATTCAGTCTGACTACCCCGATCCTAATTCATGGCAAAATTTGAAGTGGACAAATTCACCGGGACTAACGATTTCAGCCTGTGGCGGGTAAAAATGCGAGCCCTTCTGGTTCATCAGGGATTGGCTCAAGCCATTGATGAACCTGCGATTAAGGCTCTGAAAGAACAGGACAAGTTAAAAGCTGAGGACGTTGAAACAAAAGCTCATAGTGCCATTTTGTTGAGCCTGGGTGATGAAGTACTACGCGAGGTCACGGAAGAAAAAGAGGCACTTACAGTCTGGTCGAAGCTTGAAGCGTTGTACATGAAGCGCTTACTGGCAAACCGTCTCTACTTGAAGAAGAAACTGTACACACTAACCATGGATGAATCAAAGGAGATGCGCAGACATGTAGATGATTTTAACAAAATCATCTTAGACCTTAATAGTATTGGAGTGAAACTGGAAGACGAAAACCAGGCTATTATATTGCTCAGCTCACTGCCTAAAGTCTACGAACATTTTGTAGACACAATGTTGTTTGGAAAACAAACACTAACCATGGGAGAAGTTAAGGCTGCCCTCAACTGAAAAGAGTTACAGAAGCAATCTGATACAAGTGTTAATCACGGTGAAGAAGGATTGTTTGTCCGTGGACAATCACAAAAGGGAAGAAGATGTTTCTTTTGTAACAAAGAAGGCCACCTTAAAAAAGATTGCTATGCCAGAAAAAGGAAACTTAATAAAAGCAATATAGATAGAGGAGATGCTTCAGTCGCATCTGAAGGTTATGATACTTCTGATGTACTGGTGGCTTCTATTACAGACTCAAGGGATCGCTGGATCTTGGATACAGGATGCTCCTTTCATATGACATCAATACTGGAGTGGCTACAAGGATTCTGTAAAAATGCAGGAGGACAAGTTCTGCTAGGCAATAATCAAACTTGCCAAATAGAAGGTGAGGGTTATATAGAGATCCTAATGCATGATGGATATATTAGAACAATTGATAACGTCAGGTTTGTTCCTAGTCTGAAAAGGAATCTGCTGTCAATTAGTTTACTGGACAAATCAGGTTGCATAGTTCAGGTAAACAATGAAACTATGAACATTTTGAAGGGAACATCTACTGTGATGAAGGGCAGCTTGCAAGATGGATTATATATTCTTCAAGGAAAAACAGTCACAAGTGAATATCCACGTATGAACCGAGCTCAAGGAGTAGACAATCAGCAGTGGAACTTACAATTGAGCATGTAAGTGAGCGGTGTTTACCTTCTTCATCCGGTACTCATGTTGAGGTGGAGTCAACTGAGGAAGAAGAAGTAGAAGAAATGGGCAAGTTTGCAAATCAACAACTCTCCAGGGACAGATTTGTGAGAGTCATAAAACCAGTTAAGAGGTTTGGATATGCAGGGAAAATAGCATATACTCTCGTGTCATTTGTTGTTCTGCATAACTCAGGAGCAGAGGAAGGCAGTGACAAAAGGTTGTGGAAGAAATCTCCACGGTACTGTAAAAGCTGCCTGGATGAGTTTGTTTTGAGAAAAATGCTTGGGATTGAGGTTTTGAGGGATCAAAGACAAGGAACGTTTGTCTTAACTCAAAATGGTTATCAACCGAAGGTGGAGCTCGTGAAAAATTCAGCAGACAGATTGATGAATGTTTTGAAAATGGCTAAATTTAAGCATTGCTCAAATTTAGCTAAAGTTCAGGATGTGTAATTCCTGGTGAAGTGATGATATGGTCGTGTGAGCTTTTCTTTCCTGTAAATTAGTGTCAAGGTGGAGAATTGTGAAGGTGACTCAGATTTACAGCGTACTCATAGCTGTTAAATGGCAGTTATTTTTTAAAATTTTTCTAACTAGGTAAAAGAGTTAGGCTATATATAATAGCTGGTATATGGGTTGCTGGGAATGGGTGATCAAGTGTAACAAGAAAGAAACTTCCTCTGTTTCGGTGAAGAATAACAGAGGGAAATAGAGGATTCCTGTTCACGAAGAAGGAAGAAGACGAAGGTGAGATGGCTTTCTCGGTGTAGTTCGTTTTTCTGCTTGTTTCTTGTGTTTTGATCATTGTTGTCATCGTCTCGTTCTGTTCTTGTAACCTGAGGATATGAATAAAAGTTTGCAGCGACTTCATCCGTGGATGTAGGACACCATTGTCCGAACCATGTAACTCTGGTGTTCTTGATTGCTTTTACGTTTTAGTTCTGTTATATTGCATCGGAGTGATATCTGGTGAGGTTTATCACAACAAGGACAAACAAGATATGATTAACATATTAAAATGAGGGTGTTATATTCTTGACGCAGGATCTAATTCTTATTCTACAGATATATTGACCACAAAACAAACCCCCACTCTTGGCATGATTACAACAGTACATTTCCATTAGCTGAGCAAAAAGAATCCAAAGCACAGCATCATATACACCCACCACCGCATATAGTGGTGTCGAACCAGTCCGATATTAGCAGCTCGACTCGTTATAGTGACAGAGCAAGAGTCCGTTAGATTAATTTAGGTAAAGATGAACTGGTTTATTAATCGACTCGTTTAAACTACGTAAATCTCGAAATTATGATTAATAGTTGAGTAAATGTAGAAATTTTAACAAAAAATTAATAACTTTTGTAAATTAAATGTAAATTGATAATGATACAAGTTAGAAAAATTTTGTAAGCTTTATAAAGGGTTGGGGTTTCCGAGCTTGGTTCGTTTAACCCAAAGCTTGCGAGTCAGCTCGAGTAATATTTGTTTTTTTACATTTGACTCGTTCAGTTTGGTGAGTTGAGCAACTCGGTTCTCTCGTTTAATAGATTCCTTGATGATAAGAAACAGGGGGTGTATTTCTAAACTAAATGATAAAATCACAGCAATAATGTAATGCAAGAGGGCACAAACTAGAATTCTGTCCACTTTATTGATCAGAGGGGAAAGTAATGGAACAAAAAAGTGTGCTGTTTTGTCTCTGCTTGCATGCATATAAAAGCCTTAGGTCAGGCATTACCCTTCCAATCTGAGTTTCAAGAACCCTAAACATAGTGTCTTAGGGCATGTTCTTTGTTCATACCCATTTGCTCAAACTCTCTCAAAACTCTGAACAAAGTGTTTCTAGGGCATTTTCTTGAGAATTTGTTCGTACCCATTTGCTCAAATTCTCTCAAAACTCTAGACAAAGGGTTTCTAGAGCATTCTCTTGGGAATTTGTTCATACCCATTTGCTCAAAATATTAAAAGAGGATGATAAGTTGGGGGGATATCTACAAAGTGGTGGAGGCAATGGTGCCACTTTATGTAGCCCTAATTTTAGGGTATGGGTCTGTAAAATGGTGGAAAATCTTCACGAGCGAGCAGTCTGATGCCATAAACAGGCTGGTTTGCTACTTCACACTTCCACTTTTCGCCTTTGAATTTACTGCCCATGTTGATCCTTTCACTATGAACTTTTGGTTCATCTTTTCTGATGCAATTTCAAAGCTTATTATTGTTCTAATTCTTGCCTTTTGGGCCAAGTGTAGTAGCAAAGGAAGCTATTGCTGGTCTATAACCAGCTTCTCTTTGTGTACTTTGACCAATTCTCTAGTTGTAGGAGTGCCTTTAGTCAAGGCCATGTATGGCCCCATGGCCGTCGACCTCGTCGTTCAATCCTCCGTCATCCAGGCCATTGTCTGGCTCTCTATTCTCTTGTTCATGCTCGAGTTTCGCCGGAGCGGCATCACTCTTAGCTCAAACCCAAGTCCGATTGCCAAAAATGAAAAAGATTTGGAAGAAAATGTCGATGGTAGACCTTCTTTTTGGCCATTGATGAAGACAGTTTGGCTTAAACTTGCTATGAATCCAAACTCTTATGCTTGTCTAATTGGCCTTTCATGGGCCTTTGTCTCCAACAGGTATAACTCTTTTTCCGAAATTTATTTGTTAGTTTAATAATGTAGTATTTATTCTTATTATTATATTTTACTTTTTTATATATTTAATATTAATTAGTGTAATTAATAATTTATAATTTATTACATTAATTACATTAACAATATTTAACACCTAAAAAAAATTAAAAAATAAATATAACATTGGTATTCGATTAAAATTCATTATTTATTTTATTTTTGCTATTATATTTTTATTTTTCTTAAATTTGCATGCAGGTGGCATATTCAAATGCCAGGTATAATGGAAGGATCTTTACTGATCATGTCCAAAACCGGAACCGGAACTGCCATGTTTAACATGGGTAAGATCAAAAGAACACAAATTTACGTTACAAAATATGTTTTCCCAAAATCTTATAATATAACACAAAAACGTGACATGTTACAAAAACACATAATAAAATAATAAACTCGCTCGTTCTTCAATAATCAAAACTACGTCATGTGTAGACGATACGATCTTGATGTCGTTTTACTAGATCATAACTTCATTAACAAAACAATTGTAGGAATATTTATGGCACTTCAAGAGAAATTCATTGCCTGTGGAACAACCCTCACAATATTTGGGATGGTGTTGAGATTTATTGCTGGACCAGCTGCCATGGCTATTGGCTCCATTGCTGTTGGCCTGCATGGTGATGTTCTTCGTGTTGCCATCATTCAAGTAAGACTTTGGTTTTATTTAGAGTTATATGTTTATAGAATATTTGATTATGGCTGTTTATATTTTACTAAGCGTAAATTATTGCATAAAATTTGAATTTAAAACTTAAGCCTAGACGATATTTTCTATTTTTTTTATTACCGTCTAGACAATTATTTCAACCTCTTACAAAAATTTAAGGGTAAAGTGTAATTTAGATCTTAACGTTTAAAGTTATTTACAGATTAGATCATATATTATTTTTTTAACAAATCAAACCTCAATCTTTTATATGTCAGCAATTTAGACCATGCTGGCAATTTATCCGTTAAATTCAATGAGTATATATATATATATATATATATTATGTTTTTCATTCAATCGTGTGTTTTAACCTAATTTCTGATATCTACATCGATTTTTAACCCAATTTAGAACTCTATCGATCTCCTCTTTGGTTATTAATAGCGTTCAAAATAGGATTAAAAATTGCCGTAAATGTTAGAAATCAGGTTAAAACATGAGATTGAATGGAAAATAAGGTATATATGTGATGGATTTAACGGATAAATTAACAATAATATCTAAATTGTTAATATTTAAAAGCTTAAAGTTCGATTTGTCACAAATTTTTTTTTTTTTTAACTCTATAAGTGAATGACCCTAAACATTAGGATCTGAATTGTATTTTACTTAAAATTATACGACTAATTTCTTTGTTTTTAAATTAAATTTATTAATTTTTAAATCACGAAGTTATTTTAAATTTGGTAGTCATATAATTGTTTAATTTTCATTGTAGGCGGCACTACCCCAATCCATCACCTCATTCATCTATGCCAAAGAATATGGACTTCATGCTGATGTTTTAAGTACAGCGTAAGTTTAGGGAATTGTACATTTGCAACATGTTATCGTGTTATATTACAATTCATTTTTGTCACAAAAGAAAATCTCTAAATATGTTCCCATCTGCAAATTTAATTGTTTTCGGCACATCGAACAATCCCGTAATTAAAGTTTACGCATCAGTTTGGCCAACATTAATTAGTTAAAGAGATTTTAAATTAGTGTCACACCTTATAATTTATATGTTTGGAAAAGGAATATTAATTAATTAATTATTAATTTTAGAAATTAAAAACATTAAATTGGATTATTATTTAATTATTGCCTTTGCTTTTACATTTAAATTGCAGGGTGATCTTTGGAATGATGGTGTCTCTTCCTGTGCTGATTGGTTATTATGCTGTTCTAGAGTTTGTTCATTAACTAAATGAAGTCTAAGCTTCTCAAATTTATAATATCTTGTAATTTAGTGCTCCTTACACGTAATCTTGTCGAAATTTCAATCTCAAACGGTCAGTCGTAGATGTAAATTGTCAACTTTGTTCGGATATTTCTGCATGGTTTGACTTAAATGAGTATAATTTAGATGATTAAGACTATCGAAATTCGAACGAGAATCTAAAAAAAGAAACAGAAAAATAACGGACATTGAGAATTATGTGCAAAATTCAAGACAGATAAAAAAACCATAGATATGGGAGAAAAATCACTAATCAAAATCAGTACAATGAGTTTTGCGACTCAAAAATATATTGATAGAAAAACAGGAAACTCTAGTCATACTGAAATTTTTAATGTGGGTTGAAACCGGCCCGACTTAATTAGAATTCAAGTCATACCAAACCCTAGCAGAGACAAAAACTAAATTCTCATGCATTGAAGTTTTTTTGACCATTTAATCAACTTCACGATTTGCAATCAGAATTCGCTATTGAATTTAATAGATGCAGTTAGATTCGTCATATTTCTCACAATTTAATTGGATTTTAGGCAACATCAATACTAAAAATTTTCACACTAGTAATACGGTTAATAGTTAGTGACATTTCTTTCACGGGCAATGATTATTCGAGTGTGATTAACTCTAGTAGTTGGTATTACACTAGAGTTTATCACACTCGAATAAATCAACCTCCACAAATTACTTTATTCTATACTCTTGGGATTCATGATTCAATTTTCCATCAAATAAAATATAATTTTATATAATGAATTAAAAATATTAAACCCAATTGACAAGTGTCAGAAGTCTTATTTTATTTCATTCTTGATTTCATTGATACATAAATCAAATTTAATAATCTGTCCCGCCCTATCAAATGTTAGTCAACATCTAATACTTTTTGCTTTTCTGGACCTCGGAAGCTTGGTTTATGGCAATGGGGATTGAACTTCATGAAAATCCAAATATAGATGAATCCACCACGTCAAAAGGCAATACAGAAGCTGAATCAAGCTCTGCCAACAATGGGGGAGTTCGGCAAGAATCGGAGAAGAAGAAAAATCAAGCACAATTCCATTTTACAGGCTCTTCTTATTTGCAGACTCTTTCGATATTCTTTTGATGATCATCGGATCAATCGCTGCAATTGGAGACGGCTTAAGTCTACATCTTATGACGACATTGTTCGGGGAATTGACTAATTCTTTTGGAGGCAATCAAAATAATCCAAACCTTCTGGACGCAGTTTAATAGGTAGGATTAGTATTGTAAATGTTTATATTGTTCTTTGAACAATCTACCATAGCTAGGCTGCAAGTTGGCGGGTTGTCTTTTGTGACATAATGTTATTGAGACATGTCTTTAATTCTTAACTTCTACAATTTCAGGTTTGTCTTAAATTTGTCTACCTTGCAATTGGATCTGGTGTTGCTGCTTTCCTTCGTAAGTACTCATGATTATCAAACACGTGTTTTTTTTTGTTTCGTTTTATGTATTAGCTATCGATTAGAAATTTGTTTCAATTCAATTGTATTGAGTGACTTGTGTTCATTATCAGAGATGGCTTGTTGGATGTTGACCGGGGAAAGACAAGCTTCCCGTATTAGAGGTTTGTATTTGACGACCATATTGAGACAGGACGTGACGTTCTTCGACATGGAAACGAATACTAGAGAGGTTATAAGTCGAATCTCTAGGACGATGTTCTAATACAAGATGCAATGGGAGAGAAGGTAAAATTTTGATCTTCCTTTTTTTTCCCCTCAAAAGAAGCTAAATTTGTTTTGGCCAAGAAAAGACATTACACAATCAAGAAGAACCTAAACTGATTTTTATTCAAACTTAATTTTTTCTCATAACCATGGGGTTTTTGTGACGAAAAAGCCCTGAGTTGGGTATTTTCTTGTTTGAGTATCTTTTCAGCTTCCTTCATAAAATCTAATTATCGGTCTTTGTTTAACTTTTGTTAACACAAGAGCGATCTACTTGGTCAGCCCTGAGCTGCTAAAAAGTAAAAAATCTAATCATATACTATACTACATCTTCCTCCATGCCAGTTTACCATTATTAACGCTAAAATTGCAATACAATCTAATACTGCCTAAATGAATAACAAATCTTATCTTGTAACCCTTGATAAGAGATGTCTATCTCAACTTGAATAATTAGACACAACAACTTGCCTTTGAAAAACATAAATTTATCAACACAGCCCCCTCAACTGTTATAATGTTCCCAATCTAACAAATCTCTCTTTCAACTCATCATTAAGCTTCTGCATTGTCACGGGCAGATCTTGATTCTCTCGGGAACAGCGTCACGAACCACATTCTCTACTTGAAGAATGATAAAAAACTTACAACGGAAACTCGCAATAATACATTACGCTCGTGTAATTGGGCCACACAAAAATAAAACCAACCTAAACTGGAAAGTTTCAAACTGTTATTTATTTTACAAAACTATATCCAAATATATTTTACAAACATGGGCCGAATTAAAACTAAATATATCACAATAAAACCTAAACCATACTACTGAGCCATTCCTATGCAAATCATTGATCCAACTTGTGATGATCCAGATTAAGGATTAACCCTAAAAATCCTATTTAGTATAATTAAATATGATTAAGGGATAATATGTCATGAGATGACTTTGAACTAGAAATTGACTAATCAATTGAGGATTTCTTTCCAAACTAAAAACATTTATAATAGTAGATATCTTAAACTATAATATGGTGATGAGATTGGAGTAATTGGATGTATGCTCATTAAGATATGGATTTTGCACGAAGTTGATAAATGTGTTATAAATGAGCATAATCACTGTTTGAAGTGAATTGAAGAGGTTATTGTGATTATCAATTAAAAATTTTTATGGTTATAAAGTAGACACATAAATAAAGTGTATGACTTTAGATTGAAGCGATTTAGATGCATGCAATGAAAGTTATGTATGTTTGAAGTTGAATAAGTCCAAAACTGCATTGTTTTGAATATGTCTTCAAATGAGACTTTAGAGTGAGAATTTTGAAAAGTAGATAAAAGGAGAAATGTTCCTAATACATTGAAATATATGTTCATGTAATAAAAGTGGACAATTAATGAAGTATTGACATGTGTCACTTGGGGATTAGTGACTAAGTGTGTAATTAATATGTAATTAGTGAATGATTAAAATTAATTAATCATGATTAATTATGATAATCACGGAGATTAACTTAGAATTAAGTGAGATTGATTTGTTTAAGCTGAGAGTGGTTAAATATAATTAACCATGCTATTTTGGTAAATTTCAATGGAATGAAGGGTAAAATGGTAAAATTTAAAGAACAAAAGGGACAAAAGTGTAATTTCACAATAAGGATACTCTAGAAACATAAGGGAATGGCTGGAAAATCAGCCATTTGTGCTGAAACCAGGGGGGCAAAAAGAAGGGAGAAGAAAGGAAGAGGAATAAGAAAAAGAGAGGAAAGTTGAATGACTTGGCCTTCAAGCCTTCAAGGAAAGTGTTACTCTCTCCAAGAGAATCATTTTGAGATAAAAATCAAGAGGAGGAAGTGAAGAATAAAGTGATCTTCAAGTGGTAAGAACCCTAAAATAAGTGTTTTATAAACTATGTTAAATATTTTATAGTTTAGGTGAAGAAAATGATGTAAGCAATTGGTTTATATGTTATAAAATGAAATTCATGAATTGCATATTGGTATCTATGGATGATATGGATTTGTTGATGATTAAATTGGTCAAGTAAAGGATGATTTTATGGACATTTAAAGATGTGAATTGAATTGGATTATAGTTAATAATATTGAGTTGTTAAGATTAAAAGTGAGAATGAACTATCGAATTAAATAAATATATCTAAGTGGTTTGGTTTTTATGGCATGAATATAAGGTTTGATAATGGTTATTGCCACAAATTGGTTGAATAAAGATTGAAGTAGTGGTAATTGAATGAAAGCATGGGGGTTGGTGGAAGAGGTTATTTAGGTGTGCTAAACTTTTTTGTGCGACATATTTATCTCTAAACTCTAAGTGATTTATCAATAATAAATAAACAAATAATCACAAATAGAAGAGAAATGGTTAGAGAGATGGCACCGATGTGTTCACGCGATTCAGCAACTCCGTCCTACGTATGCGACCCAAGTTTCCCACTTGAAGATCCTTAATCACTTAACCGCCCTAGTTAGTGATGATTGACTTAACAAGTGTCAACCAAACCTTTACAATGACTCTTTTCAAACGTAGCCATTTCCCCTTGAAAATTGAGGATTGAGAGATTGAGAGAGAGTTAAACATATACACTCATTTGATTGTAGAGAAATCGAGTATTAATTTTTATAGAGCTTCGTTACGATTCTTTTTTTTTTTTTAATGAGCTTTGGAAATAACACGTACAACTGTCTCATTACTCTAGTTAACAAAAACAAATAAGCACATCCCCCAACGGTTAAATGCGCGTAACGAAAAACCCCTCCTACATGGTACGATCAAACTTGGTGCACACGACGACCAAGGTGATCAATGAAATAATGTGCATGTTTAATAGAATGAAGGAACTGCGCATAACCGAAAACAAGTATAATAGTAAGTTAAGATGGCAAATGAACAATAAACTAAACGTGCTCAGAAAGATAAGATGATTATTCTAGTTCTTTAGCTATTTGGCTTAGTTAATCTCCTAGTCCATTTACATGCTTCCTACGTTTATATCTCTAAGTCGTTACTCTAATAAGTTATCCTAATAAATTAACATGCTCCTACGTTGATTTAATGCTTTTATTCTTCTTGACTAATCATATTTGGTTTAGCAATAAATAACACACTAAGGACATGTAATCGTAATCGAGATATTAAGCAATATCAAGAAAAACAATAACAAAAGTAATTATAAAACATTCATTCGTATAATAAGTGAGATCCTTGAGACCCTTAACTCATTCACGTTACTTCATTCTTCTTTCATCTTCTTTATCATTCCACTCTCTAGTAAAGTAAAACATTGATTATGAAATTGAAGTGCGCATTGAAATAGAAGTAATTGAAGGCAAACTATAATTGAAATTGCGCATATAATAAATAGATGGTAAAGAGGCATGCGATGAATTACGATTAACTAGACATACTCGCTAAATTAAACATGGAAACATGCTTGAAAATTGGTAACTCTTATTCTAGTTGATTACGCACGCTTTTATTCTAATTAATTAAAACATGTTATCATTAATAGTCTAGTTGATTATCCTAATTAATTACATGCTCAAGAGGATACCATTATTATCCTAAATAGTTAATTTGTATGCTCAATGATCGAATACGTTTATCATCCTAATTAGGTATCTTAGTTAATTTCCTCGTCCATTTACATGCTCAAGAGACATAAGTTAAATGTTTTAGTTCGTTATATTAGTTAAGTTACAGGCCCAATTCACATCGTTAGTTCTTTGCATGCTTAGATTACAGGATTAGTTAAATTACCCTAAACATGCTTGCTAGATTGATTCATTAATCGTTAATCATGCTCAGATCTAATTAGATGATTTTCCTAGTTAGTTAACATGCTTGAACAATAATTGTAAATTCGATTCTAATTGACTAACATCAGCATGTAAGTTAATTAACATGCTTAGCTCCTAATCAAGTTACTTATGCTAGATAATTAACATGTTGTTAATCAATTTACACAGGCTAGTTAAACATATTAGTTAACCACTTAAACATGTTAGTTGATATATTGAACATGAAATTCCGTTAATGTGGTACGCATTAGTCAATTAACATGCTAATTAATTACCATAATTAATTACATACTTAGTAAGTAATAACAAGTAAGAGACTAAGCATACATGCATAAATAATGACAACAGCGTGCGTAATTAAACAACAAATAATTAGACAGTGAGCATTTCTTGTTTCACTCTTTAATCCTTTATCACTCCTTTTTCATTTATCAATTCACCACTAGCAAATACATTTGCATCGCTTACCAGACAATGAAACAGAACACATTAATAAAAGGAGATATCACAGAGCTTAACCGAATTTACGGAATACAATGCACAAACTAATCAACGAAAGAACATTCAAGGAAATCATCAAGGAATGTAGCAGGAATCATTATCATCTACCAAAAAACTACTCAGCGATTAGCAATAAGCGTTTTAATAATAAGCATTTTAAGACAAACAACCTACTTAACAACTAGTAGTAAACATTTTAAGAATACTAACACTAAACTCACGCACACACTTGTGGTTGTTTGGTAGATGAAAACACAGTATAGTATAAGGTGTTCATTGCAAATTTTTTAACCATAAGGTGAAGGATAAAAAGGTGCCCATAGTTGAAGGTGTTAGATAAAAATAACCCTATTTTTTTTATTCACCTTCAAGTATCAGCAGTTTTCAAGAACACCTTCTGTTTCTTCTCCGTTTCTTCCGATAACAAATCTTCCAAAGAGCTGCTCGTCTCTCCCTGTTTTAGAGGCACACGTTTTATTCAATTGCATTTCACGAAAAGTGCCACCACCTCTGAAAAAGGGGAAAAGAGGAAGAAGATGAGACAGAATTTCGAAGACCTATAATGAAGAAACAAAGAATGATCACAAATGGGTAGAGAGAGAAAGTGTGTACTTTGATGGCCTCCAAGTTTTTCAATTGTGTGAACGAAGCAGTGGTGAAGCTCAGGAGTCCATGTCAAAAGAGGAACCTTTGATCTCACGTACTGTGGAATTGTTCCATTTCTTCCACAGCTACTCATTTTCCTCTCGTCTGCAGTCTTCTCCTTTCTCCTAACTTTCTCTCTCAAGAATTCAGACAGCACACTAGAGACCTCTAACTTCGAGTTTTAAATTTGGAAAACCAGGCGGATTGTGGAGGTTTAAAAAGTAGGAAAGAAAGAACAAAACTGGGTAATTGGAATGAAGATAAGTAGCGAGAGAGATAGAGAGAGAGAGACAGCGATCACGGGAAAGGGAAAACACGAAGGTGAAGAAAGTCTGTAAATTCCTTAAAGCGTCTGATAATACCTGCTTGCTTGCTGCTCCTTCCCTTTGCACGGCCACTGCCCAACCACAAGCCAGACATATATTTCGCAGAGGTAGAGAGAGAAAGAGAGGAAACAGGTAGGTAGAGAGAGAGAAACGAAATTCTGAAACTAAATATTTGTACTACTTTCACGAGAGCTTCTTCTTCGTTTGCTCTCGATAACATTTTCCAGCACCGGAGAAGCAGAAGCCTTCCATAACCAAATCAAAATTACAAAATGAGATTCAAAATCAAAAGTAATTTCAATTCTCTGCAAACAACTCCAAAATCATGAGAAAATTTCGGAGATTTAAGCTCGGTTAGAATTCAAACTAGGAAAATGATAAGTTGGGGGGATGGATGTCTACCAAGTGGTGGAGGCAATGGTGCCACTTTATGTAGCCCTATTTTTAGGGTATGGGTCTGTAAAACGGTGGAAAATCTTCGCAAGCGAGCAGTCTGATGCCATAAACAGGCTGGTTTGTTCAGATCTCACTTGCTAATATTTCGCATATATATTTGAAATATATTGTTAGCATCAATAAATCTATTGAGATAATTAATTATTGTTTATTATTTTTTACCTTTGTAATTAGACAAATATCTTATCTTTCCATTACCATTAATTAGCTGCCACTTTTCATGTGGATCCTTTCACTAAGAACTTCTGGTTCATCTTTCCTGGTGCAATTTCAAAGCTTATTATTGTTCTAATTCTTGCATTTTGGGCTAAGTGCAGTAGCAAAGGAAGCTATTGCTGGTCTATATCCAGCTTCTCTTTGTGTACTTTAACCAATTCTCTGGTTGCAGGAGTGGCCTTAGTCAAGGCCATGTATGGCCCCATGGCTGTCAACCGTCATCCAAGCCATTGTCTGGCTCACTATTCTCTTTGTTCGTGCTAAGTTACGCTGCAGCGGCACCACTCTTAACTCGAACCCTAGTTCGATTGCCAAAAAGGGAAAGGATTTGGAAGAAAATATCGATGGTAGACCGTCTTTTTGGCCATTGATGAAGATAGTTTGCTTTAAACTTGCTATGAATCCAAACTCTTATGCTCGTGTAATTGGACTTTCATGGCCTTCGTCTTCAACAGGTATTTACACCATTAACTCTTTTTTCGATTTTACTAGAATTTTTATGAAAGCTTTTTCTTAGTTTCTTTTGTATTAAAAATAATGTTATATTTATTTTTTATTTCTATCACTCAATCTATTGATTAATATAATTAATCACTTATTTTAAATCATTGTAATTTATTATATTAATTGCACCGATCAATATTTACGGTGTAAAGAAATAAAAATTAGAAATATAATATTACTTTTCGATTAAATTTCATTAGGAAAATTAACAAAACAAACCCCAGAGGTTTGCGTAGTTCATTTCCCCATAACAAAACAACCACTATGTATATGTTTTACGAATCTAATGTTTTTATTAGATTTTTTACCTTTTCAACTTCAAAAAACCATAACTTTGGTTACAAATATCAGAATCGGCTCCAAAAGGTATAAAATCGAAGCTCTCTCAGAGATCTATTACTATTTATGGGGTGAACCCCATATACATTTTCTCGGGCCCAAAATCATGCGTTTAAGCCCTCAAATTTGCTATCAAAAATTTTTAATAGGACAAACCGCCGCGGCATCCTGGGACACCGCGGCGGTGTCCTGGGAAACCGTCGTGGCGTCCCAGGACACCGCAGCGTTTTGACCTTCTTTTCTTGGAAAATCACGGTGCCACGGCATTTTGTCTACGAACCGCCGTGGCGCCCTGTCAGCTTGTTAACGGCTAACGTGACAGTGATATTGGCTTTGTCATTTTTTCATATGTCAGTGGTTAATTTGTTAGAAAATAAACCATAATGGTTTATTTGTAATTGAATACAAACCACATGGTTAATTTGTCCTTTTTCCTATTTTTATATTGCTGGAATTTGTCTCTGCGTGCATGTATAAATCATTAGTTAGTGCATTACCCCTTTGAATCTGTGTTTCCTAAACCCTAATATCGTAGCTATTTCGACGCCATGTTCTTTGTTCAGACCCATTCGCTCGCTCAAACTCTCACAAAACTCTAAACAAAGAATTTCTAGGTCATTTCCTTGAGAATTCGCTCCTACCCATTGGCTCAAATTCTCATCATTCTCTTGAGAATTTGTTCATATCCATTTGCTCGAAATATTAAAAGAAGATGATAAGGTGGTTGGACATCTACGACGTGGTGAAGGCAATGCTGCCACTTTATGTACCCCTATTTATAGGGTATGGGTCTGTAAAATTGGGGAAACTCTTCACGAGCGAGGAGTCTGAGGCCATAAACAGGCTGGTTTACTACTTCACACTTCCATTTTTCACCTTTGAATTTACTGCCCATGTAGATCCTTTCACTATGAACTTTCGGTTCATCTTTGCTGATGCAATTTCAAAGCTTCTTATTGCTCTAATTCTTGCCTTTTGGGCTAAGTTTTGTAGCAAAGGAAGCTATAGCTGGTATATAACCAGGTTCTCTTTGTGCACTTCGACCAATTCTTTAGTAGTAGGAGTGCCCTCAGTCAAGGCCATGTATGGCCCCAGCGCCGTTGACCTCGTCGTTCAATCCACCGTAGTCCAGGCCACTGTCTGGCTCCCTATTCTCTTGTCCATGTATGAGTTTCACAAGAGCGGCATCACTCTTAACTGGAATCCAAGTTCGATTGCCAAAAATGAAAAAGATTTGGAAGAAAATATCGATGGTAGACCATCTTTTTGGCCATTGACGAAAACAGTTTGCTTTAAACTTGCTAAGAATCCAAACATTTATGCTTGTCTAATTGGACTTTCATGGGCCTTCATCTCGAACAGGTATTTATGGTGCAACTCTTATCTCGATTTTACAATAATTTTTATAAAAGTCCTTTGTTAGTGTTTTTTCGATTGAAAATAATATTATGTTTACTCTTTATTTCTACACTCTGTTCTTATTTTTAACATGTTAAACATTGATTAGTACAATTAATTAATTATTTTAACTATTTATAATTTATTACATTAATTGCAGCAATCAATGTTTACCATGTAAGGAAGTAAGTGTAGACGATAATTGAATAGAAACTATATTTTTGTATATGTAAAGAAAAAACAGAGAATGAAAGAAGAAGAAAGAACACCAAGCAATGAACGTGGTTCGGATTTCTAAATCCTACATCCATGGACCAAGACTATAACTACAATATTGAAAGAACAAAACGAAAGAGAAAGATGAGTTCTCCAGATTTACAACAGACTCTTCGACTGAGAGAATAAAACTATCAACCTGCTACACTCTTATCCACTCTGAGTACATCTCCAGAGAAAAGAGTATCATTCCACCTTATCTCACCTACCTCATTATAATTTGTTAAGGCAGTATATTCCACGCCTTATGCGTGATAAAAGTTTCTCTCTCCTTTCTGTTACGTTTCTCTTTCCTTTCTATTAGAAATAGAGTGTATATATATATAGTGATGAAATGTAAGAACACGAATATTCCAAAATACAATTCTTCTTACCTTCTACGTTTTCTATCTTAATCTAACTAATAGTATTAACCGTATGCCACTCTCAACCGAGAAACAACAACATTCAACTAAACTGAGTATGACACATGTAATACATGTGCACTCAAATAAACTAAATCACATACAACAATTCTCCACCTTGGTTCAGGCAATACTAGACAATGGAGAACATAAGCTTAACAAAGAGCTCAAACTGGACGAACACTGACCAAGTTTTAAAAAAAATTGAACTTGGTCATAGGTAGAATATTTGTTAGAGCATCGACAAGATTTTCTTTGGTGGCAATCTTTTCTACTTTGATTCCACCATTTTCAACTATTTCTCAAATGAAGAACAACACTGTATGTCGATGTGTTTGGTTCTTTCGTGGAATACAAGATTCTTCATCAAGTAGATTGCACTCTCGCTGTTACAGTGAATGGTTATATCTAAAATGTTAATAATCAATTCAGATGCTAACCCTTTAAGCCAAATCCCTTCTTTGAAAGCTTTAGTCGCTGCAACAAATTCCACCTCTGTAGTTGACAAAGCTACACCTTTCTGCAAACAGGATTCCCAACTAACAGAACCACCATAAACTGTAAATATAAATCCATAAGTTGAACATCTAGAATCAATGCAACCAACATAATCAGCATCAACATAACCAGCAATAGTTTCAGTTTATGAATTATTTATTCCAAAACACAAACCTATATTTAAAGTGTTAGAAATGTACCTTAATAGCCACTTTAAAGCATACCAATGCGACTTACCAGGGTTTGCCATGAATCTGCTGATAACACTTATCGAGTATGCAAGGTCTGGACGGATACAAACCATTGAATACATGATACTACCCAAGATGTTTGCATAAGGAATTTTCTTCATATATTCTTCTTTTTCCCTGGAATTAGGTTTCTGTTCCGTTAAAGTTTGAAATGGTTACCAATAGGAGATTGAACACCTTTAATGTTGGAGAATTCAAACCTATGAAGGACACGGTTTTAAATAACTTCCTTGAGTTAGACAAAGAGTTCTCAAGCCTCAGTTCCTCACTATGTCAATACCAAGGATCTTCTTTGCATTTCCAAGGTCCTTCATATTAAAAAACTTTCCTCAATTCTTGTTTCAATTCTTCAATTTCAGATTTGTTCCTTCCTACAATTAGTATATCATCCACTTACAACAGGACAAATATTATGTCTTCTCCATCATTCCAAAAATAAACACAATTGTCAAATTTACTTTTCATAAAACCAACACTAGTGATGAACGCATCAAAGTTTTTATTCCACTGTTTAGGAGACTATTTCAACCCATATATAGATTTTTTTTAGCAAACAAACATTATTTGTTTCAGTAGTCTCAAAACCTTCAAGTTGTGCCATTAGAATAGATTCTTGCAAATCTCCATGTAAGAATGTTGTCTTTACGTCCATCTGTTCAAGTTCAAGATTCTGCTGGGCAACCTTTGACAATAACACTCTAATAGATGTTAGTTTAATCACAAGTGAAAAAATTTCAGTGAAATCACTACCTTTCTGTTGAGCAAATCCTTTGACACCAATCTGGCCTTGTATCGGGATTTCTCAACACATTTAATTCCTTCCTTTAGTTTGTATATCCACTTAGAGCCAATAATCTTTTCCTGCTTAGGATAATCTACCAGCACCCAAGTGTTAGTTTTATTCAAGGAGTCCATCTCTTCTTGCATTGCAGCAAGCCAATATGATTTGTCCTCTCTAGTCATTACTTCAGCTTAGGAAAGTGGTTCTGAATTTTCAAGATCAGATGCAACGTTCAGAGCATAGGCAATGATATCAACATACCCAAGATGCTGAGTTGGTTTGATAACTCTTGTTGACCGGTCTTTTGTAAGTTGATAATCTATGGAATTATCGTCACTTGCTAAATCTATAGTCACAAGCTGTTGTCTTCCTGAATGAGACACATCTTCATCGTCTGTCTTTTCAGTGTCAACCTGTTCAAGCTCCACCTTAATCTGAGAATGATTTTCATTTCAATAGATGTTTCCCCACTTGGCTTCAAGGGAAAATGATGCTCATTAAATGTAACATCACGACTGATTATGATTTTCCTGTGATCGGATTCAATGGCCCCAAGTCTAAAACCTTTAAGCCCCTCAGGATAGCCCAAGAAAATAAACTTTAAAGCCCGAGGTTTAAGCGCTCCTTGCTTTATATGTGCATATGTAGCACATCCAAATATTTTCAAGTTAGTATATGTCCGGATATCCATGTCAAATTTCAAACGGAGTCTTGCACTATAAAGCAACTGATGGACACAAATTTATCAAATAGCAAGCTGTTTTGACAGCTTCAGCCCAAAAAGATCGAGATAATCCACCAGTTAGAAGCATACACCGAACCCGTTCCAATATGGTTCTATTCATCCGCTCAGCAAGACCATTTTGTTGAGGAGTATAGCTAACTGTGTGATGTAAGTTTGCAATTTCTTAACTTTCAGACCAATTTGATTTTCAACAGTTACTTTCCATATCTTGAATATTTCAAACACTTGATCTTTGGACTTCATGCAGTATACCCAAATGCCTTGTGATGAATGAGTTGATGTAATAAATTTAATTCTACTACTCTTCCCCAAAAAACAGTTCTCACATAATCTCAACTTGGAAACTTTGTCCTTCCCAAAGCAGTTCTGTTTATATAGTTCCTGTAAGCCACGTTCACTCACATGTCCCAACCGTCTGTGCCACATATTGGTACTGTCACATTTTTAACCTGGGACAGAACTTACATTCCTGACAACTGTGTGACCATCTAACACATACAACCCATTATTCAACTTATCTTTCATTACTGTCATAATCCCTTTTGATATTTTCAATATTCCAGCTTCAATTTTTACAGTGCATCCATTAGTGTCTAACATGCCAATTGAAAGTAAATTCCTTTTCAATTGAGGTACATACTGAACATTCTGAATGATTCTTATGCAGCCATCATAAATTTTCAATTGCATGAATCCTTCACCTTCTACCTGGCAAGACTTGTTATCACCCAAAAACAATTGTCCCTCCATCGTCTTATGATAGTTTAATAACCATTTTTTCTTTGGTGTCATATGAAAGGAGCATCCCGAGTCTAAATTCCATTGTTCCCTCGACTTTATTTCTGAAGCAACCAACACATCAGATGATTCATATCCAGAAGCAACCAAAAGCATCTCCTTTCTTTCAGTTCTTTTCAGTAAGCTTCCATTTTCTTTCATAACAACTTTTTTTGTAATGCCCTTCTTTATGACAGAAAAAATATTTTCTGGCTTCAGATTTAGACCTTGACTTTCCTCTCTGATTTTTATTTTCCCTAGTTTGAGGTCTTCCTCTAACAGTTAAGCCTTAACCTTCAGATGACTCTTTACCATCCGATTTCTTCTAAAATTCCTTGGAATTTAAAGCAGCCTTGACTTCTACCATCGTGAGTGTTTCCTTGCCATATAACATTGTGTCAACAAAATGTTCCTATACCTATGGCAAGGAACTCAAAATTATTATGGTTTGGTCTTCCTCTACTATCTTTACACCGATATTGTTAAAATCAAGAATGGTCTGATTGAAGTCATCCAGATGCATTCTCATTTCTTTAGAGTCTTCCATCGTATACAGTTTCTTCTTGAGATAGAGTCAATTTGCAAGAGACCGTTTCATATATAATGCTTCCAGCTTGCGCTAAACAGACAGTACAAAACTTTCCTCTGTTTCCTCTCTTAGAACTTCATCCCCAAGATTAAGCAAGATTGCACTGTGGGCCTTCGTTTCGACTTCTTTAGCTTAAGTTTTATCACTGTCCTTTAAGTGCCACTTCATCTATTGCCTGGGCAAGACCTCGGTGAACAAGGAGGGCTTTCATCTTTATCCGCCATAGGCTAAACTCGTTTTCACCGGTCAACTTAGCGACTTCAAACTTTGCCATTCAAGATTCCTTGAAAGATCGCTTGACTTATCAACTCAGAACCCTAACTATCTAAAGGACCGTGTTCGATCCCCACTCACCGCACCAATTGTAGACGACAATTGAACAGAAACTATCTTTCTTGTATATGCAAAGAAAAAACAGAGAATGAAAGAAGGAGAAAGAACACCACGCATTTAACAGGGTGCGGTTTTCCAAATCCTACATCCACAGACCAAGACTATAACTACTATATTGAAATATCAAAACGAAAGAGAAAGATGAGTTCTCCAGATTTACAACAGACTCTTTGACTGAGAGAATAAAACTATCAACCTGCTACACTCTTATCCACTCTGAGTATATCTCCAGAGAAAAGAGTATCATTCCATCTTATCTCATCTACCTCATTATAATCTAACTAATAGTGTTAACCATGTGCCACTCTCAACCGAGAAGCAACAACATTCAACTAAACTGAGTATGACTCATGTAATACACGTGCACTCAAATCAACTGAACCACATACAACAGTAATAATTAGAAATTAGAAATAGAGAGTAAATATATCATTACTCTTCAATTAAAATTCATTATTTACTTTATTTTTGCTATTATATTTTTATTTTGCTTAAATTTGCATCCAGGTGGCATATTCAAATGCCAAGTATAATGGAAGGACCTATACAGATGATATCCAAGGCCACACCGCTCACTGCCATGTTTTATATGGGTAAGATTAAAAGAACAATACAAAATATGTTTTTTCTCAAAATCTTATAATATAACTCGAAAACGCAACATGTCCCGAAAACGCATAATAAAATAATAAACTCGCTATTTCTTTAATAATCAAAACTACTTCATGTGTAGACGATACGACCTTGATGTCCTTTTACTAGATCATAACTTCATCAAAAAAAACATTTGTAGGATTATTTATGGCGCATCAAAATAAATTAATTGCCTGTGGAATACCCTTCGCAATAGTTGGGATGGGGTTGAGATTTCTTGCTGCACCTGTTGCCATGGCTATTGGCTCCATTGCTGTTGGCCTGCGTGGTGATGTTCTACGTGTTGCCATCATTCAAGTAAGACTTTCGTTTTATCTAGAGTTATATGTTTATAGAATATTTGATTATGGTTGTTTGTATTTTACTTATTGTACATTATTGAATAAAAATTGAATTTAAAACTTAAGCTAAGACGACACTTTCTATTTTTTTTATTATGGTCTAGACAACTCTATTTCAACCTCTTACAAAAATTTAAGGGTAAAGTGTACTTTAAACCCTAAACTTTGGAGTCATTTGTAGATTAGACATTAAACTATTTTTTTAACAAATCAAACCTCAACCTTTCATATATATTAGCAATTTAAATCATATCGTCAATTTATCTGTTAAATTCAGTGGGTATATATTATGTTTTCTATTTAATCACGTGGTATAACCCAATTTCTAACATTTACGGCAATTTTTTACCAAATTTTGAGCTCTATCGATCTCCTCTTCAGCAATCAATAGAGTTCGAAATTGGCCGTAGATGTTAAAAATCAAGTTAAAACATGAGATTGAATGGAAAAGATGGTACATATATGATGGATTTAATGGATAAATTAACGATAAAGTCTAAATTGCTAATATCTAAAAGGTTCAGGTTCGGTTTGTCGAAAAAAAAAAGTTAAAGACTAATAATTGAATAATCAAACATTAAGGTTTAAATTATATTATTATGTGACTAATTTCTGCATTTTTAGATCACCAAGTTTTTTAATCATATAATTGTTTAATTTCCATTTTAATTTTGTAGGCGGCATTACCACAATCCATCACTTCATTCTTCTATGCCAAAGAATATGAACTTGATGCTGATGTTTTAAGTACAGCGTAAGTTTAGGGAATTGTACATTTGCAACATGTTATCGTGTTATATTTAATTGTTTTCGACACGTCGAATAATCACGTAATTAAAGTTTACTCGATGGTTTTGACATAAATTAGTTAAAGAGATTTTCAATTAGTGTCACGCCTTATAATTTATATCATGAAATTCGTAGCATATATTTGGAAATGGAATATTCTTTTTTCTTTAATTATTAATTTTAGAAAATAAAAACATTAAATTGGATTATCATTTAATTATTGCCTTTGCTTTTACATTTAAATTGCAGGGTGATCTTCGGGATGATGGTGTCTCTTCCTGTGCTGATTGGTTATAATTTTGTTCTACACTTAGGTCATTGACCTCATTTAAATGAGACCATTAATAAGAGCCTAGACTATGCTTCTCAAAAGTTCGATCATAGATGTAAATGATCAACTTGGTTCAGATTTTGTTTGAATGAGTAACTCTGAAGCTTTTATGACAGTGTAATGGAATTCACGATTTGCAATGGGAATTCACTAATGCATTTAATAGATACGGTTAAATTCGCCACATTTCTTACGATTTAATTGGATTTTGGGCAACATCAATACTAAAAATTTTCAAACTAGTAATACGTTTAATAGTTATTGACATTTCTTTTATCATAGGATACTGTAGAAACATAAGGGAATGGCAGGGAAATCAGCTATTTTGTGCTGAAACCAAGGGAAAAAGAGAAGAGAGGAAGAGGAAGAAGAAAAAGAGGGAAGGAGAATGACTTGGCCTTCAAGCTTTCAAGGAAAGTATTTCTCTCTCCAAGAGAATTCTTTTGAGCTAAAAATCAAGAGGAGGAAGTGAAGAATAAACAGGTCTTCAAAAGGTAAGAACTCTAAACTAAGTGTTTTATAAATTATGTTAAATATTGCATAATTTAGGTGAAAGAAATTGGTTTATAGGTTATAAAATGAAATTCATGAATTGCATATTGATATCTATGGATGATATGAATTTGTTGATAATTAAATTGGTCAAGTAAAGGATGATTTTATGAAGATTTAAATATGTGAATTGAATTGGATTAAAGTTAATGATATTGAGTTGTTAAAGTTAAAAGTGAGCATGAACTATTGAATTAGATAAATATATCTGAGTGGTTTGATTTTTATGGTATGGATATAAGGTTTGATAATGGTTATTGTCACAAATTGGTTGAATAGAAATTGAAATAGTGGTAATTGAATGGAAGCATGGAAAGCGCATAATATCTGTTAAATGTGGTTGTAGTGCTTAAGTGAAAGCATGGATATCTATTGATGATGATAGTTAAATTGGATTCAAAAAATTAATATTGATTGTTATGAGTGGATTATAAGCATGAAATTAATATGCAATTTGTTAGTTGGTCCTTTAAGGAAGAGTATTAGAATAAACTGGTCTTCAAGAGGTAAAAACCTTAAACTAAATGTTTTATAAACTATGTTAAATATTGCATAGTTTAGGTGAAAGAAGTTGGTTTATAGGTTATAAAATGAAATTCATGATTTCATATTGGTATCTATGGATGATATGGATTTGTTGATGATTAAATTGGTCAAGTAAAGGATGGTTTTATGAAGATTTAAATATGTGAATTGAATTGGATTGAAGTTAATAATATTGAGTTGTTAAGGTTAAAAGTGAGCATGAACTATTGAATTAGATAAATACATCTAAGTGGTTTGATTTTTATGGTATGGATATAAGGTTTGATAATGGTTATTGCCATAAATTGATTGAATAGAAATTGAAGTAGTGGTAATTGAATGGAAGCATGGAAAGTACATAATATCTTAAACGACCCGGATTTTTGTAATTCCTTGAAAATGCGTAAAATTTGAAATTTTCTTTTTAAAATAAAACGTATCAGAGTGCGTCTAAACTCGTTTGGGAAAACCAATTACAAGATGCGGAAGCATACATAATAAAACAAAACCATCTGTTTAAAATCTTGCGAGAGCGTAAATAAATCGTCCAAAAAGAAATCTAAACAATGGAGTATAAAACAATAATTTAAAGTGATTACAACCGTTTACTCATTCCTTTTCTTTGCCTGGCCAGCCCCTGAGTCTCGCGCGTGTAAATCTTTCATCCCTGCTTCATTAGGTGTTTATCATCTACTTATTATCTGTTCGTCGTTTGTACCTACACCACAAGTAACTGTAAGCCTAGTAACTGTAAGCCTAAAGACTTAGTAAGGAAAAAGGTTAATACAATTATGCTTATGACTCTCTTTAGTTCTTTTGGAATGGGGACCACCCAAACCAATCCTTTCATTAGCCATTTACCATTTTATTACTTTTCTTTATATCGTTCGTTCGTTACTCGTACTTTAAGCTGGAGATTGGAAGAATCCGTGGCGGTAGGGAAGATCTTTGTCGGCTTCTACCACCTAGGGTAGACAGTCTCACAGTCCTGACAAGCGAAAGGTAACATTCTTCTAAATCCTGTATACCTGGCTGATCCATACTTACCCCACCATCCCCCAACTCCCTTATTCTTTTCTTTGTGTCTGTGCCAGGCTAAGCTACCGGACCACAGAGGCCTTTATTATCTTATCGTTTTACTCATTTTCATCATTTATCCTCACTCATGCATGTGTGCATACCACCCCATAGCACTCCCTATTAGGTTCTATTAACATGATGCATAACCATACATTCTCAATCTAACATGATGCATGATGCTTCACAGTATAACAATCATAGAAATTGAAGTGTGCATATAGATAAAAGTAACCGCAGTTGAAAACGCATATAAAGATAGTAAAGCATATAATAGAATGAAGGAACTGCGCATAACCGAAAACAAGTATAATAGTAAGTTAAGATGGCGAATGAACAATAAACTAAACGCGCTCAGAAAGATAAGATAATTATTCTAGTTCTTTAGTTATTTGGCTTAGTTAATCTCCTAGTCCATTTACATGCTTTCTACGTTTATATCTCTAAGTCGTTACTCTAATAAGTTATCCTAATAAATTAACATGCTCCTACGTTGATTTAATACTTTTATTCTTCTTGACTAATCATATTTGGTTTAGCAAAAAATAACACACTAAGGACATGTAATCGTAATCGAGATATTAAGCAATATCAAGAAAAACAATAACAAAAGTAATTATAAAACATTCATTCGCATAATAAGTGAGATCCTTGAGACCCTTAACTCATTCACGTTACTTCATTCTCCTTTCATCTTCTTTATCATTCTACTCTCTAGTAAAGTAAAACATTGATTATGAAATTGAAGTGCGCATTGAAATAGAAGTAATTGAAGGCAAACTATAATTGAAATTGCGCATATAATAAATAGATGGTAAAGAGGCATGCGATGAATTACGATTAACTAGACATACTCGCTAAATTAAACATGGAAACATGCTTGAAAATTGGTAACTCTTATTCTAGTTGATTACGCACGCTTTTATTCTAATTAATTAAAACTTGTTATCATTAATAGTCTAGTTGATTATCCTAATTAATTACATGCTCAAGAGGATACCATTATTATCCTAAATAGTTAATTTGTATGCTCAATGATCGAATACGTTTATCATCCTAATTAGGTATCTTAGTTAATTTCCTCGTCCATTTACATGCTCAAGAGACATAAGTTAAATGTTTTAGTTCGTTATCTTAGTTAAGTTACAGGCCCAATTCACATCGTTAGTTCTTTGCATGCTTAGATTACAGGATTAGTTAAATTACCCTAAACATGCTTGCTAGATTGATTCATTAATCGTTAATCATGCTCAGATCTAATTAGATGATTTTCCTAGTTAGTTAACATGCTTAAACAATAATTGTAAATTCGATTCTAATTGACTAACATCAGCATGTAAGTTAATTAACATGCTTAGTTCCTAATCAAGTTACTTACGCTAGATAATTAACATGCTTTTAATCAATTTACACAGGCTAGTTAAACATATTAGTTAACCACTTAAACATGTTAGTTGATATATTGAACATGAAATTCCGTTAATGTGGTACGCATTAGTCAATTAACATGCTAATTAATTACCATAATTAATTACATGTTTAGTAAGTAATAACAAGTAAGAGACTAAGCATACATGCATAAATAATGACAACAGCGTGCGTAATTAAACAACAAGTAATTAGACAGTGAGCATTTCTCGTTTCACTCTTTAATCCTTTATCACTCCTTTTTCATTTATCAATTCACCACTAGCAAATACATTTGCATCGCTTACCAAACAATGAAACAGAACACATTAACAAAAGGAGATATCACACATCTTAACCGAATTTACGGAATACAATGCACAAACTAATCAACGAAAGAACATTCAAGGAAATCATCAAGGAATGTAGCAGGAATCATTATCATCTACCAAACAACTACTCAGCGATTAGCAATAAGCGTTTTAATAATAAGCATTTTAAGACAAACAACCTACTTAACAACTAGCAGTAAACATTTTAAGAATACTAACACTAAACTCACGCACACACTTGTGGTGTAGGGCCTCAATGGCCAAAGCACCCTTATTTCCTTACCCTTTGTTGATGAAGACACAAGCAGGGCCAGTTGCACTCTAAGCCTCCACGTTTTCGGCAGCTCCTACAGCAGCTAGAGTTTCCCAGCAACTCACACTCCTCACTACGCTCACTTTCTTGCTCACACACACAGCTCCCTGACTCACATTCACTTGCTAGACAGTGAGCATTTCTCGTTTCACTCTTTAATCCTTTATCACTCCTTTTTCATTTATCAATTCACCACTAGCAAATACATTTGCATCGCTTACCAGACAATGAAACAGAACACATTAACAAAAGGAGATATCACACAGCTTAACCGAATTTACGGAATACAATGCACAAACTAATCAACGAAAGAACATTCAAGGAAATCATCAAGGAATGTAGCAGGAATCATTATCATCTACCAAACAACTACTCAGCGATTAGCAATAAGCGTTTTACTAATAAGCATTTTAAGACAAACAACCTACTTAACAACTAGCAGTAAACATTTTAAGAATACTAACACTAAACTCACGTACACACTTGTGGTGTAGGGCCTCAATGGCCAAAGCACCCCTATTTCCTTACCCTTTGTTGATGAAGACACAAGCAGGGCCAGCTGCACTCTAAGCCTCCACGTTTTTGGCAGCTCCTACAGCAGCTAGAGTTTCCCAGCAACTCACACTCCTCACTACGCTCACTTTCTTGCTCTCACACACAACTCCCTCACTCACAACTCACACTCCTCACTACGCTCACTTTCTTGCTCTCACACACAGCTCCCTCACTCACATTCACTTACTAGTTTAGCTCTCCCCCCCCCCCCCCCCAAGAACTGATGCGCGAACAGAAGGGGTTTAGATCTAACCTATGAATATGATGACGATGGATGAATGTTAGAAGCTAGTAGACGTTCTTTCCTTATTTGAATTAGGAAAGTCTTCTCTCAAAGTTGACTCGGCCTTGAATTGAACTTTAGGAAAGTTCAATGATCTTCCGATTTGTTTCTTTAGAGAAAGAAGAATGGGGATGAAGAAAAAGGATTACTTTTTAGGAAAGTAATCTTTAGGGTAGGGCTCCTGTGATATGACTCACACGAGGAGTTCTTTGGATATAACTCACCAAAAGGTTTTGAAAAAGGAATCTCTCCAATCTCAAAATTAGCAAAAAGTTATTTTGTAGTAAACTCTGAATTGAAATTAAACATAAACCTAAGTGGCTTTATATAGCCTTTTACAAAGCATTAATTAGAAAACAATAAAATAGGAAATAAATAAACACACTTAAATATTCGGTCCATAATTGGCCGAATAGTATAAGCTATTTTAGTAACTTTCTAATCTTGAATTTAGTAAGCTTCAACTTTCTTCGTCTTCACGAAAAGGCAGTTTCGTTTCTCTTGATATTCTTCGTTTGGAAAGTTACTTAAGTTGGCTTTCTTTGTCTTCACGAAAAGGCAGTTTCCTTTCTCGTGATATTCTTCGTTTGGAAAGTTACTTAAGTTGCTGCTTGTGTATAAGTCTTTTACCTTTGTATCCATCGGTCCATCTTGCCCTTTGTCTTCCTCATCTTAGGCTTATTTCCATTGTAATAAGTGTATGGGCTTCCTTTGGTCTTCATTAGTTGGAAGCTCATCCAATTGGGCCCTAAGTGTTCCTTCTTCCAAGTAGTTAGTATTATAAGTGTTTATGATCCTTTGGACGGTATCTTCGTGTCCGCATTCGTCCGCAAGACCAGATTCTCCCTAGTAAAAGCCGAGTTCGGACAAATATTGGCGTTCTTACCCCCTGGTCCGTACCGTCCACAGTCCAGTTTCGGACGCCAGGCGTCGTCCGCATCGTCCGCATGTACCATCCAATTCGGACGCCTCTCTTCCTCGTCCGCACTGTCCGCACATCGTCCCAAAGTTCCCAGAGTTTGTACAGATTCGTTGCGGAAGACACAACTCGCATCTGCATTGTCCGGGACTATGTCCGAAAGTTCCCAGATTAAACAGATTCGATGCGGACGTGTCCTGTTCGCGTCCACATTGTCTGCGTCCGGCGTTCGGTGTCCGCACCTCCTTAGCACAGTGAGGTTAGGACGCTGGATGGCGTCCCCAGCCATCCTCAGTCCAATGCTGTTGTGGCCAAGTACTGGCGGATGACACTCAGCGTCCACAAGTCAATAGCTGGCATCCACAACTCCAAAACCTCCACTTTCCTCTATCTTTTCACACTTAACTCTCACCCCACAACATTCCTTCATAAATATACATCACAAAAATGACACGTATAGATACACGATGCAATATTTCCAATTCCCACACTTCGATTACATCACGTATACAGGAAAAAACGTAATGAAAATATTCATTGATTTAGTGCTCCAAACGTCCTTGGTAATATCCCGATAATTATCCAACTTAAAAATATTGGGATGTTACAATATCTATTAAATTTGGTTGTAGTGCTTAAGTGAAAGCATGGATGTCTATTGATGATGATAGTTAAATTGGATTCAAAAAATTAATATTGATTGTTATGAGTGGATTATAAGCATGAAATTAATATGCAATTTGTTAGTTGGTCCTTTAAGGAAGAGTATTAGAATAAATTGGACTTCAAGAGGTAAAAACCTTAAACTAAGTGTTTTATAAACTATGTTAAATATTGCATAGTTTAGGTGAAAGAAGTTAGTTTATAGGTTATAAAATGAAATTCATGATTTCATATTGGTATCTATGGATGATGTGGATTTGTTGATGCTTAAATTGGTTAAGTAAAGGCTGATTTTATGAAGATTTAAATATGTGAATTGAATTGGATTAAAGTTAATAATATTGAGTTGTTAAGGTTAAAAGTGAGCATGAACTATTGAATTAGTTAAATATATCTAAGTGGTTTGATTTTTATGGTATGGATATAAGGTTTGATAATGGTTATTGCCACAAATTGGTGAAATTGAAGTAGTGGTAATTGAATGGAAGCATGGAATGTGGTTGTAGTGCTTAAGTGAAATCATGGATGTCTATTGATGATGATAGTTAAATTGGATTCAAAAAATTAATATTGATTGTTATGGGTGGATTATATGCATGAAATTAATATGCAATTTGTTAATTGGTCCTTTAAGGAAGAGTATTTTATATTGCATAGGTTAGAAAGAATGATTAAAATGTTATGTTTGAATGTGTTTAAATAGATTTAGCTATCTATTTGATGGTTTACCATATGTGATTATAAGCCTAGAATGGTTTAGTATGGGTTTGGGATGAATTGGATGTGAGTAATTATGAGAACAAGATTTCAACAATCTGTACCAAATGTGGTCAACTGGGCGCTGGAGGCCATGGACTTATCGACTGCATAGCAAAATTTAAAAGGAGCAGAGAAAACAAAAAATGGTCGCCCGCAAATCTAAGTTTTAAATTCATGCATGCTTAAATATTATTCTAATTAAAACTATTAAATTTATTTTTTATTGAGTTAGTCAACTCACTCTAATGACATCTTTTAAGATTCTATCAGCACGACTTCCAATTGCCAAGTCAAAATTAGACCCGGCAGAGTTTATTTTACTTTTTCGTATTATAATAAATTTTCTTGAGAGATTTTGTGACGTAAACTTTTTATTAATAAGTTGTAATCTCTAATTTATCTTTCCGTGCAATTATTTTATTTGGATTGTATTATTATGTTATCTCATGTTACTTTTTGGATCTGTTAAGCCAACATTTGTTGAGTCTTGACTCGTAGTAATTATTTTAAGTCTTCTGCTTACGGGTCATGACAAAAATACTTTGTTGCATTGCATAAATATAAAATGTGTGTGTGTATATATATATAAATGTATATTCTATTTAGGAAAATTCCGATTGCTACATGCTACAGCTCTTTTTCTTTTATCTTTCGGTCTCCAATCTCATAATATATCGTGTTATATTACAATTTGTTTTTTTCACAAATCTCTAAACAAGTTCCCGGCAAATTTAATTGTTTTCAACACATCGAATAATCCTGTAATTAAAGTTTACACGTCGGTTTGGCCAACATCATTAGTTAAATAGAGTTTTCAATTAGTGTCACGCCTGAAATTCTTAGCATATGTTTGGAAATGGAATATTAATTTTAGAAATTAAAAAACATTAAATTGGATTATTATTTAATTATTAGCTTTGCTTTTGCATTTAAATTGCAGTGTGATCTTCGTAATGATGGTGTCCCTTCCCGTGCTGATTGGTTATTATGCTGTTCTAGAGTTTGTTCATTGACCTCGTGTAAATGAGACCATTAAGAGCCAAGACTATCCTTCTCAAACTTTATAATATCATATAATTTAGCCCTCCTTGCATGTAATTTTGTCGAAATTTCAATCTTAACGGTTCGGTCGTAAATGTAAATGTAAATGATCAACATGGTTTGGATTTTTCTACATCGTTTGACTTTAATGAGTACGACGCTAGAGACAAAAATTAAATCCTCGTACATGTTTTTTTTTAATGACCGTTTGATCGAATTCATGATTTGCAATTATAATTCGCTGTTGAATTTATCAGATACAGATAAATTTGTCGTGTTTCTTACATTTGTGATACCATGCGGCCTTTAATTAGATTTTGTCCGAGATTGATACTAAAAATTTTCACACTAGTAATATTTTTAACTGTTGTTGACGTCTCTTTCGGTTATGATGGTGATGACGTTATTGAAGACGATATTCTAATAATGATATTTTTCGCCTTTATGTGTTTACTATGAACTTTTTTTCTTTGTCCTCGGAATTTAGCCGGCGATCGTGCCACTGGGCTAGTCATTGTATTGCACTCGAGTTAATCTAAGTTCCATAAATTACTTTATTTTATACTCTTAGGGTTCACATTTTAATTTTTCATTAAATAAAATTTTTTTTATATAATTAATTAAAAATATTAATTAGTTCCTTGTTCCTTGTTCTAGAATCTTTTGACCCAAAAGTAGTTCCTTGTTCTTCAAGACTTTTGAAATTTCAAATTATTATAATTTTCAAAAACTATAAAATAAAATAAAATAAAATTTATAATATCGAAAATTTGTATTATTGCCCTATTGAAATATGTTTTTATACAATAAAAATGTATTTAAATGAAAGTTCAGTAATTAAAGTATAATTTAATAGTATATGTTCTTTTGAATCAAGATTTATTTGAAATATAGTTTTTAATAATTATTTATTGGCCACAACTATTTTAATATTGGGTATTTGACAAAAAAAAACTATAAACTATAAAATAAGCGACAAGTCAAATCTTAAACAAATTTTAGTAATCAAAAAACTTTAAACTATGATTAATGAATATGGCAAATTTTACATTCACGTTTTTTAGTTAACAACGTGTCACGAGCGTCCATGCTAACTTCTGAATGTCTGTGTATACGCTTTTACAGGAAAAAAATGTCGTCTGTTCACCCAAAAGATATAAGTTCTAGACGATTGTACTTATATAACGGACGTTCGCGTCTATGCTTTTACATAGAATAAGACAACCGAACGTTAAGAGCCGACGTCTACTCCCTTAAATATTTTACTTTTGGAGAACCATGTTTAAATAATGGAGTCTGAGTATTATCTTTAAAGAGAAATTGACGATTGCATGTAAGAGGGGATGATCGCATTTTCAAATATATTGCATAACAAAATAGAGGCCCATGGGCATCTAGGGATGCCAGGGTATGTACTGCAAACATCCACGTCCATGCAAAACCAATTACAACATTTTTGAACGCTCTGAGGAAGCTGAAATCAATGAGGGATTGCACGAAAATCGCTCAGAAATTGCCTAGGTCACACAATTTGCATAGAGGGTGTTCGTTCTTAATGTGTGGTAGTTCGAATTTTATACATCAGAGCGCAAACTTGTATATTTGAAAGTGTGGTTGTTCACTCTTACGTGCAGTCATCGGCTTCTATTTAAAGTCATTACTCAAACGTCCGTTATTTAAGTATGGTTGTCCATAAATAAAATATTTAAGAGAGCAAACATTCGCTCTTAGTGTTTGAACATCCGCTTCTATGTAAAGGCGAAGACGCAGACGTTTATTAAATAAGTACAGTCGTTCGAAATTTATATATTTTAGGTGGACAGATGACCTTTCTTTACCTGCAATTATTTGATTTTATGTAAAAAGATATACATGAATATTTACATGTTGGCGTAGAAATTCAAAACATATTTTTTAATAAAAAAAATATGACCATAAAATTTATCTTATTTTATTTTTTATAATTCTGAACTTTTTTTTATATTGAAATTAGTGTAAAGTTTAATTTTTTAGGACATTTTATTTGGTTAAATCTCCTTTAATATTTTTATATTTAATTTAATAACATAACAAAACATTGCAATCAATCCTAAATCTATGATGTGCACAATGACGTAACATGCTTTACTTGTCATTTGTCAACAACTTCCTCACCAATTTATTGAAAAGCAAGATTCAAATAAGTAATCAAGTCCTTAAATTAAAATATTAATTATTTATTTCTAACTAAGCACCACGACTTCTACATTTAGACGTGACAATTATTTCAAAGGTACTCAAATACACGTGCATTTATATTAAATTTTGACAAAACTGACGTCATAATTAAAATGTCACAATTAGATTAACAGAAAAATATAATTTATCATATCGTAATCGTGTGTATATATATATATATATATATATATATATATATATATATATGTAAATGATCAACTCTCCATCACATCATGAATATTATAATCTGATATTTTTGTTTGCAAATAAATGTTTGTATTTAATATGATAAATAATGTTAATTAAAGTAATATTATTGCTACTAAGGTACGAGAGTTAACCAGCTCCACTTAGAATTAATGCAAACAAACAGTTGAAACAATATTAATTAATGGAATAATTAAGCTTATGGATGATAATTATATTATTTTAAATCATTAAATTATTTGAAATTGATCGTCCCTTTGGTAAGTTGTGCTGTCTCTTTTGGTCTGTATTCAAGTAGTGATATCTCTTCCCTTTGTCCATGGCATCAAAAATTAATTAGTGAATATTAATAAATTTTTTAATTAAAAACTAATTATCTAATAAGTTATTAACATCATAATATTCAACTGAAATTATAATTTTTTAATATATTTTTATTAAAAATAAATTATTCTAAACTTCGTTAAATGTTTTACGTTTTTTGTTTGTAGTGATCAATTTAACTGATCCGGATTACTTGAACTAATTCAATAAGACAGTCTAACTGAAATTTGTATTGAAAAAATTATAATTTGTATTTATTTAAATTTATTTGTAAATATTTAAAAATAGTATTTGTCAGACACATTTTAAATATTATTTCCTGCCTGAAAAGGGCTGAAATATTGTGTCTTCAATATCCTAGGATTATTTATAAAAATAAAAGATAATCTTGGAATTTAATTGGCTTAAGATACTCTTAATATTAAAAGTAATTTAAACAATGCATTGTAATTTATATTTTAACTTAATTAATTCCAATTTTATTAATAATAAACAGCTTCTAAGTGGATTGCATAAAGAGATGTTCGATGGGTAGAAGAGTCAAAGGAGGCTGCTTCAATTATTCTTCCCATCCAATCCAAGAAGCTCGTGGGAAATAGAAGCTTGATTGTCGCGCCTCTCTGTTTCGCCACCTTTTTGTGCGTAGAAAAGTTCGAAAAAAAACCGTGCGGCACACGGCAAAAAGCATATGCTATATAAAGGACTAATACCCTGATGCCAACACAGCGAACTAGTTCTGGAAGGTTGGAAACTAGTGCTTTAAATCTTTTGGGTATCACAGAAGAGGTACAGGGTTTTTCAAGGTATTTTCTTGATCTTTGTCTTGATGAGCTCCGAATGTTGTGATTTGTTGAAGGTTTTCTCGTAAATGGGCTGTAATGGTGGTTAAGAGACTGTTCTTTTTGTTTCGCCAACCTCCATTGATCTCATTTTTTGATGGGTAGCTTCGTAGCTTAGAAGCAAATCGGTTCGTAAATGTCGGAGAAGTTGTTTATCAATCTTTTTCTGGATCGAGTTTGTTTTTTCTATTCTGTTTCTGGGTTTTCTGCAAATGGGTTGTCTTTCTTGGTAGTCGTGGGTTTAGCATTGGCGGCTTCGATTTTCTTCTTCTTTTTATTGTGCTTCTTTACAGGATGGATAACATCATTTATGTGTTTATCTGATCGCTTAATGAATGATCTTCTATCTGTAGGCAATGGGCATCTCTCTGTTTCTCTCTCCTCTGTTTTTGCTCTTTGGGTTGAGATTCTTTTTAGTTTACTATCCTATGGCTTGAGCTTTACATCTTCTGGGATCTCTGTCTCTCTCACTTCCCTTTTGTTCTAGTCTTGGGGTAGTTTGCTTGACAGGTTTCCACTTCTGTTATCAGTGTATTTTTCTAAGCCATCTTTAGGGGTTATTAATTAATTCGATCCCAATTTCCAATAATTATGCGGTGATGATGAAGCTTTTGTTCTCACCAAGCTTATAAAATACATGTTAAGTGTCTTATAGGGAGTAAAGCAACAACTTGGGGATATATTTTAATGTCCATTGACTTCTAGATGCGTTAGGCATGTTTGCTTGTGGCTACTACCATTTTAAATGATTTATTTATTTACTTCTCTCATTTTATTTGTCAGAGTTCGGTGTGCGTCGAATTTTATCTAGCCAAGCTAGTAGTCCCACATTGTAGATCTCATTTAAAGTTTTATTTTTTCTATAAATTCATGTAAGCTAGAATCGCAAAGCTTGTCGTAGTAGATTTATTCATCTGTTCAAATAAATATGGTGTCGCACGTCTTCCATTTCTAACATTATTTTATTCAAAGTTTGATTTCATTAAGTAATCACATTTGAAAATCTGTCCTGCCCTATCAAATGTTCGTCAATATCTAATATTTTTTGCTTTACTGGATGTAGAAAGCTTGGTTTACGATAATGGTGAATGAGATTCATGAAAATCAAAATATAGATGAATCCCCCACATCAAAAGGCAATACAGAAGCAGAATCAGGCTCTGCCAACAATGGGGGAGATCAGCAAGAATCGAAGAAGAAGAAAGAAAACAAAAAATCAAGCACAGTTCCATTTTACAGGCTCTTCTCATTGGCAGACTCTTTCGATATTCTTTTGATGATCATCGGAACAATCGCTGCAATTGGAAACGGCTTAAGTATGCCTCTTATGACGATATTGTTCGGGCAATTGACTGATTCTTTTGGAGGCAATCAAAACAATCCAAACCTTCTCGATGCAGTTTCATCGGTAGGATTAGTATTGTAAATGTTTATATTGTTCTCTTAACAATCTACCATAGCTAGATTGCAAGTTGGCGGGTTGTCTTTTTTGACAGAATGTTGTTGAGACATGTCTTTAATCCTTAACTTCTACAATTTCAGGTTTGTCTTAAATTTGTCTACCTTGCAATTGGATCTGGTGCTGCTGCTTTCCTTCGTAAGTACTCACGATTATCAAACACGTGTTTCTTTTTTGTTTCATTTTATGTATTAGCTATCAACTTTGTTTTTTTTATAGTTTGTCTTTCAATACAAATTTGTTTCAATTCAATTGTATTGAGTGACTTGTGTTCATTATCAGAGGTGGCTTGTTGGATGGTGACCGGGGAAAGACAAGCTTCCCGTATTAGAGGTTTGTATTTGACGACTATATTGAGACAAGACGTGACGTTCTTCGACATGGAAACAAATACCGGAGAGGTTATAAGTCGAATGTCCGGGGATACTGTTCTAATACAAGATGCAATGGGAGAGAAGGTAAAATTTTGATCTTCCTTTTTTTTTCCTTAAAAGAAGCTAAATTTGTCTTAGCCAAGAAAAGACATTAGGCAATCAGGAAGGACCTAAATATGTCTCATAATCACAGGTTTGAAAAAAGCCTTGAGTTGGGTACTTTCTTGTTTGAGTAACTTCCATTTTCATGATTTCATTTGATCGAACATTTTTCTATCCTTCAGGTCGGGAAATTTATCCAGCTTACGGCGACGTTCTTCGGAGGGTTCATAATAGCTTTAGTGAGAGGGTGGCTGCTAACTCTTGTCATGTTTTCCACCATTCCCCCTCTTGTCCTTGCAGGAGGAATAGCATCAGTAATCATTTCCAAAATGTCAACACAGGGGCAAGCTGCATATGCGAAAGCAGCCGACGTCGTTGAGCAAACGATCAGCTCTATAAGAACAGTACGATCAATAGTTTATCTACTTCTATTTATAGCAATTATACATGATATTAAATTTCAATCCTCGTGCAGGTAGCATCGTTTACAGGGGAGAAACAAGCTGTCTCAAAGTATAAGAAATTTCTAGTTGATGCGTATAGATCCGGAGTTAACGAAGGGTTAGCTGCAGGGTTCGGCTTTGGCTTGGCAATGCTCGTAATTTTCGCTGGCTATTCGTTAGCTATTTGGTATGGTGCAAAGATGATAACAGAAAGAGGGTACACTGGGGGTGAAGTGTTAAATGTAGTTATTGCAGTGTTAACTGGTTCCATGTAAGTTTCCTTCTAAATTTTTCTCATCTCTTTGAATAATCTTTCCTATGGTTTGTTACGAGTTTTTTGGGCTTTTTTTAGGTCTCTGGGTCAAGCATCTCCATGTCTGAGTGCATTTGCTGCAGGTCAAGCTGCAGCGTTTAAAATGTTTGAGACGATTAACAGAAAGCCAGAGATCGATGCTTATGATACAAAAGGAAAGGTTTTGGAGGACATTAATGGAGATGTAGATTTAAAGGATGTTTATTTTAAGTACCCATCGAGGCCAGAGGAGCTAATATTTAATGGATTTTCTCTACATATCCCGAGAGGAACGACTGCAGCTTTAGTGGGAGAAAGCGGAAGTGGAAAGTCAACAGTGATCAGTTTGATTGAGAGATTTTATGATCCACTGTCTGGCGAAGTTCTCATTGATGGCATCAACCTCAAAGAATTTCAACTTAAATGGATTAGAAGCAAAATTGGCTTGGTTAGCCAAGAACCCGTGTTATTCGCATCTAGTATTCGAGACAATATCGCATATGGAAAGGACGGGGCCACTAATGAAGAAATACGAGCTGCAGCTGAACTTGCAAACGCGTCAAAATTTATCGATAAATTGCCGCATGTACTAACTTTAATCCCCATTTCAGTTATCTTTTTGATGATTTAAGCTTGTTGATTTGACAAAAAGAATGTGTAATTTGAATACAGGGACTAGATACAATGGTGGGTGATCATGGAACCCAAATGTCTGGGGGCCAGAAGCAAAGAATCGCCATTGCTAGAGCAATTCTAAAAGATCCGAGAATCTTGCTTTTAGATGAAGCGACAAGTGCTCTCGATGCAGAATCTGAGCATGTTGTACAAGAGGCGTTGGATCGTATAATGGTGAATCGGACGACTGTAATTGTCGCACACCGATTGAGCACTGTGAGGAACGCAGATATGATCGCTGTGATTCATAGAGGAAAGATGGTCGAAAAGGGTATGAATTTAGTGAAATATATTTGATATCCAATCTAGATTCTTGTTCATATTAATGTTATTTGATCCAAAATTGTGTTTTAACTTGTCGATAAATTGATCAGGATCACATACGGAGCTTCTTGAGGACCCTGAAGGAGCATACTCTCAGCTTATACGCTTGCAAGAAGTCAACAAACAATCACAGGAAGTCACGGCCGATCAAAATAAACCAGAAATTACATCAGATTCTTTGGGGCAATCAAGTAAAAGGATGTCTTTTTTAGGATCCATAAGTCGTGGTTCGTCCGGACTTGGAAATAGCAGCCACCATTCGTTCTCTGTTTCATTTGGTTTACCTACAGGACAAGTTCAACCCGATGTTCTACTCATAGAGGAGGAAACTCCGGTTTCTTCACAAAAACTACCGAGAGTGTCTTTACGTCGCCTTGCCTACCTCAACAAGCCGGAAATTCCCATACTTCTGGCCGGAGCAATAGCTGCAATTATGAACGGGGCGATTCTTCCATTATTTGGTCTAATGTTCTCGAATGTTGTCGAAACATATTATAAACCGCACGATGAGCTGATAAAAGATTCAAATTTTTGGGCTTTAATATTTTTGATCCTCGGTGTGGCTTCGTTCGTCGTTATTCCTGCTAGATCGTACTTTTTTGCCGTGGCAGGAAATAAGTTGATCCAACGCATACGGTTGATTTGTTTTGAGAAGGTGATTAACATGGAGGTCAGTTGGTTTGACGAGGCAGATAACACAAGTGGCACAATCGGTGCAAGGCTTTCGGCAAATGCAGCTATGGTGCGGGCCCTAGTTGGGGATGCACTTGGTCAAATGGTCGAGAATATTGCGGCCATGACAATCGGTTTGATCATCGCTTTTGTTGCAAGTTGGCAGCTAGCTCTGATTGTTCTTGTCATGTTTCCTCTTATTGGACTCAATGGATACGTTCAGATGGAGTTTCTCAAAGGATTTAGCGCCGATGCTAAGGTAATTCGATACCCTCAAACTCTATGGCTACTAGCAAACATGCATACACAACTAGAATATTTGATATATATTCAAATATGCATACATGCATACTTTCTCTCCTGCCCGCAAAAACTGAACATTAGAGTTCGATAACTGGAATTTAATTTTGCACATTTTTATCAACACAGACAATAGACAACATTTTGTTTTTTTTTGATGTGGGTTGCTGACAGTTTTTGTAAGTGATGTGTATTTAAGGAAGAATATGTCAATTGGTGTAGATGATGTATGAAGAAGCTAGTCAGGTAGCTAATGATGCAGTGGGGAGTATAAGAACAGTGGCTTCATTTTGTGCAGAAGAGAAAGTGATGCAACTCTACAAAAAGAAATGCGAAGGCCCTCTTAAATCAGGAATAAGACAAGGCTTGATCAGCGGGATCGGATTCGGCTTATCCCTCTTCCTCATGTTTTCCGTTTATGCAGCCAGCTTCTACGCCGGAGGACGGCTCATTCAGGCCGGGAAGGCCACATTTTCTGACGTTTTTCGTGTAAGTAGTAGATTTTGATGTCTCATCATTCTTTTTTTTTTTTTAATTTGAGTTGATTCATTGATTGATTGTTATATCGTTGTTCCAGGTTTTCTTTGCTCTGACCATGGCTGCCGTGGCAATTTCTCAATCAAGCTCCATTGCTTCTGATTCCACCAAGGCCAAAGACGCAGCTGCCTCGATCTTTGCGATGATTGATCGAAAATCAGCTATTGATCCCAGCGATGAATCGGGGGAGACCTTGGATCAAGTGAAGGGAGAAATTGAGCTTCGACATGTGAGCTTCAAGTATCCGTCCAGACCGGACGTACAAATCTTTCGAGACCTGAGCTTGGCTATTCGTTCGGGCAAGGTACATACTCAAACTACAAAGTGTTTTATGATTCCATTTAATAACTCAAATCTTACTTATGGTTTTATTTTCTTCTCTTTTCAGACAGTGGCTCTTGTCGGAGAAAGTGGAAGCGGAAAATCCACGGTTATCTCATTGTTGCAAAGATTTTACGACCCCGATTCAGGCCATATTACGATTGACGGGATTGATATTCAAAAGTTCCAACTCAAGTGGTTGAGGCAGCAAATGGGACTAGTGAGCCAAGAACCGGTTTTGTTTAACGACACAATTCGTGCCAACATTGCCTACGGAAAGGAAGGGAACGCAACCGAAGCCGAGATAATGGCTGCCTCCGAATTGGCCAACGCTCACAAGTTCATCAGCAGCTTGCAACAGGTTAGCATCGCTGTTCTTTTAATGATATACTCTATCTAAGAATTATTATAACAGCGATGCCTTATTATATCAAATATTTCGATGCCAAAATGCAGGGCTACGATGCCATGGTGGGCGAAAGGGGAGCTCAATTGTCAGGCGGGCAAAAGCAACGGGTGGCAATCGCGCGTGCAATAATCAAGAGTCCAAAAATACTACTCTTGGACGAAGCAACGAGTGCGCTCGATGCGGAATCAGAACGGGTCGTACAAGATGCGTTGGACAAAGTTATGGTGGACCGAACGACGATCATAGTGGCGCATAGATTATCAACCATAAAAAATGCAGACGTGATCGCAGTCGTTAAAAATGGAGTGATAGTAGAGAAGGGAAAGCACGACAATTTGATTAACATCAAAGATGGGTTTTATGCTTCTTTAGTTGCCCTTCACACTAGTGCTTCAACTTCTTGAGAAGTTTTGTTTTGTAATTTAATTGTGTGTCGTGTTAAATTAAAACGTTGTGGTGGTCGATTGAGGTTGTTTTATAGTATCATGTATACAATTATATATGTCACGAGCTAATTCGATCGTTTCGTATGGACGTCATGTCAATAACATGTAAACAAAAGAAAAACATGCATTAAGAAGTGGAGATTAAAGAATGCAGTAAAATCTGTGACAGCTCGTTTTGAGAAAGCAGAGACGACTTAAGATGCTGTTGATTGTGAGGGTTTAGTCCATATTAGTGGAAGTGCACATTCTCACATCGCCTGGAAAAGTAAAAAGTGAGTGACTTATAAGTAGAGTTTTTCAGTGCTCCTAGTACAATATTGTTTGATTTGGACTAATTCATTTTTTACTCTCCCAATCGATGTAAGATTGTGCACCTCTACTGGTATGGGCTGGACCCTCATAATCAACAGCATCTTGGTCGTACTTGCTACCCCCACTGGTATGGATTGAACCATCATAATCAATAGCATATTGGATCGTACTTGCTACCCTATTGGTATGGGCTGAATCCTCATAATAAACAGTATGTTGAATCGAACTTGCTTTCACAGAACGGGCTGCCATAAAATCAATCTAAATAAACTGAATATTTGATTGGAATACCGAGATTTCGTCGTCTAGCTGTGAATTTCTTATTCAATTACCAGTGTGAGGATGAAATGCATAAAGAGTAACATGCATACATAAGAAAAGCATGCAAAAAGAATGGATTAATAGCAGGCCCAGACTTAGAAGGGTAACTGCTAATGATTTTAATAGCACCTAATCTATCCAACTCCCACCCACTCTTACAATATGTGGGCTTGCTACACTAATTTCACCAACACCTAGAAACTCATGCTCTTTAAGCCTTCCTCTTGCTCTTGCTCTTGCTCTTTCTCAATCATCTAATTCACAGCCTCCTTCTCTCTCTAACCCCCCATCACTCCATCTTTCTCTCTCTAGCCTTCAATTGATCTGGTAATTTATGGTCTATCAATTGAAATCCAACAAGATAGGAAAGAACAAGCTCATGGGAGGAAATATAGCAGTAACCATATCAGAGTTGTACTGCATATGATATTTGCTACATAGAAGTTAAAAGCAGTGATTCACCAACGATGACAAATTGAAATGTAATCCCAGCATCTCCATAAAAAAAGAAGCAGCTTTTTGTTCTTACCAAACAACAGATCTAATCTTCATTTCAAGCTCCACAGTTTGGGATATACAATTGTTTTAGCTCCTAAGTAATAATGTAGTTTAAGAATCATAATAAACAAAACAAATCAGTTGTCTTGACATTCACAATTGCAGAAGAACCCAGATGAACCCCAATCATACAATCAAATCAATGTTATAAGCACTATCTATATATATATAGAGAGAGAGAGAAAGAGTAGAGTAGAGAGAGAAGGAGAGACCTAGAGATGACAACCAAAGCAATTACAGGTCTTGGGAGTGAAAGCACAGAAGCCAAAAGGTCGGTTTGGGATATGACAGTTGATTGCATAGCAACATGGGGACGCCAAACAAAGCCCTCTAGCTCCTCCACAACAAGTACAGAGAGCACATATCTGAAAGCTTCTCAATCTCCTCCTACTCTCATTCATCATCATCATAATCCCCGTTTCCCCAGCTTCCAAAATGGGCAAAAATTCAGCAACAGACCCATTTACCTCAACACAAAACCAGATTAATTCAATACCCATGAAAAATAAAGCACTAATTTCACGAGGAAACTGAAGAGATCTGTGGAAAGACACAGAATAAAAACACTCACAGGGGTGAAATTTGAACTTGCTTCGATACGAACGATCTCCATGGCTAGAAAGAAAAACAAGAAGAACGTGAATGCCACCCGAGAACCAGACATTATCAAGAACTTCAATGGGCGTCTCGGGAAATGCAGATTTGGGAAATTAGCGACGGAAGAAAAAAGGCGGGTTTGATCTTTAACGAGGGTTTTTGGAATTTGGGTGAGAGACAGCAAATAAGTTGACAAATGGTTTGAAGAACTAGCGCAGGTTTGACATTGAAGCGTTCTTAAAGGGTTGCTAAAGCAGTTTCTGGTGTGAAAACTGGAAGGGAAGAGATTGGATTATTGAAGAAATTGAGAGAGGCAGGCTTGGAAGCATTATACAGTCTGAACGAAACGAAATGAACTCCCAGCTCAAGCAGTAGTACGTGAATGAACAGCAAAGATCCTGTCTTTAATATCTCATATCGCCATCACATCTACATGTGGATATGATATATACTATAATTTTATATCCTAATATCTCCTTTATTTATTTAAAATATTATAAATAAAAAAATAAACAATTCACTATTAAATAATTTTTAAATCTTAAATAAAAATAACGTGAAAATATAAAGAGTGAAATATATATATATATATATATATGTATATATATGTGTATGTAATTCATGGTAACTGACAGTTGGATGGATGACGACCCATCATTTGTTTGTCCGATTTATTTGAAAATACAATAAAATAAAAGATAATTAATGTAATAACTAAAATACTTAAATAATTTTTGTTAATAAATGAACGATGTAAATATTATTGTCATATTTTTCGTTAATATTTTGAAATAAACATTAAAAACAAGAATTTTTTTTTATTTTTCTAGTTTTCTTCATATCTTTCCGTCGAATTTGTTGAATTCTAATTTTAATATCGACAGGTTTGTGCAGTTTGTTAATGATGATGAAATAAATTTAAACAGTTTGTTACTCGATAAATTCAAATAGTTCAATAATCTGAGGTCACCCAATGAAAATAAAAGATTTTTCAGTTAAACTGTTTGTTAAAAAATTAATGTTGAACTATACATGTTTATGATTCAATGAGGAAACTCGTTGAAAAATACATTGTCTGCTACACTTAATAAAGATAAAGAATTCAACAAATAAAGCGGAAAGAGTATTTTTCGTAGCGAAAACTAGCCTTCCATTGTGGAAAGTAACGGAAACTAGTCTTTCGCTGTGGAAAGAAAGTCTCATTTCCGTTGTGAAAAATATTCTTTCTGCAACGGAAAATAGCAAAAACTAACATTTCGCTGTAAAAAGTAAGTCTATTTTCCATTGCGAAAAATATTTTTTTCGCAACGGGAAGGAGTCTTCTGTTGTAGAAAGTGAGTAATTGAATTATCTACTGAGGAAATAAATTGAAATTTTTAATGAAAAACGTGACAATAATATTTTTTATATTTATTTTTTATAGTTTAATATTTTATTTATTATAAAAAAATTTTATTTAGTGATTGCATTGTCAATCAAATTATTTTTGTTAATTTTCCTAAAATAAAATTGTAAAAATGACTTAATTTTGCAAAAATATAATACTTAACATTACATGATGAAAGTCCCTTTGAAAAATGGCATAAATTATGTTATTCATCATTTTAATTTTTTTTTTTATATATCTGCCATAAAAAAATTAATTATTTTTTATTTGATTAATTGTTCATGACACTCCTATCAATATTTAATAATAGCTAAATGGACCCATTAAAATATTATTTAATAAAAATAAGATATGTTTATTGATACAAGACTTGTTCAACGCATTGATAAACAAGCGTTAGTTGATTTAATGACAAATTAGTATAGCAATAGTATGCAAGTATTTGCAAGATAATTTTTCTCGATAATTAATATTAGAGCTCGATTATTTATATAACCAATACGAATAGCGTTGTCACAAACTATAAATATATTGGTTCTGGCTTTTTTTAGTTTAGTTTATTCTGGACCGGGTTTGGTTTATTAAATCAGATCTATGCACTTCAATATCTTTCTTTAGTTTTGACAGTCAATTTGGTACAAAGAGTAATCAGGAGAAAAGTGAAGACAGAAGAGAAAAATGAGGATTTCTTGTATGCTTGCTAGAGAGGTGAAATCTACATAGGGAAGAGGGGTTTCTTCAAGATTTGTTTCTTCTGTTCTTTCTTGGGTTGTTTTCTCTGTACAGAATATTCATTTATTTTCTTTAATGGAAAGTGACGTGAAATGGGATTGTTCGAATCTGCTTGCTCAGGGAGGTGAAATCTACACACGGAAGAGGGGTTTCTTCCAAATTTGTTTCTTCTGTTCTTTCTTGGGTTATTTTCTTTGTACAAAATATTCATTTATTTTCTTTAATAAAAAGAGTTTACAGATTGCATCTGTGGATGTAGGACGTATTGTCCAAACCATGTTAATCCTGGTGTTGATTCTTTGTCGTTACGATCTTTATTCTTCCTGCATAGTATTTTTTCTACACAAACACATAAAAGTGACACGCAAATATCATTCTAATACGACTTCGTTTCTTAAGCCTAAGAAATAGTTTTTGCATGATCACGATATTGTTTGTGTAAAACATTTCATCTTCGAGAGTTAATCTCAAGAACTAATAGCTTAAACTAGTCCAATTTGATTCCTTCCTCGATCAAACTTCGTTGCAACTCGAGAGAGAAATTGCTAGCCGACATTTTTTCACTGACATTATAAAAGATAATGCAATCGCGATATTTAACCAATCGTAAGTTGAGACGACAACGCATTATTAGGGGTGGAAAAGAAGACCTTATAATAAACATGTTTTGATGTTAAAATTAACCACTTACAATGTTCATGCATAAAATTGTATCCCTTTAAACCATGGTGTTACCCGTCATGACCAACAATCGGTCGAGGAGACTGGATAGGTGGCTTCGAGAAAAGGAACTCCGAAGGTGAAAACCCGAGAAAGTTCAGGTCGAATCGTCGTGTCCAAAATTTGATGGCTTAGGCTTCCCATAGATGGCGATGATCTAAGAATTATCAAGTGTTTCACATAAGGTTAACCAAATGTGACAATTTTCAACAAATTTTTATACAAAACCGAAACATGAAATTCATCGGAACAAGTCTTTCGACCGAAATATGAATTTTCCGGAAGAAAAGACCGAAACAAACAAGAACTCTGTACACCTCCAGCAATGGGAAATGAATGTACAATCGTTTTCAAAACATCTTGAGGCCATTTTCACCCGTCTGGGTCGATACGATCGCCGCTAGAAGACATCTGTCTGGTCTCTGAAAGTGAAAGTCTCCTCGGCTGTGTATGGCCTCCTGCGATCAGTCCTTCAGGTGACAAATTTAGACCCGATGCTCCAGGCGATGAAACTAATAAGCGCCGAGCCGGATAACCCGACGACTGCGATGCAAAGAGATTGTGCGAGACGATACCCATCGGGTGGTCGAATTTGCAGCTCGGACCAAACTTGCAGATACCATAACGAGAATAGAACATGCACAAAGGTTCCCCCTGTCGCATGTCGAACAACATAGGCTAGATCAACACGAATTTTCACAAACTAAGACAGAACAACATCCTAACAAAATTGTGTCCCATGAAATGAAACGATAGACCACGAGGGAGTATGCATTACTAACCGGACGCAAGGGAAGGCCGAGGGGGCTCAAAACACAATCCGGAGCCGGTATTAACCTCTCTCTCGGATGATGGAATCTACAAACAACGCCGAATTTGCAGTCACCGGTTTTCATGTAAAACTGACACTCGGGCTGGCCAGGTCTCTCGGGAAATACATTGTCCCTGTGCAATGCGTAGTACCCAACAGGAACAGAGCCCGAGCGAAACGGAGAAAACGATACTTCAGATCCTACACTAGCAGATTCATTTTGACGTATAACTCCATAAACCTGACTATTCGCCGACAATGGCTGCTGATTCTCTGATGCAGAAACTGATCCTAAAGTACCCTAAATGAAAAAAAACATTCAAAGTCACAAAAACGTTGATCGAATTCGTCACTATCGACGAATCATGAAATATGTAAGCAATCTTCTTATTTTGGGAAAATAATCAGTTTTCTGATGATAATTTCAAGGGGACACAAAGAAATGAAGGCTTACACTGTATGCATTCCAACCTTGAACTGAAACCAGTCCTTGAGGAAGAATAACTGGTGCATAACTTGAAGGGCCCTGCCCTCTCGGACTCGGAACGAAAGACGCCCTGGACCAATCCGTAATTCCTCCTTGATACGACTGCTGACTAGTAGTCGGAGATGGGATGGTCGGATAAACAGAAGATCCATGTAAGGAAACCATCATGTTCGTCAGTTGAGGGTGATGGAATTTACAGGTACTCCCAAATTTGCACAGTCCGGTTCTTAAATAATATGCACATTCCATCTCGTTCTGGACGAGAGAAAGAACAAAAAGTTATAAAGGAATACGATTCTAATTCCTTCGTAAAAAGATACGACAAAAAAACTAATACGATTGGCTCTGAGCATCGATAATAAATGGGATAGTAGATTCGAACCGGGCGAAGCGGATATCCTAAGACGTTTAAGGAAACTCTTCCAGCAATCCCGGCCTTGTCTCGAGGATGATGAAACTTGCATGTGGCTCCAAACTTGCAGGTTGCAGTCTTCAGGTAGTACTGAAGAGAATTCATATAGAAATCTTAAGAAAGCCGTAAATTCAAATATAAGAATAAAAAACGACAAAACGGGACAAATAAGCACATTCTAAATAGTACGATGACAATTAACTTCTGTTAATGTCGCATAAACATTGTCCAAATCGATGGACATGCCTGACATTCCGGCTGTCCAAATCTCTCCGGATATTCCCCCTTCATCCTTGCAGTGGCAATTGCCTGAAATTAACAAAATTCGCCTAAGTGTAGATCAAATAAAAACATGACAACATAGACAACATCGAAAGCCAAGACTTTTAGCCTGGTCGATTTTCAAGGGAATGCTTGATTTAGGAGCATAAGATAGAGGCTCTATGTCTAATTAAGAAAGTGTCGCAAATGAACAATCCTTTACCAGCTTTCTGTCGGGAGGATGGTTAAAACGGCAAGTTGCTCCAAATCTACATAGGCCGGTTCGAATGTAATAAGAACAATCTAGCTCTCCTGGACGCTCGGGATATGATCCAGTTTCCATCGATTCGCTTGATCTCAAATTCATTTGCCACAACGCATCTGTAATATTAGCCGTATAAACTCGCACCAATCAATTCGGCAGCTCATACCTAACGAGCTCGATAAAACTCGAGCTCATTCAGCAAACGATGAGTATTGCCTAATTTCAACGTTTTCGGCCATAAACTGGATAGATAACAATCTCACTAACAGCACAAAACAAAAGATTGCAGAGAAACCTCAAAAAATAAGAAACCAAGAACAAAACAAAAATCTTAAAATGTTCTGATAATTGAACAATAAACAACAAAAATCATGAATATCCTTTCAGATTCTTCGTAACAAAGATTCTTTTTGTTTTTTCGAACTAATATCCTTTGCATGACAAATGAATAGCAGCATTAAAGACAGTCATTTCTCCATGCCAACAAAAAGGGAAGGGTGAAAAGGACGATTCATGTAGAAGTCCATGGCGTCCAAATCCATTCTCTGTACCAATTACCAACAGTGAATCTCCGACAAAAGCTTAAAACCCCGTACAACACAATAATGCTATAATCTCATTTTTCAAACCAATCAAAAAGGAACCCATAAACTATAGTAAAAAATTGAAACGAGGAAATGAAGTTTTCAGAAAACCTTCGCTCAACGGCGGCGACAGAGCTGAGGACGGCCCTTCCGTCACTGCAGCTCGGGGCAAAGGAACTCCGGAATCGAACTCCATCTCGAACAACAAGCCTTCGTCGTCATCACCACGCCGGCGCCGTTAAAATCCCCAGTGGAATTCCCATTCCCCTATACCTCTCCGACCATCCGACTACCAGCTAACGATGAATCAACTATTTCCGTCCGAATCACAATCAGCCTGGGGAGAGTGGCTGATGATCAACATACAAAACGAAAAAAATAATCTTTTAGATATAGAGAGAGAGAGAGAGAGAGAGAGAGGGACGAGGGTCCTCGTCTCTTCTCCACAAACTTAAGAGAATTGCCAATAAAAACCAACCAACCATCCAACTTCAGACATCTTCTCTCTCTGCTTTTTCACCCCGCGTTTTCTTGGAGGAGAACTGTCTTCGACCTTTCTCCACTCTCTCAAATCCGCCTTTTTCTCTACCCGCTCTGTCAATTCGCCACGTGGATTGTCATCTTCGATCACGGGTGAGCGACGTTTCAAATGACACCCTCGAATCCACTGCTTCATTATTCGGTGAACACGTGTCCAACAAGTCAGCGAGTGGTCCTCATGAAAAATCTTGCGCGTGATGGTGAAGGCGAAACCAGAGACTCCGAACGGCTTCATATCACTTCTTTTACTCTTTCCAGGTCCGGTAGCTGTAATTTCTTTTCCTTCAATATTTTTTTATTTAATTTAAAATGTAAAATAAAATATATTTATTAATCCGCAAATGAATAAGCGGTCTTCTCCTCGGATAATTTTGAAGGGGCAAAACTAAGGGTCTTCGGTCGTCTCACCTGAGGCCCACTGGCACTGACCGGTCCGTCAGATAAAGCTCGCGGGGCAACCTGTCTTTATTAAATGGGGCCCAAGCCCAACCTGAGGGTTGGCCCGACCATGGCAAGGCCAGGTTCGACTTAGACCGGCTCACCGGCCACAGGTCGGTTGGTGAGGCTGGCCTGTAATTAGCTGAATTCAATTTGTTTTGAATGATTAAGCAATTAACCCATGAAGTATGAGAAACCACAACAGTTTTATAAATTAACCTCTGAACTATAATAATGATATACTGTAATTTAACAATTTTACCCTTAAACTATAATAAATTGCCACCTTTTAATAAATTAATTTTTGAACTACTGTGGTTTAATAATTTAATCTCCAAACTAGTGGTTGTGTTTATTATTTTTCTATTTATTATTTATTTCTAAATTCTGTCACGCCGCCTTAAGCATAACCGACTGGCTCCCTCCCTCTCCGCGCGTGTTCCAATAAACTAGCACTTTCTTTGCAGTCTCGGCAAAGTGGAGCAGATCCCGATTTCATGGTGATCTTCTCTTGATTTTGTAAAGGGGTCCTCCCCGATTGTTTTTCCTGGTTTCAGATCCCCCACACTCTCGTCTGAGCGCGTTTTTCTTCAATCAGTTGGTTCGGAGGTTGACGAATCGATTTGCCATGGGTTTGGGATCAAACCCTTTGAGAAAGCTCTCTTTCTCGCTCTGTTTAGTCGTTTATGCCCTCTTATGCTCTTCCCAATTCTCCCGCATTTCTGCTGAGGTCTCTGTGTGTGTGTGTTTTCCCGAATTTCCCTTTTTTTTTTTTTTATTGTGATTGAGCTGTTGATTGGTAATGTGGTTGTTGATTTAGAATTCTAATGTGGATGCGGAGAAGGACGTGTCTTCTGGTTATAAAGATCTTGGCCGCCGTAGTAAGGTGACCAATTTTTTTCCTCTCTTTCATCCCCTGTTTGATCCGTTAAATATGATTTCAAGTAAACTGCTGATATTCAGCTTTCATTGCGGAAAATTAAGGCATTTTGTATTTATAAGTTCGAATGTTGAGAAAAAAATTCCATAATTGTTGATGAAATGTTTAGTTTCTTGATAGTTGAATCATTTATTGTTTGATTCTCTAAATATGATTCGAGGAAATTAATGAAATTCTGCTGACCTTAAGGAAGTAAAGCCATCATGGATTTATAAGTTTGAAATTTTTATTGTAAAACTTTGTTTTTTGTAGGATGAAAAGTTTAGTTTCTTGATATTTGAAAGTCAGTTTGTACTTAATATATCGATTTCTCTGAACAGATTAACTTGATCAACGTAGAAAAGACTGTTATTGAAGACGAAGATGAAGTCAATCGTGTAGATCTTGATTTGGATTTGGATTCCATTGGTCTTGGAGTTTTAGATGCATTTTTTGCAAGTTTATCCATGATTCTCGTTAGTGAGGTTTGTACACTTGTTTTCTTTATTTTTTTTTTTACTTTCAATTTCACCTTTGAAACGCTATCATTTAATGGAATATGTGATATGAACTCTATGGATTCGAGAGCATTATAACTTACTTCAATTCAACCGTCATTGTTATTTAAAAGGGAGTAAATGAAATGTTTAACTAGGAATTAACTCAATATCTTCTTATGTTTCTGCCTTGTGGCAGATTTGGCTTCTTGTAAGTAATAACATGTGTATAGTGATCTAATTTTTTTTTTTGTTCCTAAATGATACTGCTAGATTGGAGATGAGACATTTATAATTGCAGCTCTGATGGCCATGCGTCATCCTAAGTCCATTGTTTTATCTGGTGCTCTTACAGCTTTGATTGTAATGACAGTAAGTTAGCTAATTCTTTTTATGCTAGGTCACACATTGAAATTGAAGTTTTCAACTACATGGTGATTGTGGTTCACATTTTCTCCTTATGTGAGTATATAATCTTTTGTTCTTGTCATCCAGGTACTTTCTACTGGATTAGGCAGGATTGTCCCTAATTTGATATCAAGGAAGCATACAAATAATGCTGCTACAGGTATGGTATTTATTAATATGTTCTTTTTGATAATATGCAGTGTTTGGATGTCTATATCTATCGGTAGATTTGATAAAAGTTCTCTTTTAGATTATCAAATGGTTGCATTGATTATTTATATTTAAATGCGCTAGATTTATGCCATTAGGTTCATTTACTGCATTTTAGTATCAATCACTCATATATCCAAAGGCATTTCAGCTGTAGTACCATGTTCTTTTTTTCTTCCTGGTCACTCAACCACCCCCTCATCCCTCAAAAATAAGTTGAAAGAAGAGTGTTGATTGGTGACAACACCTATATTCACTTGAGACACTGGATGGGTGAGAACCATATTGATTTTTATCTTCCAGACTTTGGGGAGAATCTTTCATTAACCACTTATCCACCCATTATGTGCTATTATGTATCATGATCATAGAGAAATACACAAGTTGTAACACTTTATTCCGAATTATGGTTTACTTTTTACCCTTTAGTTTATTAAGGTGAATGTGAATTTAGTAAATATTTACTTTGTCAATGCAAAATGTGAGACTGCAATGTTGTTCAACCTTCATTGCAATTGTGTGTTTGGTTGCTATTTTGTAGAACAAAAGGTTTTGCAGTCAAGGAATACTATGAAATATGTCTCCTTCTTAAATTTTTGGAAGGCATGAATGAATATGGGTGTGTAATCATACTCAGGATTTAATTTGGGAACAGTTGATCATTTCAACCTAAATGAAAGTGTTAGCTGGCTCAGCATGTTTCAAGATTCGATGTGTTTTTTAATAAAAAGAAATGAATTTTAGGGCACTGTTGAATCTGATCTTGTCAGTGAACTTATGACAGAATGAAACATTATAGTTTCATCATGTTCAGATTTTGATTTTGGAATATATTACTGCTTTCAAATAAAATTAAAGCCGTATTGGTTGTTGTGCTTATTTTTATTACCGTTCCTAAATTATGTAAGTCTGCTAAGCATATTCAATCATATCTTGAATTGTTGTAACCTGCCTTAGGTCAAGGAAGGATACAACCTCTCATTTCTGATCGTATTCTTATCTAAACATTGCATTACTACTTCGTACATTGTTTTTATTTTCACAGCATTCATGTTAAAATCAATTTTGGTGTCTATATTGCATGATGTAAGAATGATCGTCTTCGTATTCTTTTATACGCAGTTCTTTATGCATTTTTTGGGATGCGATTACTATATATTGCCTGGAGATCAAGATCAGAGTCAAAAGCTGCACAGAAGAAAGAAATGGAAGAAGTATGGCCACATTATCATAGTAAAATCATGATTTAATGACATTGAAAAATGGGCATAATATATAAGATTTTAAACTTGTAAGTTTTCATCACTCTGAGCATATGTTGTTGTTGTTGTGCTGTTTTATATAATAATGAACAAAAGAAAAGTTTTTGGGATTACCTCCTCGGTTATTGATATTAAAGATCAGTTTAGAAAATGCCGAGAATATCTTGAAAGAGTCTGCTTCACTTAGTTGTTTGAGTGACTATTCCCATGTGTTGCAGCGGCATTAAATGAACGTTTTTAGTGTTACTATCACAAGGCACAGAGATTTTTTCCGTTGAGAATTTGTGCGTGGATTGACCAATAATGCCGATCTTTTTATCATTTTCGTAATAATAATAATAATCTTGTAATCCCCACTTGTCTTATAAGTGTACCTCAAAATTTTCCTATCAATGGTGTTTTTAAGGTTTTTGAGTTTTGATCTTGTCCCACGTGCATCTTTCAATTGCATTTATGCAATGAAGATACTTTAGTCTTTTTTTGGCTCCGGAATGTCGTTGTCATTTGTAAATATTACCATATATTCAGGTCGAAGAGAAACTCGAAGCTGGACAGGGAAAGACATCCTTCCGGCGATTTTTTTCTAGGTTTTGTACACCAATATTTTTGGAGGTAATACTGGTCTGAATAATTTTATATGCATGCATGTAGCTGTGCATTTGTGTATTTTGGAAATTTTTTATGTGAAAATGTATAATCGAAACTTTAGGCCTGAAACTCTGTCCTTGTGTCTAATTTTTTGGACAAATATTGATATTCAACTTTCTAAACTACCGGTGCAAGACTCTTTCGTTTTGCTTTCTTCATGGAATTTAAAGCATCTACAAATATTGTTTCTTTTACTGTTAGCTATTATGTTTTGTTGCTCATGCTACATTTGCGTTTACTGAAGAATTAATAAGATGTTAATTTTGGCAGTCATTTATCTTAACATTTCTGGCCGAATGGGGGGATCGGAGCCAAATCGCTACAATTGCGGTAAGAGACAACTCTTTTCCGATCGATTTCTCTTTAATCTTTGTTATTATTGGCATTGGTTTTAGGCCTTGTCCACAGGAAATTAGTCAAATTTCTGGTAAAATTAAGTTGCCTTTGGAATTAGTCGAATCACGCCCAAGCCGGCTCGAACACTCACAATTTCCATGTGTCCGTTTTAATGTTTTTTTTTTTTACTATTTTTGTGATCACTGTAGCTGGCGACGCACAAAAATGCGCTCGGAGTGGCGGTAGGGGCAACCCTGGGACATACAATTTGTACATCATTGGCTGTGGTGGGTGGAAGCATGCTGGCCTCGAGAATCTCACAAGGCACAGTTGCCACCATTGGAGGCTTGCTCTTCCTTGGCTTCTCCTTGTCTTCCTACTTCTACCCTCCTCTATAGCCCTCCATTTTTCCAGGCCAGTTCATCTTTGCTTGTAATCTCTCTCTCTCTCTCTCTCTCTCTCTAGTTGCTATCCAGTGCAGCAGTTGTAATATTTTTTCATACCATGAAACAATTCTGAATGAAACCCCACGAATTTTAACGAGTTGGAGCTGAAGTGATTATTTATAAGATAATAACTGTGATTAAATAATAAGTCATCGTGTTTAGCAGCAATAATACAATCACTTATTATTAAACTTGGTACAAAATGTCTTTTTTCTTAATTGCATAAAATTATAATTCCAAGAGAATATAATAACATATTAATATTGGCAATGCAATCAACATTCCCACCACAACCCTAAAAAAATAATAATATTTAGAATAAAATAAAATAAAATAACAAGAAGTAATTAAATTGAGAGAGGGAAACTTACGAAGTGCTGAATATTTTTGGACGAATATCATATTCCATAGCATATACGAAGCACGCAATTGCTTGGGGAAGGGCAGCCTGGTCAGTCACATATAAATAAATAATCCATTCTTATTAATTTATAATTAACAAATTAATAAGTTTAATTGACCTGAATAATTGCCACGTGCAAAATAACTCCTCGGAGACCAAACACCCAAGAGGTGGCACCCATGACGGCCGGAGCGACGACGAACCTACATATCATAGCGAAAATCATCTCGGAAAGTGGGCAAGATATTATGTTTGATTGGCTACCCATGAATAGCCCTGAAAAGAATCAAACTCAGAAGAATAAGCGGATGCGTCTTTCGCTCGAAACATTACACGCGCTACGGCTTATGGAGATGACCCTCGAGTTGTTGTTGTAGTTATGAAGCGGAGTTAGATGAAATAAGGTTACCTAGGCTGAACATGGAAATAACAACGCTGGTGTCAGCTAGTGCTGCAACTGATCTGTACACTACTGATGGCATTCCTATTTTGAACCTGCAAATTTAATCATTAAACTTGGTAGACTTGCGAGGAGAAGAAGAGGAGAGAGAGAGAGAGGGGAGAGAGAGGTAGATAGGTACTTGAATGACAGCAGAGACTGTGCAAGACCTAAACGGGGGACACGAGGAGAGTGGGAGAGAGAGAGAGAGAGAGAGAGGAGAGTACTTGAAGGACAGCAGAGACCATGCAAGACCTAAAACACTGCTATAAGTGTTAGGGTTCCTCAAAAACTTCTTCAAAACCATGAAAAATATCAGCTTCGTCACAGATCGTGCAGGTGGCACCTCCTCCATTTTCTTCATTTTCTCACAAACTACATCAATGGCCGCCTTTTCACCTGTTGCAGAACTGGCCTCCATTCCCTTGGGATCATCAACAACCATCCCAAATTCTTTGGAAGAAGCAACAACTTTTGAATTACTCGGAACTGTAATCTCATTAATGTTGTTCAAATCAGGCTTCGTCTTCATCGCTTCACAGGTCGATAACTCCTGATCTACACTTCCATGTCTACTGCATGGCACTATCTCAGCAGAATCAAAGCTCAGAAACCTCGAAGACGACGACAAGACTGAACGATTCTCCACCACCCTTGCCACCTCTTCCATCTTCTCACTGTCCGACATACTATCATCTGTCTGTAACGATTTGATCCGACCCAGAGAGAAAACGTCGGAATCTATTCGAAATGATTCAATGGACAAAGCAACGGGAGGAGGAGCAGCAAAAGAATCAGTAAATTGTTTTGATATTCGAAGCTTTGCAGTTCTATATTCGAGGATTGCGAGGAGGACATTGATCCAAATAACACCTTGGAAAACCACAGTTTGAATTATAATGGTGGCCGAGTCAACTCCATACATGGCGTCCAGAAGAGGGAGACCCATTATCATAGTGTTTGGCATGCAAGAAAGTGAAAAGAAAGTAATCACCCATTCTAGACTTCCATTTTTGCTGAATATTTTCCAACAGAAGCCTACCGCCAGAATCACCAGTTTCTGCAGCGTATCAGCTGCAAACAGCCTCAAGTTAATAGTGTAAAAATCGTTTGAAACTATGAGCTTGAGGAACAGCAGTGGAATGGCGACGATCCTCAGAAACCGGCTGATGCCGGAGTTTTGCTCCGGCGAGAAAACCTTCATCCATCGGACGCAAATGTAGGCCAACGCCATGGAAAAGTACAAAGGAACGAGCGTTTTGATGATTATCACAACGTCAATGAAACTGATCGCCATGGATGCCCCAGTGAATCTCTGAAGAAGAAACTGCAAACTCCTCAGATTATAACAAATGACTGGGAGGAGGAAGTGACCTTTTTCATGCAAATTTATTTATTTTCTATTCACTGGGAGGCCAAAGCTGGGATTTTTTTTTGACAAAACAAGAACTTCATGATTAATTAAAGGGGTCTTATGAATCGACAGATGGTGTCCGATGCATAAAACACGTTGACTTTTCCAGTGAAAAGTGTTTAACCATATTTGACTTCATTAATCAAGAGACTAATTACAGTAGGTGTAGGTTAAAAAGTGACACCACACCAATTGCATGCATGCCTCCAGCAAAACCCATTTTTCAAATTTCATTTTAATTACAAATTAATAAATAAAAAATATTCGTATTTTGTTTTGAAATTCATAATCGTATAATGCATAAATGTGGTCAAGTTCATTGAAGTGCGATGTTCGAATCAACTTAAAATCGTGCGAGATTAGTTAATGGACGACCGAATTGACGCATATATACTTAAAGTATGAGCCGACAAATGAGGCCGTACATATCACACTTTGTCGATTGTTATACTACAAGAGTTTACGCTGCGCAAATATGGTAACGGTACAATCTCATGGATCTATATTTGCTAATTGACAACGCAAAGTTTTGTCGAGATTATGTATTAATTGTTTCGCTATATGGCGAATTAAGAGAATATTTAAATATCATAATGTTTGCACAGAAAATCTAATTCTTTCAATTGAAATTAAATGTTATTGCTTCAAAACACTTTTTTTTTTCCATTTTAACGCAGAGTCCAACTTGCGTTTTTATGTTCATACTTCATACTTGTAAACTTAACAACTTTAGACGCTCTTCTTCGTTTCTGTCGTTGAAGTTAATTTGCAGTGAACTTGTTCTTACATCGAGTGACTTTGATATTGTGTTTGCTTTACAATGGATAGTTATATCTTCTTGAATCTTGTATCAAAATAATGGCAATCGTGAATTCTTCGAGACACAAGGCTAAGAAATAATATGATAAACAATTTGAGATGGCTCGAAGAAATTGAAATGATAATCGGAGGTAAAGAAAAAAAAAACTTTATGAGTATTTTGACAAAAAGTCCATAAACAAAATATAAGAATTTGTAACATAAATAAACAATATTGCACTATAAATATGGGGTGTTTTTATATATTATCTTTAACTTTTATTTTTGTTATTTAACATCTCAGTGTTTGAGGCGTTATCAACAGATATTTTTATCGTTAGTGTAAAGCCCTGTAGCGTAAATATTTTTTTCTTGTCATTCCTTTTTTAAAATCATATCTCTTCATTCCTTTTGAAAATAAGATGAACAAATCTTAACTTTAAAAGTAAAACAATGAAAGTCTTTTATGAAAAAAATTAATTTAAAAATCTAAACATAATTAAATCCCAATATAAAATATTGTAAGAACATCTTAATTCAAATTTAAATATTTATAAAACATAATTTAATAAAAGTCTTTCATATCAAATAGTTTCTCTTGAGTATTCATCCATGAGTCAATATCGCTCCAACAACGCAACAACTTCGTCCATGAAAGTTTTTCTTCAACTACATCATTCACTTATTTTCATCTTCAAACACATCATCAAAGTTTTCCTCACCTAGATCACAAAATTCATTTATGAGCCTAAAGTTAAGTAAGATATATGTATATATCACGAGCATGAGATACAATTTGTAAAAACATGTATTTTCATTTTTCAATCTTTCTTTCTTTTCTTTTCTTGGAGGTAATTCAATTTAGGGGAGAGAGTGGTACCATTATGATCACCTCATGTGTTATAGCCAACTTAAACCCTACCTCACAACAATTATTTACATTTCTTAGTGAGGTGGATATCCGCAGCAGACAACTCATGCGAGGCCACATGTCTTTCTGAAACCAAGTATATGCAAACACTCTCACTTCTGCGGACACAAACACATATGCGGTGACCAATACTTATGCAAATATACCTCATGCGCAGTCACCCATCCTTCTGAAACTAAGTATCTGCAAACACCCACATTTATGGGGACACAATCACATCCGTGGTCACCAGCACTTTTGCGAATACACCAAACTTTTCTAATCCAAAAATATATTTGATAACAATCAATTCCTTCAAGAGCAAATCCCCTGAAATTCATCACTAATTCATCAACACAAAAATAAAAAACAGATATTCAATATATCATGACATAAATTGTAACATGACATACAAAGTTTCTGGGTGTTATAGTTGGTTTGATAACTATGTACTTTTAGTTCAGTGTTTGTGATGGTTTTATAACAATTTTCATAGTTGATTAAATTTTTTGTTAGTTTATTTTGAAAATATATTTTCGTGTGGTTAATTTGATAAAATATTTTCCTTGGATTAATTTGACAATACATTGTCCTCTAGTTAATTTGAGAATACTGTCTCTTCCCTCAACAACAAATGCCTTAAATTGCCAAGGAACTCCCTAGCTATCGTGGAACTCCTCTTCCATCCAACCCTCGATTTCGCAGAGCAGTATAGGACACTGATTCGTTGTCGAAGTTTGTCTACCGAGGAACTCAAAGTTCGTTCCTCAAGTTTCAAACTCAAAGTTACTTTAAACGTACATTGATTACTTCAAACGTGCATGCAAAACAGGTGAAACATTTAATGAATCTCCTAACAGTGAGAGTGTTAGTTACTAATGTCTCAAACATTGAGATGTTAAATAAAAAAAAATATCAATTAAAAACACCCATAATACTTCATGGGTCATTGTGATAATTATCTTAAAATTTAATATCTTTATTGATTCTTATTATGGCATAATTATTATCATATATCATTGTAATCCTAGTTCTTAAATTATATAATTACAAGTTCTGCACAAGGACACTAAAAATTAAAGAAAGTGGGGCCCACTTTTTCTCTGGTCGTACAACTTTTTTTAATAAAATATAAAATTGCAAAGAAGGCTCTCTAATTGTAGTTATTAACAATAAGGACCAAACTACTATTATATTTTCTTTAACTTAGAGTGCGGTGCGTACTCTCTAGTCTCTCCTTCCGTTTGTCTCTCTCTCTCTCTCTCCTCTCTTCTGAATCGCAAAGCCTCGATCGCGGAGAGTCCCAAAGACTCAAAGCCTATCCGATCACACCTCGTCTTGGTTTATGAGGTCAGAAATTCGTCTCTTTCTAATTTTCTGTCGTTATCTTTGTGATTTCAGCTAGATCCGTTTCTTTTTCGAGCTCGTCGCGTAAAATTTTGATCTTTTGAATCTGGGTTACCCTGTGAATATCATGTTTGATTTATCTGTTGTTAAAAAATGCTTTTTCTACTGGAGATGGGATTTTCTTTTGAGAACCTTTCTGGAAGTTTTTGAAATGAAACTCAATTATGTTACTCTGCGTTTTAATTTTTTTGATGGTTTCTCATGGAATCGGACTTACCCTTTGGGTTTCTTTTAATTCTGAGAATAAAATGAGAAAAACTTCCATTAGCTTTGCAGCGTTGGAAATACTCCTTCGATAATATGATTTTTCTTGGTTTTAACATTATTATTTACCTTTGAGATTGTTTATTTAGGGTCTTGAAGTCTACTTTCATGACGGAAATCATTTCTTTCTTCTGTAATGGGGTTGTTGTGAACTGGTTTTTCTTTTTGACTGCTTTTTTCTAATTCATCAACTGCCTTGCTGAATTAAAGGAAGCATTTTCAACGTTTGGCAATAATTAACTTTGTTTTTTTTTTATCATTCCTGATTTTTGACTTTTGTTCCTGCAGCTCGAAGGAGAAACCCTCTCTCGGGTGAGTCTTGTTCTCAGATCTTGTTTTTAATCGTTCATAATTTTTTTGTCATCATTAACGGAAAATGGTATCAATTTAGAATCTAATATAGGTGATAAATTTCCTTTTCCTTTTTGTTTATATTTTATAACATGTGATGGAAACAGATTGAAGAGCATTGAATAACACACTGCAGTCATTCCAAAATTCTGATTTTGTGCTAGTTGTTGGATCATCATTTCTGTTTTTTGTTTATGCTTCCTTATATCCCTAGGAACCAGAATTAAGTGAAATAATTAGTGTTTGTGGCATAGATAAGTGATGGCTAGTAGTTAAATTAACAGTGAGTATAGGCTTTGAAGAAAATGTGAACAAATCAAGCAAAAGGCAAGTTTATGATTGGGAAACACCCAATGGACGTGATATGCATAAGATATCATTGAACTTTCATCTTGTCCAGTTGAGGATGCAACACTCCGATCGGTTCTTTAGTTTCTTAGTTGCAGTTAAAGTTGCTTGTTGCTTTCATTCAGCATGCAGGAATGCTGCTGTTGTGTGGAAAAGTCTTTTTCTGTTGAGGAGCATTTGTCTTTGAAAAATTTAATTTTATTTTTTATGTAAGAGTCATTTGGCTCTGGCTTATTTTTATAAGAAGAAAAGATCCATTACTTGCATCACTTGCGCCTAACTTTTTCCAGACAGCAATAAAGTCATGTTTATCTCCACCTAATTTTTTCTCATGCAGTGGTACGCGGATTAAGACCCGCAAACGGAATATTGCAGCTCCTCTGGACCCTGCAGCTTTTTCGGATGCAGTGGTCCAGATTTATCTGGATAATGCTGGTGATCTGGTAATTCATGCTATTGATTCTTTAGATATAGAACTATTACCAGATGTGCTAGGATAGAGATGTCAGTGCGTCATCTTTCTTGTAAAGCTTAATTCAATTTTTTATACTTCAGGAACTCATCGCTAAGTGCATTGAGTCTTCTGAGCTTAACTTCTCAAGATACGGGGATACTTTCTTTGAGGTAATTTTTTCAAAATGGATATTGAGAAAAACAGATATATATGATAACCTTTCTATGGAGTCTGATCATGATTTCCGTCATGGTAATAAATCTGCTGTTTTAATTACTGTTTGGATTTTTTTGGTATATGTATAGTCTTGCCAAATTATAGATTTTCTCACTACTCCAATTGAAAGTTGCATATACAAATGAAACTGAAATCCGAGGCCACGTTTGCTGTAAATTCAAAAATGCAATAAATTTTAGATAGTGGGTGTCGCACCTTCTGGCCGTTGGTTTGTCTTTAGCTCTTCTGTAGAAGTTTTAATTTTCATTGATCTATGAAAGCACTTTTCCTACCTACCAAGTCACTCCTACTTTTCTTTTAAGCACTTGTGCCATAAGAAAGAAATTGAACTTGCTTGTTCATGCAGGTTGTTTTCACTGGGGGACGTACTCAGCCTGGAACAACAAAACCCGATGAAGGGGAGCGGCACCCTTACTCTATAATTGAGTCTGAAGCTACACGTGAAGCAATTTTGCCTTCAGTAGTTTACGTACAGAAAATTTTGAGGCGGAAGCCATTTCTCATAAAGAATCTTGAAAATGTTATGCGCAAATTCCTTCAGTCATTGGAGCTTTTTGAGGATAATGAGAGGAAAAAACTCGCAATTTTCACTGCCCTGGCATTCTCCCAAAAGCTATCTGGTCTTCCACCGGAGACTGTGTTCCAGCCACTTCTCAAGGATAATCTTGTGGCCAAAGGGCTAGTTTTATCTTTTATTACAGATTTTTTCAAAGAGTATCTGATTGATAATACCCTTGATGATTTGATCTCAATTCTGAAGAGGGGCAAGGTTGAGGATAATCTTCTGGACTTCTTTCCTTCTGCCAAGCGCTCTGCCGAAGGGTTCTCTGAGCATTTTACGTATGAAATTCATTCTAAGAGTGTGCAACTTTTTGAATTCTTTCCCCTTTTTTTATGCTGCAGGAATGTAGATTTTTATTTAATTGTTCTTTTACAAGCCATGGCATCACAAATTCCCTTATTGTTTCTTTAATTCTTTTGTAAATTGTGTTTTATTGTCTTAATTAGAAGCTTATTATTGGCTTATCACTGTTATTTTTCAGCAAGGAAGGGATGGTAGCGTTGGTTGAGTACAACGAAAAGAAAATATTTGAGGTGAAACTGAAGGAAATGAAGTCTGCTTTAACTACCCAAATAACAGAGGAAACCGACATATCCGAGGTAATAGAAACTGTGAAGCAGCGAGTGAAAGATGCCAAATTGCCTGACATTGAGGTAGTGCGGGTACTGTGGGATGTCATCATGGACTCGGTCCAGTGGTCTGGGAAGAACCAGCAGCAAAATGCCAATTCTGCTCTTCGCCAGGTACTATTTGGATCAACATCTAACTTACTGGTATTTTCGTGGATGTTATATTTTGTGACATATATGAGCGTTGGAATCTAGGTGAAAACGTGGGCGAAACTCTTGAGCGCTTTCAGCACTAATGGGAAACTTCAACTGGAGCTGATGTATAAAGTTCAGATGCAATGCTATGAGGATGCTAAGCTGATGAAACTATTTCCCGAAATAATTCGCTCTCTCTATGATCAGGATGTGCTCGTGGAGGACACCGTCCTCTATTGGTTCCGTAAAGGATCCAATCCAAAGGGCAGGTTTGTGTTATTATTGAGGACTAGCTTGTGTGCATATTCCAACTGGGCTATCAAAAATTAAAACAAAAAGGAATCTCGGGTCGGTTAGTTTTATTGAGTATTGATTCTTGTTATACCAGTAGAAGGATTAGATCTATGAAAAACTCACGAAGGCCTCTCCACAAGTCTTGGCATAGGAACCAAATTCAATTTTGAAACACACACCCCAGTGCCTAACTTCATCAGTTTTAAGAATTATCAGCATCTCCAGTGAGATGAAGTACTTCATTTCAGTGCTATGGAGTTAACATGCAAGTTGTCAGTTGCATGAAGAAAAACCAGTCTGTTTAATGCACTAAATATACGATTTGGCTCAGAAAATTGCTAACTTTTCTACTTCAATGTGTTGCTGGAAAGAGGAAGAGGATGGGATGCTTCCTCTCTTCGTTTCAATGATAATATTCTTTTATGACTGGTCTTTAAGCGTTCGTTTTGCTTAGGCCGGACTGCTTTGTTCTGTTTTCTGTTTGTTCTTCCTTTCTTAGCACGGCATCTGATGACTGGCCCAAAAAACGATGCAGGCAAAGCTTCGTGAAAGCCCTGGAGCCCTTTGTGAAATGGCTGGAGGAAGCGGAAGAAGAGGAGTGAGTAGAGCTCACAGCCAGCTGATGAGTTTGGTATAATCTTCCTCGGTCAGTTGTTCTCCTATTTTATTCCGTTTTCAAATACAACTCCACAACTTCCATTTCCATTTCTATTTCTGGGTGTGTCGTAATAATCTGTGTCGCTTACTCTGGTTCAGTGCATGTGCATTATGCTTCCGTTGACATTTCTTTACTTGAAATCATGTTGCTCGGTACTTGGATGGCTTGATCTTCGAAATTTCTTTGCTTTCCGAGCTGGGTAGAGCTGTTGATCTTCTAAACGAAGTACTAGTGCTATCAGCTATGGTGGAGAGAGAGAGAGAGAGAGATTGGATTGGTCAAGGGAGATGAAGCAGAGTAATTTTTAAGGAAATAGCTCTCCTCCATCCTTCCCTCTTACCCGCTTTAATGAAAAATAGCCATCTAGTTCTAATTTCAGAAAACTAGCCCTTCTTTTCACTTCCAATAATAGCTATTTCTAAAAGAATTAATTTATACATTCTTTTTTGTTATTAATTGATATAAAATTACTTAAATAATATTAATTTAAGATGTCATGTGCAAATATTTTTATTATATTTTGTTGCAAATATTTTGTGGTTAAATCAAATTATTATAATTATTTTTATTTTTATTATATTATAACTATTTATATTGATTCAAATGGAGTAACATAAATTAGAAAATAATAAACACCACAAAATATTAATTATTAGAATTTAAAAATAAACTTAACTTTATTTTAATTAATTAATTAATTGGTTATAAACTTTTGTGACAAGTTCTAGTTATTTAGTTTCTATGCATTTTTTTAGGATATTTAAAATAATTTTATGTCAAATATTATGATTAATAATTTATTTTAAAGAAATTAATAAAATAACCACGGGACTATGTAATCAATAATAAGTTAACAACTAAATAATTTTTATTAACAAATAAAATATTTAATTATGATAAATGAACGATGTAAGCATCATTGTAACAATATTGTTAAAAAATATTTTTCATTGTGAAATGTTGTCTTTTTGTTACGGAAAATGAGTCCTTAGAATAAGACTAAGAAAAAATGATTTTTCTCAGAAGAAAGATGACTTTCAGTCGCAAAAAGATTACTTTCTGTAGTGGAAGTTATTTTTTCCATAGTGAAAAATACTCTTTGCGCGCTCTATTTGCTGAATTCTTTGTCGTTCTTCAATGTAGGATCCTACAATGAATTTTTCAGTGAGTTTTTTGAATGGATAGGAAACATGTCCAGCATGAATTACATTGATTTTTGAACAAAAAGTTAACTGGAAATCTCTCATTTTAATACCAAAATCGATTTCGAACCGCTTAACGTCTTTAAAATCTGTTTTCCAACGAGTTTTCTCAGTGAATCATAAAACATGTTTAACTTGAGTACATTAATTTTTCAACAAACAGTTAACTGAAAATATTACATTTTAAAAAGTCTTTTTCGTTTTTAATGTTTCTTTCAATATGTTAATGGTGATATTTGTGTTGTTTATTTTTCGTAGTCGAGTATTTTATTTATTACTAAAAATTTATTATTTTTTCAATTATTCTTAAAGTCTATTGATATTTATCAAATATTAATTAATATAATTAATTAAGTTAATTGTTGCAAAAGAGAGAATTAAAATAGAGTAATATTGAGTAAATATTCATAGCTATTCTCGAACCAGTGGCTGTTTTTCGTGGGGGTTTCTTCTGTGTTTAAGCTTGAGCATATCTCCAGGCTTCCGTTTACGACCATTATTTGTCTTTGATTTCTGAAAGCGACTAACAAAGGTCTTGACTTTTCATATTTTCCCTTTTCTCTGTAAAAAGGGTAAGTGTCTGTTTTTGTCTCTCTGGATCTTTCTGTAGCTTATGTTCATCATAAAGTGGGGTGTCTTTTCTTTTTGTGATCTTCCTTTTCGGGGTCGGTGGTGGTTGCGATTATTTCTCTGGTTGAATTTGTCTTCCTTTACTTTCTGTCTCTCTCTACATTATCTCTCCTTGTTGTTCGCTGCGAACCCTTTTTGTTTTCGTCTATTGCTGTGGAGTTTTTAACTAGGCGGCAGCTTAGTATCTGTGGATCGAGTCTTTTTTAATTTTTTTTTGGCTGGAATGTCCACCGCTAGTGGATTGAATAGTTTCTCGATTGATGGTATAAGTTTCCAGTTCTAGGGGTGGTCATAGTGTTCGATCCTTGCAGTTTATTTCTGCCTGAAATTGGATGAGGTTTTACCATTCGATTATTTTTACATTTTTACCGGATAGATCTGTTCTTTAGCCGTCTTTTTGTGTACACTAGCGTTTCAATTCAAAAAGGGTAAGAAGACGATTGGATATTGTGGATTCTGGTATACAGTTTGGGAGGTGAACTTGGTACTTAATCTTGTATTTAGGAGGTTCATCGGAGGGATGTTGGCAAATTTATAGACAGACATCATTTCGAGGGAGAAAGTGCAAACGGCCGATCTATCACTAAAAGTCTTCAAATTTGAACGAGTTCTTCCCTCATTTGCTGAAGAATTGTGGTTGAAAAGATTAAAGAGTGAATCAATGGATTTTCGTACAGCATAGGCTGAGAAATTAAGAGATCTCGCGGCAATCTTCAGGGTAAATTCTGACAAACTCTTGGAAAGAAAGTAGGGGGAATCAATTGTTTGGCTGGTCTGGATTGCATACTAAGCCTTATCAGGGCTCTCAGAATGGGGTCCTGCCTTTCTACAGAAAGCAGGTACCCTATTCCTGGATCACCAAACTCTCCTGCAAGGAGAGCTAAGAAGAGAAAATCGTCAAAAAAACGGTTTGGATCACGTTCGTCGTTTGGCAATCGAAGGGAAGAACCTCTGCATCGAATCCCTGGGAGGATGTTCTTGAATGGGTCTAGTGAAGTTGCTTCTTTGTTCACACAACAAGGTAGAAAAGGAACAAACCAAGATGCCATGATTGTCTGGGAGGTAAGCTCTATCCTGTCTTTTTCAATACTTCTATTCAGTCGTGCAGACCATTTTTCTGTTGTTGTTATGGCGAAATTGATGATCCTTTAATGCATTTGCTCTCTTCTGCTTTCTAGCTCATTGCGATAGATTGCCCTTTCCATTCAGCTGCACTTTTTTCTGTCGTTTTTCCTCTTTTTTTCATTTTTTTCGACCATGGTCTTGTACTCGTTGACTTAATTCGAAGATTCTCTAGAACGAAAACCCCGCTTAGGCAAGAAATCAACATGAAAGTTACTAATCACAAATGGAGCAAGGGTACACTCTTTGTTTTGTCTTGTATTTTCTATCATTTGCTATACTTGAGTCATTGATTTCCAATCTAGTGCCTTAGATTGAATTGGCTAATGACGAAAAAAAGTAAATCTACTTAAGTTGGCGTTATATTAACTGAGATATTTGTTAATTCGGCTTTCGATCACCGAGGATGCTAACTGTATGATGTAAAAATATATAGAATTTTGGTTTGAGAGGTGACATGATCTTCTGTGGGGTGTTTGACGGGCACGGACCGTTTGGCCATATGGTTGCTAAGAGAGTGAGGGATTCTCTTCCTCTGAAAGTGAAAGCCCAGTGGGAATTCAGTGCAGTGACTGAAGAAGTTGTCCGAGAACTCAGCGCCGATCCTAATGGAGAAACAAACAGAGATGACGATGAAGGAGGGGCTAGAGTCTCCATTGACGTTGCCGAATCGGAGAAGCCAAAAGAGATTTTTCAAACATTGAAGGAATCATTTCTAAAGGCCTCTAAAGCGATGGACAGAGAATTGAGGATGCATCCGAGTATCGATTGTTTCTGTAGCGGCTCTACGGCCGTGACTTTGGTTAAGCAGGTTTTGTCTGATGATTTTTATGAAGATTTGTCCATGGTTTTGACTGTTAATGGTTTTGGCTTTTTTGTTTTTGAAGGGAAAAAATCTTGTGATTGGAAATGTTGGAGATTCCAGAGCTGTAATGGCTACTAGAGATAAAGATGACACCCTTGTTGCCATTCAGTTGACCGTCGATCTGAAGCCGAATCTTCCTGGTTGATCTCATCCCACCCTCCCTTTCTCTCACTAGATTTAGTTGATACTTTGATTGAATATACATTAATACAAGAAGCATATAGGCTATACAGTAAATTGCCATATACCAAAAGCGGATAAATCGAACCAAAACGGTACCAAATCGGAGAAAACTCGATAAAAATGCTATCGAGAAGGTTCCAAGTCCTCCACTAGAGATTGCTGAGGAAAATTTCTTATTTTGACAGGAGAAGAAGAGAGAATTCGCAGCTGCAAAGGCCGGGTTTTTGCTCTTGAAGATGAACCAGAGGTTGCCCGAGTATGGCTGCCACACAGCGACTCCCCCGGCCTTGCTATGGCTCGTGCATTTGGAGATTTTTGTCTCAAGGATTTTGGTCTAATATCTGTCCCCGAAATTACCTCCCGTCAACTAACCGAAAAGGATGAATTCGTCGTCATGGCGACGGATGGGGTACGAGACCAAATAATAAATATATAAATGGTTAAATTATTTAACTTTTTTGCCTTGTTTGTAATTTGATAATAAAACTCGCATTGTTATGGTTGTGGCAGATATGGGACGTTTTATCGAATTCAGAGGTAGTGGATATTGTAGCATCGGCCCAGTCTCGGTCAACCGCAGCCCGAGCTGTTGTAGAGGCAGCCGTTCGAGGATGGCAGTGTAAATATCCGTCTTCCAAAGTCGATGATTGTGCTGTAGTGTGCCTATTCTTTGATTCAAACTCGAACAACTCATCAATGGCCTCGAATGCCAAATCCAAAGACTGTCTTTCCTCCGAGGTTCGAATTTGCAATGGCAATGCTGCCATTAACGAGGACGTCTCTAGGCCTAGCGATCTGAATCGCATGGGAACGATACGAACTGTCAAAGACATTATGGGTGAAGAAGAAGACGACGAGAATTTGGCCGGGACCGGAAGTAAGTGGTTGGCTCTAGAAGGTGTGTCAAGAGTAAACTCGCTGTTGACTCTGCCAAGATTTGTTCCTTCGAAGAAGGAGAAGGCCCGGTGACGACAAAGATAAAGTCTTTTATGCTCGTCGATCCGGGAAAGATTGAAACTATGGAAGGTGGATAAAGATTGGTGATGATGCAAAGTCTAAGCATGTATGCGTTTATTAAAAGTACTTGTTTGATTAGATGTTTATAATGACATTATATCTATAATTTAATTTTATGTTTTAATTTTATCAGCAAACTATACTCAATATTATTAATATATCATTTTCGAGAATGATTAATGTAACGATTTTTAGTCATTCTAGTACAATATTATCTGTTTTGGATCAAATTTTACACGATTTTGTTATTGAGGTTAGCTCAAAACGTATTGTACTGAGTATAAGCGAAAATTTTAATTATAAATTATGTAATTTTTATTCTTTCAAGTAATGTATGATTATATATCTCTACCAACAGAGTGTCACAGTTAAATAATATGTTATGTATAACAATTGAATTATATAATGTATATTCTAATTATCAAAATAGTTAGAGATTAAGATTATATTGAAATCTTATCTTAATGAGCTAACATGCCACGTCATCATGGACCCCACAAGTCAATGGAGCATGACACTTGGCAAGTGGGTCCCAATGTAAATGGTGGGCCCATTTGATCTTCAGACCACGTCAAAACAAGTGGCTACTCGATCTCTTACAGAACCCAAACTGGCAACCCCACCTTATCTCAACCCAAGTAATCACCAACCAAAAGAAATTGTGACTGAAAATAAAAATCAGAAATTGGGTTCTCATTCTCTCTCTAAAATCTCAACAACTTACGGTCTGTATCAGAAATGGGGAAGAGAGATGAGTGCCTCCGTTTCCTCTTCTTTTCTGCTCTCGGCCTCTGTCGCCTTTTCTCCGGTGACCCCTTTCCACCGCCCTAAACTCCGCCTGAGTAAATTTGAATTCCCCTCCTTCACTGTCACCCTTTTGCCTTTTCAATCCCACTCCAATCATCATCCTCTTTCTCCGCGAGGTTCTGACGTCTTGCTCTTCTTTCTGCAATTTTAGCTGTTGCTTGGGTTTCATTATCTTGTTATTGGTCGTTTTTTCGTTTTCTCTTTCTGGGTACTGTTTGGCTGCTGAGAAAATTGTGGAAGTTCAATGTAATTGTTCTTAAACTGGCAAAGCCCATCCTGTGGCCAAAATCTCAAATAAATTCATTCTCTGTATAAGGTTTTCATAATTGTCTTTACTCATCCTTATTCATGCTTGACTTTATAACATGTAAATAATTTTCAAAAAATACAAATTTGTTGTTACTATCATAATTTTACTTGCTTTTATAGGATTTTTACAGGCTGTGGTAATGCAATTGTATACTTTGATTTCATGCCAACCAGTAGATAGTGGAAATTGAGTAGTGTGTTTGGGGTGAAATGCAGTGATAAATGATGCCAATAGAGCAGAACTGTCTGCTGAGACAACTATAGAAAGATCAGAGGCTGATAAAATAGTTGATGGCATGGACTTTGGGGAGCTTTGCAATGAGTTTGAATGCATTAGCAGCCCTTTGGTTGAATCTACGGCGAGGCAACTTGCTCGAGATATCTTAGAACTTCGAGGAGGCAACCGTGCCCTTGGAACTTTTTCTGTTTTTGTCAAGTACAAGGTATTCAATACTAGTTCTTTTTTTGTCTTTCTAAATTCCTAATTAGCTTTAGAGTCTGATGATTTGATAAGTTGGCTTGAAGATACACATTCCTGAACTAGGCCTCATCATCCAGTCCAAAGTTGGTAAGTCAGCCGGTTCAAGCCTAGCTTTGTCAGGATTAGACTTTTATTAATAATAAGTCAGTGCCTAGTTCAGTCTGACCTTGGAACTAATTTTGAATGGAGGGTCGACTTACAAGTTTTATCCAACAGGTCGGTGTGAAGGTTGGCCCATGAGTTGAACATTGTACAATTGACGTCGCGGTCTATGTAGCTTTTATGTTGCTCTGCCAACAAAACTATCCTAGTTTTTTAACAAAATATAATTTGGGCCCCGACTCGATATGTTTGAGTCAAGATGTTGGAGGTTATGTCTATTGAAACGTTTATTTGAGGTAGCGGCTCCACTTTGGACAACCAGCCATGACATGGACAATAGTTTAGGCCAAGCTGTTGGACTAGGCATGAACTGAACTTGGGTCTGATTTTTGTGGACCATGTCAGCCCTACCTGGTCCATTGTCAAGCCTGATCATGAACGGATGCTGTGATTGTAGAAAGTAATGCATATCTATGTCGGGTTACTTATGCTCTCTTGAATTTGGGATAGACAACATATCAATATTATGTTTTGGGTAGGCACTATCCCACTTAAGCTACCCTGGTGAACAAACTTGACGGGTAAAGACATGCATATTTACGAATTTATTCACGTCTTTCCCTGCCACAGCAAACAACAAGTATCTATTCTGAAGTGTGAAAACCCTTCATTTCATGTAAATCCAGAGGATGTCATTAATTTTGGTAGGGTGTTATTGACATGATTGATCTTTATTTGGTAAACTTTTATGCAATTATATTGATAGTTATATCCATTGAGTTTTCCAAGCTAATCAGTCTCAAGGAAGCAAACAAAAATTAGAAAAAAAGAACATAATTTACCTTGATATATAAACAGATTTGCATGAAGCTGCACATGATGTCCACTCCATAAACACGATTAATGAGCTCTATTCCTCTCCCTTTTTCTGCGTTCGATTCATGAATGGGGTTCATTTTTTGGAATACTTTTACCAATTTTTCTTCATTCTTTTCTATTGTCGTTGAAATTCTTGTCCTCCATTTGATAAACTACTTTTGCTGCAATTCTATTTTCTGGAGGAATGTCATATTTCAGCAGACTGATTATTTTCTTCATCAAAAACCGATTGCAGGATCCTGTGAGAACTTTTACAGGTCGCAACAAATATAAGAGACCACTATGGGTAACCAGTGCATTAGAAAATCCATCTGCAGTAAGTTTCTAATTCGGTTCTTTTCTTTTAATTTGTATCCTTCCAAATTTTCAGTACCCAGTTTCTGTAAGTTGAAAATTTGATTTAGTAAAAAAAAAGACTCATTATAAATCAAAATCGTCTCCCGATCATTTTAAAATTTGACATTTGCTGTAATGGGTGTTGTACAGACTGTGCAAGAAATGGTAATGTTGTCAACTAGCATCCTGAGAATCAAGTGGACAATCAGAGGGAGGCCGAAATCCTTCATCGGTGCCATTGGAGGAGATTTGGTCATAAAAGTTAACTCTCAATTCACTCTAAACCAGATTAGTGGTCAAGTTATTGAACACGAAGAGCAGTGGGATTTATCGGCTTCGTCTCCCATTTCTAAGGCGTATTTCTGGACATCTCGACGACTTTACGCAACTGCAGAGGCTGGAAAAGACTTTTCAGATTTTGTTAAAAGCTTGCCTAGTCGTTTATCTCCCGAAAAGGAGAACTCGGAGATATATCCCGACCCTTCTGGTGATCCTACCAAGGTGAGTTCTAATTCTTCCATTCTAGTGTTTGAATCACCTCTATAGAGTTGAGCAATTTGCAGATGTTTGATTGGTTAAAATTCCACAATTTTTATCATATGCTTCCCTTCTAAACTCATTGTTCTTCATTTTTTTTTTTGCAACTGTACAAATTCTGTAGACTTGCTTGGTACTGTTTGCAAAAAAATGGAAAGAATGTGTCGAAAAGTGTAACAAGAAACTGTTTTATGAGTTTATTTCTATGAAAATTCTACTCTTCGAAACTTCAACGCTACATTTGGGAACGCTTCTAAAAATAGAGCACAAAAACGGACTCCAAGTCTCGCGGGATTCAGATTTCACACGATCGATAGATGCCTTAATCATAATGTTCTTTCAATTTTTGGACCCTTGAATTATTATTTAGTATGACTTCATTTGTTGTTTTGGTGCAGTTCTTTCAAATGGATGACAGCTTCCAAAGAGATGCCTACCAAATTGCTCTATTCCTAGCAGTCCTCTATTTTGTTGTACAGTTTTTGAGGACAACTTTGTAGAATGAATCTACCACCTATTCACACCACTCCATCTTTGTAAGTAATAGAAGCTGTTATGTAATTATCACCTTTATTCTTGTTTGAGCCATTACTTTGTATTGTTATAATACATCATATCAGTGTCTGCTGCTTCTATTTTGGTTTGAGCTTTTTGATCCTTCTTTCAGTTTGCTTGTGAATATAACTTATGAAGAGTGATTTGTAGACTCATCTTGAGATTAACTACTTTTTCGGCTTCTAAACCGTTCGGAGTTTGATATTTTGACTCTTAATTACAATCCTTACCAACTCTAATCATATACTATAATACGTGCTCTAACGAGTTGTTTACTCATTGGTAGATTGATTATGATGACTTACAAGCGGTTGAAATAGTAGATCCCTTATGCTAATGAATTATACATAGACAATTTCAAAATGTAAGATTAGAGTATAGGTGTAACATTACCTTAAAAAAAAATTGGGTAAAATGCAATTTAGACCCCAATGTTTGTGATTATTTGCAGATTGGACTTGAAATTATTTTTTTGAACAAATTAAACATGCGTTAACATCTTTCAGTTATCAACAATTTAGACATTGTTGATAATTTATCTGTTAAATTCAGCACATTCATACCATGTTTTTCCCTTAATAAGATGTTTTAACTCTATTTCTAATTTCTCCGACTCTTTCGATCTTCTATCAGTGATTTTGAACTCTATCTATTGCGCGGTTGATGATAGCATGACTATTAAAGAGTTTAATGAACCGATCAAAGTGTCGTTTTGACCGGATGCAAGACCCAGAGCTAAACATTTCGAGGGATGACTCTCAATCATTTAATTAAGAAGCTTCAAGAAAATAAGTTGAAAGTGCTCATTAATGAGGACCATTAAAGATTGATTCACATCAACAAAATTAGTGAAAATGAGGAGTAAACATTTGTGGAATTGGTCAATCTCATTAATTGAAGTGACCAAACTCATTAATCAAAGTGACCAAGCTCATTAATCAAAGTGGCCAAATCATAAATTCGTAACTGATTATTTAAAACACTTAAGAGACCTAAATTGCAGTTACAAAAATCATCAAAAACAATCCAAAGTAACGTTGTTACAAGGTAAAACTATTGTTATTATAAGCAATAACATCTTTTAAGAGTCAGTTAGATGATTACAAGAATCTCGACAACTTTGTCAGATGTTACAAGATTTTTTATTTTAACTGGTCAAAAATAGTTTTTACAATTGCAAGAAATTACAAGTCTTCTATTATTTTAAGTGGTACAAAGTGCTTTAATTATTGAAAACTCTTATTTGAACTTGTTGAGGTATTCCTTGTGATATTCCTCCTCAACTATTCAAACGGTTCTTCTATCCTCGTTTGCGGCATTTCCATTAATTACATCAAAGTTCTTGCTTCAATATAAGCAACGAGTTGAGATTTTCATGCAACTACATTTTCTTATACCATTGTTCTTTCTTCAATATAAGCAATGAGTTGCAATTTCCATCAACATTAGATTATAGCCGATCATGGAGAATTAAGATACAAATTTCTTTTTCTTGGAGGAATCCATATCAGTGATAGAATTTGAAATCGAGTTAAAAATCGGCAAAGAGACTAAAAATGAAGTTGAAACACTTTATTAAATGGAAAATACATGTGCTAGATTTAATTGATAAATTACAAACAATATCCAAATTACTGATAGCCGAAAAATAGGGCTTTGATTTGTCCAGAAAAATAATTTAAACTCTCATCTGTAAATGATCATAATCATTAAGATCTAAATTACAGTTCATCCATTTTCTATCAACCTATGATTAGCCGTCAATGCAATACATCTATCTTCCAATAGGAATTCAAACAAATTTGGATCGAGAATTCACGTTATAATCAACACAGTATTTTAAAGATACAAGCTGCAGTTTGAACAACATCAATGAAGACAAACTTGAAATTATCATAATCCAAAAAAAAAAACCATAAAACAAATTTCATAAACAAAAACGCTTATTCTGCTCGTACAATGAATGCAATCCAATCTCGAAAAGAATACATTTGACAAGTGGAAACAAGAAGTCATATTAACCACCCCTCTCTTTTTCTCATTGAATAAACTATGGTACAACAAAATGAATGAATCTTGGTTGGGTTGTGCCAGTTTGACAATTTCTTCTAACTTGTAAACATATGAAGCAAAGCAATTAGTATTGATAAGAGTGTTAGTATTTTTGCACTTACTACAACACTTGAAGCTGATGTTAGATTGCTGGCTCCAACTGCATATACAGCTCCCGAGCTTTTCTCCGTCACTTTAATGCTCGAAGAGCCTGAAATTGACATCCGAAAATTACAGTAATAATAATTGCGTTCTTCAAGTAAAAAACCTATTCATTTTACCATTATTAACTGAATTTATGCCTATTCGAACGACGAACTGATGATAATCGTGATTAACCGGTAATATGCAGGCGTTTCTGTTGAAATGAAAATTAAATCATCTAAAGTTTTACCACATTAAATCCAAGGACCAAGTGCTATTCAGAGTGAAGTGTAACTTCATTAAAAGGTTGTCAAGAACAGAATCAGAAAATGCAAAGTAAAGATGAAAATGACAATAACTCAACGGAGAATGAATGAATGACGAGAAAAACCCGTCATGGAAAATGTCGACTAATGAACATTAGAAAGGACAAACAAAATTCATGGAAGGAGAATCAAAACAACCGGAAAGAAATGGCTTCTAATTGATGTACCGGCCTCTAAATGGGGAAATTCGTATGCTCCATTATTGTGACATTTTATCGAATAGATCTTTTTTTAAATATTATACGATACTCACAGTTGTATTCTGTCCACCCAATGGTCTGATTTTCCAAGTTATAGAAAACAAGCTTATTTTGTAGCACCAAATCTGCAATTGGATCAGAAAAACAATTAGCAAGTGGAAGGTTTCACACTAAAAAAAAAAGGAAGAAAGAGATGTACAAAAGAGGTAAACTACGAGCAATGACTTAATTGCTTCTTTCATGGACGATTTCTTATTGTTCATCTTTTGACGTATTGTTGTTCAGTACAAAACTTAATGTCTCAGAAAAAACACTTTATTAATCTCCAGGTGAGCGAACTAATTCTGTTGTCTAAATAAAGTCTAACTTAATTTTTCAAAATGAGAGGTCATCAAATCACAAATCACAGTATGTCATGTTGTAACGTCTTCAGTTCTTTCAGTACAATATTATCTGCTTTGAATTAAAGTCTGCATTGTTTTTGTTTTAGGGATTAGTACAAAACACGTTGTATTAGATAAGGAGGAAAACTCTACTTATAAATCATGTATTTTCCACTATCTCAAGCGATGTGGAATTGGTCCCCCATTTAAATGAGTCAGACCTACACCTGGACAATTATTGCCTTCACAGAATGGGTTGTCATAAATGTGCAGAAAATTTTGAGGAATTTTTCGATCTTACGCGAAAAGGCCAAATTCATGCGCAGAGAAGCTAAGCTACTAATATAAATGATCATATATAAAACAGCAGATGTACCTCCCAAAAGTGTCACGTCCTTTCCATCCTTAGATTGCGCCCCACTGTTCTGCCAACCAACACACCACGCACTATCCTGCAAATCACAAATATTTCTTTGCTTACAAATTTGAAACAAAAACAAGAAAAGAAATTTAAATCACTGTATGAATGATTAGATGAGTTAGCAACAAAAGAAATGATTTTTTAAAAAAAAAAAGCTATCATAATGAAGAAAATTTTGAAGGAAATCGTAAAATACAACACATCGAAAACTATATCATAACTAAGTCATCTAGTTTGTGATGTCAAGAGGTTGTTGCATGTACGAATATATATATATAGATAGCAGAAGATTTTCAGGACAATAAATTTTGAAACCCAACAAGCAACATCACCAAATTATAATGTTCATGTATTCATAAAGGAGGAATCATACCAAAGTTATTTCCAGACAAAAAAGAAGCCTTTCTGAGTTTTGATAAAGCTAAAATTACTCAGATTGTGTATGTTGGATGAAGAAACCCAATCATAATCATTCATCAGTACAACAATTTACTTCCTATTTCAAAGATTCAATGAAAGCACAAGTCAAGATAAAAGAAATTGCATGAGATATAGCTAAAATCCAAAAAATGAAGAATGAAAAGATATTAGAACTAGAGTTTTATTACTCATTTCACTTACACTAATCTGGAACAGATACTCATGAGGATAAACAATCATAGACAGAGAGCCTTCAAAATGGAATTTTACAAGTGGAAATCCATCATCAACACTGCAGGAATATAAAACAAGGTAATAATTTAATTTATTGATATTCATGTAGCGCAAGAGATTGTTTCCATTAATCAAATTGTACTTTCAATACCACAGCCATTTATCTGGCCATCAAGCACAGATCAAAAAACTTGACAATGGACAGCAAGATTGAAGCTTATATTTGCTCATCGATACTAACCCAAAATGAGATCCTCTCTTTATTACGAGGACATTCAAAAGAAACTAATCACCTTTAAAAGTTTGACGGTTCCACACCATGAAGCAATAAGAATAATTAGTCAAATTTTTAGAGAGTTTGAGACAAAGGAAAAACAACTGTGCGAAAACTCAATACAAAGATTGGTGATCTCATTTTTTGAGTAAAAGCACCAGTACTGCATATGACGTCTCTAATCTTCCCAATACAATATTTTTGTTTTGAGTCAAAGCCCACACAATTTTGTTCTTGGAGTTAGCCCAAAACGTGTTCTACTATGTAAGAAGAAAAACCCTATTTATAAATCATGCATTTTTCACTCTTTCAAGCGATGTGGGATTGTGCATCCCAACTTATATGGGTCGGATCCTCACATGGGTCATCCTTATTTTTATAGGGAGGATTGCCACACAACATGAGCTAATAAGGAACACAAACTAAAACTTTGAATGATTCTCTCTTGAGAAAATAAGAATTTGATGAAGTATATGACAAATAGACACTCATGTGAAACAAAACTTTCAAATTCCATAAGAGACAATAAAAGAACCCAATTCTAATTCCTACCATTGTCAATTCTCTAAATGTCATACCCATCAAAGTATGACGAAATCGACATAAATTTAATACCAAAATCCTCATTACGAAACTCCACTCCCCTCCCTAATTTAGTTTCACATAATCTTCAAAAGTTTGAACGCCACAACCCATAGGAGAGTAGCTTCAACACCAAGTTGGACTCTTAGCGATAGCAATGCATCTATTATTAGCTCCCAATGACCAAATCCCAAAGAGATTCTGAAACAAGTCATAACCTCCAGTCCTTTTCCCCTAATATTGACATATTTCTTATCAAGGAAAAGCACTTTACAGGGCCTCCTTCATCCCCTCTAGCATGACCAAATAATCAATTTTTTCTTCTTTTCTCATCTCTCCAGTAAAAAATACCACGTTATTCTTTCTAGCAAACCTTAACAGGAAACCTAAAAATGCACTAAAAAAAATACATGGCAGTGCTCACAAAAACTGACTGAATTAATGATTTTATCCCCTCAAGAAATAGCAAAAGAGAATCAACTATCACAATTTCTAGCTCTGAACAAAAATCAAACTACATATGAGTAACCATCTCAAACTTACCTTTCAACATAATTAAAGCATGTAAACTGCTTCTCAACTGTGTGCAATTTCAGTCCTTGCTGGTATGACAAAATCTAACAAAAATACATTGCATCTCAGTTTAATGACAAACCTAGCAAGTATGAAAGGTATATAAACAAGTAAATAACATTTACCTTCGTCATAAGTGCTTCATATATCACGTCAGGAAGATAAGCCAAAGTTGTACCACTGTCAATAATAGTTCCGCTCTGATAATTTGTATCGAACACATCAGAGGGAAGGTCTAGAACACTACTGCCCACCTCAATTCCCTTCATAATAACATTGTAATGTGACCTAAAATAGTTGAAGAATATTAAGTAAAATCTCAATAAATCAGTACAAGCCAACAATTTGGCAAATAGACATGGGACCATATTAAACAAGTAAATATACAATCCATATTAAAATACTCAAATCAATCAAAAAGATTACGTAGAAAGAGAAATGCATCCAAATTTAGATGCAGTCCTTCCTCAACAGTGATTATAAAAGAAAATATCTTTACATTCGGTGCATTATCGACCCCCTTCAAATGTTACAAGACCATAACTACATATATTAGGGCAATCGAAGAAGAACTTGACAAATGAAAGATCCTTTTATTCAAAAAGATTTCAAGTAAACTCGTCTCAAAAAGAACATGACAACACTAATGGAAATTCATAAACTCGAGTTGGTAGCTAATTCCCTAATTCTCAGAATTCCATAAAATATGTTTTGTGAAATAATGTCACATACTGATGTTGAACCAACGGGGTCGAATCCATTTTTGGTTGCACCACATTCCCAATTGTAAAAATTCCACCTCCATTTGTACTATCCAGGCAGTGTGCAAACATCTTTCTCACTTTTCCAGCTGAAGCTAATTGCGATATCATAGACGAATTTGCCTGTCCAAAACCAATAATTCCGTCGAGCGCTTCAGAAGATGTACCTAAATCCCCAGATTGTCTTGCACCACACCTGGCTTGCAAAAGGAAAGTTGGCGTAAAGAAACATCATGTAGAAAGAGAAAGAATGTGCCATGATTTTGACACCCAAAAAAAGAAATTAACAAAAATTGACTCCAAAAAAACTAGCTGGAGATGTAAAATGAAATGAAAAAAAACCATACAAATAACAATAAAAACTAGAGCATTTAAAGAAAAACAACTAAACAATCTGCCAATTTAGCATAAATGTCAATGAAAGTAGAATCCAACGGCATCAAAATGATTGAATTAATGTTTGCTGACTCGTACTTATAAAATGGTACTCTACAATCCTCTATTTACTAAACAACATGTAAGCATGCTTCTCCTAAAGCAAATCATAATCTTCAAAACTTTAAAACAAAAACTGTCGTGTAACTATATTAGTTTGCAGCAGTAGTACAAGCATATACAGCATAAGTAACAAAACTCACCCGAATATTACACTCCCATTTGTCGATGAAGTTTGAAAATTCCCACTCACTCGGTCAAGTTGAACATAATCCTTCACGAAATATCCAGCAGTGGCACTTCCATCACCATAAACAACCTTATATTGGCATAGCAAGTCAGGTTTGCACCCTGGAATTGGACCATCATATGTGGAAGTGCAAAATGCATCCTCACAAGTAACCAAGTCTGAAGTACTCGAGCTCTTTGGGTCGTATAGTGTGAGCTCTATCTGTAGTATAGAGATCATAAGAATACATGTTTTTCCAACGAATAGTCACCCTATCTGCTAGATTTCAAGATATCGAAGAGATGAGTATGAGTGTAGTTAAAATTCTGTGAAGAATAAGTCGATTAAACATACACCAATATCACTTTTCTTTGGGCAGTTTGTACAGCCAGCACAGTTCACCCATAAAATGTCACTTCCTGTATCAACTTGCACATAATAGTCCTTTGGAGGAGAACCAAGCCAAAGTTTAGTAAAGTAGAGCCTAAACAATGCAACCAATGAAAATTTATGACCATAAAGCATTTTTAGAAAAATAGAAGTAGGATGGAACACAAAATACCAAAGAAAAAAAAAAGAAACACCCTTTATCATAAATTAGCATATTTTTATAGTTGCCATTTGTCAAACTAGTACAACCTCCCATAGAATACTCTTTGAGGACATCACTCCCAAACTCTTCAAGCATTGAGCCACTTGAGTACAAACCGTTTTGTATATATATATATATATATAGAGGGTCAAGAAAGCGAAACAAGAACCTAGAATGAAGAAATTAACAAAAGATTTAAAGGACAAACTAGACAGAATTCTATTGAAAAGACAGCTTAACTCAAACAATATTAGTGATTGAGGTTGGACTTTGTCATGGAAGGTTATGTGGGTCGTTTGACGGTTTGAGTGAGTTATTTTGTGGGTGGTTTAGATGAGAGCTATTTTATAAAAGTGGAGGAGTCCTGATGGTAAAACTTATCTGCTTCCCACTATATATATATATATATATATCCCATGTCTTGTAATTTGGAGGTTGTGAATGAAAATACGTGTTTCCTTTGGAAATCCTCCGTTCTCCTTCGCGAGAAGTCCTCTAACCATTTTCTTAATCTTTTCATCAAAACTTCTATGCTCGATCCATAACAGACTCAACCTCGGAAGAACACAAGAACGAACTGGTCACTTTCCTTTTCCTTTAGCCAACCAAATATTTCTAATAGAGGTTGAATTCGAACATTCAAATACATCAGAGTGAATTTTTCATATCATTGCCAATATAACATTGATAAAATCTAAATTGGAAATACAAACAATCTAAATCATCATCAAGACACGCGTTAAAAGCTGGATAACCCATGTCTATCCGTGAATGAATTAAAAAAAACAACACTAACCCAGTGTCTGAAGGGTGTCCGTTTCCACCCAATTCAAGATCGACTGCGGAGAGAATTCTCCCATGGCGATGAACATCGTGAGCTCTCAAAGCACTTAGCGATCTCTCGCGGCCCTTAAACTTGTGCTGTACAGGAAAGACCAAGTTGCAAGACCCAATCGACAAAATTGAAAAAGCAAACAGACCCATAACGAGAAATCTTTTGAGATCCATCGCAATGAGAGCCACAACCAATGTCGTTGATCGCGAAAGAAAATCCCGAACCCGAACTGGATTTGGAGTTTCAATAAAATTGAATCTCCTGTATTGAGTTCAAAAACATGGACATTGGGAGGAATCTATTCAAAGGGCCTTTCCAAGAAGAAGGAAAGAGAAAAAGGAGGGAAAGGCATTGAACAAGAAGGTAAACAGAAAAGAAAGACAAGAAGAAACCAAAGAGAATTGCGCGTTATTTGCGGCAAACGACACTTGTTTTCAACAACGGAAGAAATATAGGTAGCAACGTCTGGTATTTTGTTCTCTCTCTCTCCCTAGATCAGCTGAATCCATTGGACGCCTCCCTCTCACACGTCTCCATCTCTCTCTCTCTGATATCTCTGTCCACAAGAATTCTTTACGTTGAAAATTCATTCCATGGTCGAAGAATCTACAAACTAAGAAAACACAAAATTAACCCAAGAATCTGAAATTGTTCTCGTAAATACTTAAGACAAGAATCTAAGCCTGATTTTTGTTTTTCCTTGTGAACACAAAAGATAGAGATAACCCTCGTGCTGTCGTTGTCATTTTTTTAACTATTTATGCTTATGTTTCAGCTTCACAATACTCCCAATCAAGGTGTGTCTCGTGGACATGTCTGACATCGGTGTTCTGACAGCAAAAGCATTAAAAACAATATGATGTCATAGTCCTGAATTCTTCAGAAATGACAAACGAGATCAGACTACGTATAAACATCAACACGAAGGAAAAATGGAGACACGACGAAGTAAAACGAAGACAAAAACAAAGAAGACACGAGGTCAGGTCAAAAACAAACGCAGGACTGTACATAGACAAAACCAAAACAGTACAAGACCACCGCAAGACAAGGGCTAGACATTCAAAACTAAGGCCAAAGGCCAAATGCCAAGCAGGACGTAGGCAAACCTGCGTCATTTACAAAATCCCCACCTCCCTTGAGTGATTGGCCGCACATTTCCGACGATCGGATATACACACAGATACGAATCCTCTTCTGCAATCTATTGCCTTAGATATGGGTTCAGTTACGATTCCTTCTACATTTTTTGGAGTACATTGTTGTTCTTATCAGTTCAAAATCGCTAGGCTCGGTGCTCACGAATCATAATATTTCCGCAACTTTCTTGATTTTCACAGCGGACGCATAATTCTAGTGAAATGAATTGAACTACTCGTACAATAACTCGAGTAAATAAGCAATGGCTAAGGAATAATATGATAATTAGTGGGCGGGTAGGCTCACAAATCATATGGAAAAAGTATATTGAAAGCAAAGAAATCACTTAGATTATTTGATAAGTTGCCGACAAAAACGGCGTCGTTTAATTAGCATCATCTGTCTTCAATTAAATGAAAGTAGAGGAAGCCACGTGGCAATAAGAACCAAAATTTTACTGTTCAAGAGAACAGTAAAATTTATCTTAGAATAAGTTTTAAGTGGATGAACAAAAATCAATTTCGACCCACGACCAGTGACAAAAACCGCGTTTTGATCGATCGAACAATATTACCATACATTAAAAAGAACGTCAAGAATTCATAACGCGTTAGAAGATCAGCGAATAAACGATACATTAAGTGATCATTAAACTTAGCAATTTAACGAGATGAACCTAAATTTATTTGGTCCGAGAATGAAAAACGCCCACACGAGGTTTCAACGACAGACAAATTGCTATATTACACATTGATTGAGTAGGCAAGACAAATTGATACAATATAAACAAAACAAAGTGACTACATATTTTCAAAAATCAAATATAGAACTTGGTAGATTTATATATATATGCATATGACATGACATCAGACAACATTAATTTTCCCAAAGACTTGCAAGCCAATATCATCATCTCTTGCCCTTTTCTCCTCACCTCTACCTATTTTTTGCAAACCCCACTAAACTAATATTTAGATAGAGGTATCGGATCGCAAAGAATGCGCGAAAAAAGCAAGACACTATGAAAACAACACACCTAGGAGGCTTACGTACCTGCAAGTCGAGAGATCCATGGTCGATTATGGTAAAATTGGAGCTGATTATGGTCAGAAACTCTTACTTTCCTCCTTGGTTTAGGAAACAGCTTTTCGGGTACTTCGGTCTGAGTTTTGTGTTTGAAGCTGCAATTGAACACATTAAGTATTTTTATATTTGCTTTGTAAGAAGAAAATACATAAATCAACTCTATCTCTCTCTTTCTAGTCTCTCTCTCTAACACTCATTTTCTCTCTTTCTAACTCACTCTATGTTTGAGAGATGTTGATAGAAAACTGTTTTTGAAAACCATTCTGAAAAAATAGAAATAATGGAGAATAAGATGTTTTCTGAAACAGAAATAGTTTTCAAGGTTGGATAGCTGTTTTTAATTCATAAGATAAATCCAGCAAAAGCCTCCTCTAACCTTTCTACCACAATACTCAATCCAACTAGACAAAATTAAACCTCAATTGGTGTTTTAAGAAACATCATCTAACAAAAACCAATATTCATTAAAACAATCGTCCAACATAAAATATTTGCGAATAATTACGACAGCCTGCTCTGTGAAGGTCATGATGGCTCATGTGAGGGTCCGACCCATATCAGTGAGGGTGCACAATCTCATATCGATTGGGAAAGTGGAAAATGCAAGGTTTATAAGTAGGGTTCTCCTCCCTAGCTAGTATAACGCGTTTTGGGCTAACTCCAAGAACCGAATCGTGCGGACTTTGACTCAAAACAAACAATATTGTACTAGGAGAACTGGGGACATTACAATGATAGACCAATATATTGATACTAGTCAAAACTAATGATAGTTCTCAAACTATTTTACCAAATCAAAAACAAAAATATTGTAAATTAATAAGACAGACTGATAAATAAAATATATCTCAAGAACTGCAAAAAGGAAGAAAAAAATGAATGCAACGACAAATTTCTTCGTGATCCTTCGGTAAGTGGTAATAACGTTGTAGATACCAAAAAAAAAAAACACACGATGAGACTTGCTATTAGCTTAACATGCTATGACTTAGAAAATATTCTTCAAACAAATCGCAAATTCAAATTCTTCATCTACAAATTTGGATACAAATTTCATAAATGAACTGAAATTGGGGAAAAAATATCTCAACATGTGATGCATCAAAAACACAAGAGTCTCATTGATGATGCCCCAAACAAAAGTTTGAAAGAACAATACATGGTCTAAGAACCAGAATCAAGTCAGAAACATTATTAATCTTCCCACACAAATATGAGTAAACATTCCATAGAAAAACAGGTGATTTACATAAAACCAAAGAACATAGCTTAACATATTATGAGATGACAAAAATAACTCCATTTTTTAAAAGGAGCCAAGAAAATAGCCAAAGGAGTAATACTGAGTCTAGGAACCAAAAGTTAAAGAACAAAACCAAAGAAAATAGGTTAACACGCTATATGGATTGGCTTGTAAGATAAGTTACAAAGGAATAATAATTAGTCTAAGGACCATTTTTTTGCCTCAAATTCTCAGTATGCTAGACAGACTTGGATAAAAATATAAATGGAGGACGGAAAATTTGTATGAAACGAAGGAAAAAACTAATAAATTAAACAGTTTTCTCTGTTGAAATTTACCTTAATTTCAGATTCACCTCCCTTTCCATCAGCTTCGTCGACGTCTTCATCTGCGGGATCAACCGATTCATCGGCGGCACAATCAGGGGGGAACTCAAACAGCGACAAAGAGAATTGCTTGTCTATAACACCCACATCGAAGTAAATCAAACCGGAGCTAGGGAAATCGACACGTATACCCTTCACCGGAAACCAGAGGAAGAGCTCCTGCGCCGAAACGCCAGATAATTCTCCGATCTTTCCGGAGCTGAGACGGCCGGTGACATTGAAGTCATAATGCACTTGGTTCTCAAATTTCGCGTTGCAGGGTTGGTCAAGAAAGACCTGGAAATCGCCGGATGTCGAGTTGATTGAAAATTTGGTTATACCCTTTGGAAGGAGGCCTATGGGGAGGCCGTAGAGGCGGAGATTGTCGTAGATTGAAGACGGGTCTGCGGCCGCCGGATGATAGAAAAAGAGGACGAGGACGATTAAGAGAGAGAAATTAAGCGAGATTGAGCGAATTGAAGGAGAAAATATGGGATTTCGAGGTGGGGGAGGAGGACCCATCTTGAGTTTGTGGATCAAGAGTAATTTTTTAGGTTTCTGCTAGAGATTTCTGCAAAATAAAAATGGAAGGGAAGAGAGGGGAACAGGAAGAAGGGCAGAGAACAGACAGGGTAGAACTATATTTTATGAGATCATGAGGTTTATGTCCTTAACAGCAAAGCTGGAGACTCCACCCGCTGCAAACGCGCGTGATTTCACCTTCCATAATATTTTCTCCTGAGAAGAAAAATGACAAACCAATCATCGTACTTTGTTATTAATAACAAATCCATCGCTAAATTATTTTTGCTAACAATTTAATCATTAAACTATGAAAAATTGAAAGAGTAAATACCGTTGTTACAATTTTCGTTAAATAGCGTCGTCGATCTGCAGAAGATTGTGAATCTTTAAAATATAAATAGATCGTCGTCGATCAGTAGTAGATCGTGAATATTTGAAATATAACTCAAGAACATCGTCGATCTGCAGAGAATCGTCGTTGATCCACAATGAATCATCGTCGATCCGTAGAGTAATGTTTGCAAATAAAAAAAATCATTGTCTTTACAAAAAAACACAGACAACATAAATAAATTGTGATTCTCCCATGGACTATAAAACAATTCTAAATCATCCGAAAACTAAAACATTAATATTTTTTTTATAAAATCTTCTAAATTATAAAACTCAAAATCTTCTAAATCAACTCTTTTACAAAATCTAAAATATTCTAAATCCACTATTCATATATATTAACTATTTTCTACTGAAAGTCTCTTTTAAAATCACGAGTTCTTTCCGTTTTATTCATGGATATTTTTTATTTTCTACTGTGATTTTCATAGAGTTAACGACGATATTCACAATGACGATTTGTCATAGTTCAGTAGTTAAATTATTAGCAAAAATACTTGAGTAGTTGACTTATCATTGATCACAAAGTACGATAATTGATTTTTCATTTTCCCCCAAAGAAAATTAACAAAACAACCACCGTATTATGAAATCAATGGCAAGTCAACCACTAAACAATTTTTGCTAACAATTTAAATACTGAACTATGAAAAATGAACGGAGCAAACATCAATGTTATGTTTTCTGTTAAAAAACGTTGTCATTCATCTGCAGAAGATTGTCTTTCCGTTGCAAAATGTTGTCTTTCCACAGCAGAACGTTGTCTTTCTGCTATGGAAAGTGAATTTTAGAAGTAGGATTTAGGAAAGTCATATTTCTATAGAGGAAATTTGATTTTCTACTGCAGAAAGACAACATTCTGCATAGGAAAGTTGTTTTTTTGCAGAGGAAATATGACTTTCCATTGTAGATAAAAAAACAAATTCATTGTTTTCTTCGTAAAAAACCACACACAATACAGATAAGTTGTAATTCTCATATGAACAGTAAAACAATTATAAATCATCTGAAATCTAAAATATTGTATATTGTTTTACAAAATTTTCTAAATTATAAAACTAAAAAAATGAAAATAAATTTATATAGTATTTTCTCAATTCATGCTTCATGAATATTAACTATTTTCCACTGAAATACTCTAAAGTCACGAATTTATACAATTGTTTCCATGGATATTAACTCTCGAGTTCTTAAAAAGTTAACAGTGATATTTGCTCTGTCAATTTCTCATAATTCAGTCTTTAAATTATTAAAAAAAATTATTTAATGATTAACTTATCATTAATATCATAATACAGTGGTTATTTTGTTAATTTTCCTTTATCATAATATGGTTATGTTGAAATTTATAGACGGAGAAAAATACTATTTTAGCCTTCGAAACTCGACCATGCAAGTATAAGGGCATAAAAACAATTTTAGGTTATGTTTTATAAATAAGTTAAATAGAAAGGGCACGAGAGCAATTACGAAGGTGTAATTTTAACGAAAACCCCGACTTTTTAATTTCCAAGCGAAACCCTAATGTCGGAGCTCTTTCTCACTTAGTTTAGGACGGAGGGCTTCACAAGAGCTAAATCTTCAGTGGAAGAAGAAGAAGAGACCTCATGGATGCTCTGCGAAAGCAGCTTGACCAGCTGATGGGTGCGAACCGAAACGGTGATGTACGGGAAGTGAGCCGGAAGTACTATGATCGCGATGTCTGCCGGCTTTATTTGGTTGGCCTTTGTCCTCACGAGCTGTTTCAGTTGACGGTAGGGTTTGTATTACAGTCTTTTTTTATACTATCGTGTTGAAGAAAATGGTGTTTTGTGGGAGTAGATTTTCTTACACAAGTCTTAGTTGTTGCGCAATGTCTGGATACAGTGTTTGTTTTTTATGTGAGTCGAAGTTCCCTCACTGTTAGAAACTAATACTTATTTTTATGTAAACCGTGGGTACGTTTCTGAGGCTTTTTTTCTTTCTTTTTCTATTGGTTTCAGAAAATGGATATGGGGCCTTGTCCGAAGATTCACTCATTGCAGCTAAGGAAAGAGTATCCGTGTTAACCATTCGTATTTAAATATGGAGCTGATATTCCTTGGATTTATTAAGAAAATTTTACTAAGTAATACTTTTCATCAAAAAATCTAATAACTCCCACTCTTTAAATCCAATGCCATTGCCAGCTTTCCAATTTTTGTTTTGGCATTTCTTTAACCCACAATAAAATGAAGCACAACAACAGATAATGCATAGTGTGTAGATTACCTTCACTAAAAATTTACAACTCATTTCTGAATGATAAAAGTTATTAGATTTTTTATCAGTAATAACAGTTATTTTGTTGTATGTGTCTTTTCAAGCTCGTAACATTGACATGGCTAAAGTCAGGCTGCATAACTTTTTTCTAGTATTTAACTATTTTTTAGATATGAAGAAGCCAAAGGGAAAGGAGTTGATAACTATGATCGTGACTTAGAGGATGTTATTGATCGACTTATCATTGAGTGTGATAGGAAGATTTCTAGAGCTCTTAAACGGCTAGAGGAAGAGGATGCAAAGGCTGCTATTGCGATTTCTGTCTCTGAGGTTACTCAGGTAATGCTTCGCTCTTCTTACCATTCTTGCTAATTCATTTGTTTCACATTTTTCTCTTTTGATCATTAGGAATATTTGGATTTTGTTATTTGGTTTTTTTTGTAGACACCTGAAATACTTGAATTGTCAACACAAATAAGAGAAAGGTTGAAAGAAGTAGACCAATATGGTAATTATATCTTACTTTGAAATATTGCTAATCATTTATGTTCTTAAACTATGTTAATAACTATGCCCTTTTGTTGTATTGCATTTTTTTAGTACGTTTTAAAATACAAAGTTATGATCTATATGTAGATCTTGAAGGCAAGACGGACTTCAAGATTAGAGCTCTGGAGGTTGTAGAAGAGCTTCGGACGAAACGAGCTGACAAACAGGTAGATAATTATGATTCAAGCATATACCTAGATGGGATATTATTACAAAAATATTATCTGCATTGATACTACATATATTTTGAAACATAATTTTATGAAAGATATGTAACCCATCATACATTTGTAATATTTGACAGTCCATGCTTCTCTTAGATGCCTTCAATAAAGATAGGGCATCCTTACCTCAACCCCTGCCAAATCCACCACCTTTAGCACCCTTGCCTGTTGTGGCCCCAGATCCTCGCACTCAAGAGATGATAAATGAAAAGTTAAAGAAGGCAGAGGAACTTGGTAAATTTCCTTTTACTTTTGAGATATCTAAAATATAATTTATATCTTTCAAGTCTTGGTTTCCTTTTTTTTTTGTCATCCGACTTCATCTCTAATGTGTTTATTGCCAAAGCAATTCATTGGAGAATCTGCTGTTGTATGAAATCTTCTTTCATGATTTTAAGAGAAATAAAACTGTTGCTACAACTTGGGAAATTTGGAAAATATTAACGTTGATATAATAATAGTATTAGTTTATTTTGTTTTTTAGGCGAACAAGGATTGATTGATGAAGTCCAAAAAGTTTTGGAGGAGGTTGAAGCACTTAAAAAGGTGCCCGATTCTCTATTTTTTTGGCAGTACCTATGAACCCGAAAGCTTTGTTAGTCTCCACAATTTGGCTTTCTTTCAAACAAATATTGGCTGTACAAATTAAATAATGACATTCTTTTCCCTTCCTTAGCTACCTGCTAGGCAGGAACCTGTGCTGGATTCATCCAAGTACACTGCTGTTGATGTGAGAATTGTGAGTTTATTCTTATCATGTCCTACACAGTTGTTTATATATATATATATATATATATGTATATATATTTATAAACATGGTATGCAAGAAACGGAGAATGTAGAGAAAATAAATTTTGGACACAATTACTAGTATTAGAATCATACTTTTTCCATTGAAAGAAAAAAATTTGTACTTGTACTTAATACTTGTAATAGTTTATTTTTGATTTCTTGATTTCTCTTATTATATTATAATAGTTTTGTGTCAAGCAATTTAAAAGAATTTCATGTTCTGTATATTATTTATTTACTTACTATAACTATCAGTATGGTCGATAACTTTTATTTTCATTATCTTTGTTAATTACATAATTTTTATGTCATTTTTTCTCAAAAAATGAACAGTAGAAATAAAATAAAATAAAAAATTTGTCTGTGAATTCAACTGCAGTCAAACAATTATTACTAATTGATAAAATTGAATATTTGATTGAAAAAATTGTATAAAAATGTTCTTCATATGAATATTTGATAAAAATGTTTTTTTTGAATATTTGATAAAAGAACATTTTTTTTCTATGAATTCAACTACAGTTGTATTTGTTATGAATACATGTGTCCTTTTTTAGATAATGTCATCTATCTAATGGAAACATATGTGATATTGCAAAATTGCTTGATAAACAAAATGAAATTTCTAGCCTAGACTTGAAATGAAAATTATATTTGAATAAACACTACAAATTTTTATCAAATATTATGAATTAAATAGTTATTAATTATTCGCATTCAATATATTATTAAAGGTACAAATGTGGCTTATTTGAATATGCTTATATTCTCGGGCAATGAACATAACATATAATTAGGAAATCTAAATAAGTGCATACATATTCCTTTTTTATTTGAACCCTATGGACATATTATCAAACAATGACATATATAAAGATTATCTAATGTCTTCTGGAGAATAAAAAATGAAAAAAGGCTAAAAATTGGTTACTGATAAATCATCCATGTGCTAGTGTCTGAAGTTTAGTGGGGTTGATCAAATTCATGATTATATTCTCTTTTTGAATAGACATTTAGATTAAATTCAAAGGTATCACTATCAATTAAAGCGATCATATAAACATTCATCATTTTTGGTTTTACTACAGACTGATCAAAAGTTACGTGTCTGTGATATATGTGGAGCATTTTTGAGCGTCTATGACAGGTAAAAAGTTTATCTTCTGCCATTGGAAGTTGTCAAGTGTTTCTTAGCTTCTGAGGCAACAGTAGAATAGGTTTTTAGTGGTTCAGCTTTTGACCCGACAATTATACCTCCTTGTCACCAGCAGGCTCTTGGGCCCAGTTTTACGAGGATTACTTTTGCAGCTAAAGAATGTGCGTTATTTCTGTTTTATGTTTATGGATCGTGCTATTGTTGGCTACAAGGCTGTGGAGTAGCTAGTCATTGCATATTATATTGTACTATTTTTTTTTCTGATTAATAGAAGCATTTGATTCTATTGTTTCAGTGATCGCCGTTTAGCAGATCATTTTGGCGGAAAGCTTCACCTAGGCTACATACAAATCCGCGAAAAGCTAGCTGAGCTTCAGGTAAGATACTATTCGATACATTTGGAAGCTTAATTTTTCCTTTTATTTAATATTGTTATGTAAAGTTCTTCCATCTTCCACAGACTTCTTCCTATGGTTTCATGTGATGTTTTAATCATGTTTTTTTTTATTTAAGAGAAATAGTAAATGTTAAAACTTTCAATTAAAGGAACACCATTATGTGAATTGATTGTTTTTTAACTGTTATATCTTTACTATGCCCTTGAGTTATTGTGACTATTTTGGTTCAGGTGCTGGTATAATGTTTCAGATTCTTCTGTTGAGATTCACTGTTAGTAGTATATCTGTGAGTTTTTCTAACTTTGAGAAGAGTGACTTTATGCATTTGAAAAAGAATTTTTTAGGTCTTAACACCTTAGAATGTGCATCATTTGAATTTTTTTATACCATGGCATGATTCTGGAAAGATGAAAGAAAAAAAAGAGGGAGAAATAGGTTAGCTTTGTTATGATCGATGTTAAACAAAATATAGAGAATTGGATTCTCTTAATCTAGTTTATGAATGAAACTTTCTGATTTTACTGAAAATTAGTGAGTAATCTACCAATAATCCATGGTTTACCAAGAATGAATGTAATAACACCTTTCGTAGTTTGTGGAGCAATGTTGAAAAAATGTGGCATATAGTCGGGATAAGATGATCTCTTTTCGCCATTTGAGATGGATCCAAGTTGTTTTCATGGATGGATGGGTGGTGTGGGGTTCACCCCCTTGAGAAATACTGTCTGGAGTTTTTCACCTTGACTATGGATATAGATGCAAAAGTTGGGAACTTGTTTGACGAAGAAGGTGTGTGATTGAGTGGAGTGTTTCATTTACAGGCAGGATGAAGGATGAAGAGTTAAGACTGGCTGCGATTTTCTCTTAATTGCATTTATAAGGCCTTGGAGGTAGGGCTCATTATTTTTATAATGATATCCTCAAGAGTCATTGGTGCCAAAATGGATGAAGAATTTGGGGTCTTAAAATCCCTCTGTTGTGGTCTTTTTATGTGGTTGACCCGAAGATAACAATTTTCACGTTGGATAATCTCAAGTGCAGAGGTTTTTCAATGCCAAATAAATGTTTTCTTTACAAGCAGCAGAAATATGTAAATTGCCTCTTTTGTGGAGGGGGTGTTTAGAGCTCTCATGCATCATTTCCAATTGGTTGGTGTAGTTTGTGTTATGCCAGAGAAAGTAGGGTGTTTGTATGTGGGCTGTGATAGAGGAGATGAAGATAATTTTTACCAGATTTGCGCCATGTTTTGTGTTTTGATGTGTGGAAGAAAAGGAATGAAGTGATATTTAAGGAGATATCTTAAAATATTTTGGTGTTCTTTTGTGATTGACTGGTGAGGGAAAATAGTTTCTGTTTTTTTGTAGTGTTTCTTCTTTTAGGTGGAGTTATAATGTTCGTTGTAGCTCGTTCCCGGAGGCTTGTGCAATATGTACATTGATTCAACTTTATTTATCAGTAATATGAATGTCAAGAGTAATGCTATAATTTTTATTTGTAAAAAAGTCATATTTATTGAACTGAGTTCATATAATATCCTTGTTACCTTGTCATGAACTAACTGTTAATATATTGAGTTGGTGGTAGTCTCTTATTAATTAGATTGGAATAGAAAAGAAGAGCCCCTTTTGCAATCTTTATAAGTTGAACAAGCATTTTTGTTTGGAAGGGTATGCTTTTATGAAATTTTTCGTCTGTTGTATGAGTTTCTTTTTACTATTGGATATTTCTGTCTCTTTTTTATCTTATTTGTTACCTTTTCTAGCTCTTGTGGTTTGGATTGGGAATGAATGAATGGAAGTATGAGTGTCTTGATTTAGCTTGAAATTTTCAAAGAAGTTTGGTTTATCTTTTTTCTATTTTAGAAGTCTTCTGATCTTCTCCATTAACATACTTAACTATCAGCTTCTCGTGGTAATTTATTCATCAGGAAGAAAGAAACATAAGTCGTAAGGTTAGCCGACAAGATGAAAAAAGGTTAATGGTGTTTCCTCCATACAGAATTTTTTGTGATCTTTTCTGCAGTTAAGCAGATACCCCGTACATGTATTTATATATGTTTTTTTTAAATTCCATTTTTAGATCCAAAGAGCAAAGCAGAGAGCCTGACCGGGAGTCAAGTAAGGACCACGAACGAGTTGATAGTCGTGATCATGGAAGGGACCTTGATCGTAAAAGCCGAGATCGTGATAGGTACAATGACCGAGATCGTGCATATGAACGAGAGCGCAATAGAGATTCAGGTCGCTCTTATGATTCTAGAAATCGCCGCAGGTCGCGATCTCGATCGATGGAGCGCGAACGGCCTCGAGATTATGATCGTCATAGGTAACTTTTACTCTTATACATATTTTTAGAATGTCATCAAATACACATGCAAATGAGATTATATAATGTGCTGATTTATTTGACGTTGTTGTACCTAAATCTTCTCTCTGGCAAAGCAAAGCCTTCTAGTTTTGAAGTCCTGTATTCTTAAGTATCTCTCACCTGGAGGATGATCATAATATGTGCTGCCTTATTGGCTCCAAATAGTTTTGAGAATTATAAGCCATATTTTGGGCTTGTGGTTTGAATGACGGGAAAGGGAAATTTTAGGAAAATATGTTGAGAGTAATCTTGTGGGGTCGCATGAGTTTTTCAATGGTTTGATGAGTTTATACTTTTGAAAATTTTAGAACTAACCCATGCGTTTCTATTTTCGAAGGTGATTGATGACCTAACTATAATAAATTTATTGTTCAATTTCTAACGTTCTCCTGTTGCACACTGTCTATGTTCATTGAAATTTGGTTATGAAAATTTTTTTTTCTGCACATACTAAGTTGTAAAAAAAGAATAAAATAAAATTATTGCATGTTTTGGGTATTGAAAATTAACTTTCCTGTGGAATGAGAACCATAGCAGATGCAGTAAGGTGGGTGGTTATTTGTAAGGCCTAGCCGCCTAGGGCCTTGAAGCCTGGTGCTATTTTGGTAGTTTCATTGGCTGAAAGTGAAAACAAACTTATATCTTTTGTTTACGATTGATTAATGCTAAATGCTTATTTTTCTTTCAATTTATAAATTTTCCCTTACTAATGCTTTTTCGTCTTTTCACAGGCGTCGTAATCGATATTAAGTCCCTGATCCACGTTCAGACGGAAAAAATAGTGCCCTTGTTCAGGTCATTATTGAAACTAATGCAATTAAAAACGTCTTATGATTTTTTCTATTTGTAATGTAGTTAAATCATTTTCTGTAATGGATTTATGGTGATTATCAAGGGTTTTCTTTCACATTATGTTTGAAAGGTATGATTCCATTGTACTTGAGTTGCACCTTCATTTAGTGCTCTGCTGCTTATGTGGCTGTCTTTTGAGTTTCAATGTTCAGGATTTAGTGAACAGAAGCTAATTCAGTCATTATATATGGTTTATTAATGATGTTCTGTGTATCACTCTTCTTTGGGTCATTATTGAGTTAAACAAGCTGAGAAAGGTATGTTTTACAATTCAAATCTCCTTATCTGGTTTTCGTATTGCTCTGACTTACTTTGGATGCATTTCACAACTTGAAAAATGGTAAAAGAAAAATGGGGCTAAGATTGTTTCCATATATCATTGTCTAAATCTACTCCATTGATTTTGAGGAGTGGATAGTTATGGGAAGATGGAGCGAGGACTGAAGATGTATATGTATATATATGTATGTATATATATATTTTTACTTTGCAGCATATTATATTATGGTAGACCACAACCATCATATTGTGGATGGATTGCTGATTCGCCATCAGAGGTTTCATTTTAGTTGTTTATTAGCTTTTCCATTTATTGGAAGGAAATCTAATTTTAGATGGGGAATGACGGCATTTTTGCAGCTTTTCTCGCTCAAAGCCGAGTTGGTCTGCATTAAAAGTATTGCATTCAAGGGGCTTGGTTTCTCTGTAAGTATTGAAATCAACTTGCGCTGATATTTTACTTCTAGTCAGACCAGGGGGTATCACCTTATTTGACAGTCTGGAATTGAGTAGTTCATGTATAAAATTTTATTGGCAAATAAGTAGTAGTTTGTTGTGTTGGAATGTTTGTGGGTGTAAAACAAAAAGGAGAGATTTGAAATCGCATGAAAGCGGAGTGAACATTGAGGGCAAAAACTGGTAAGTAAAGATTAGTGGTGGTGGGTAGATTTGGTGAAGTTTGATGTGAGATTATTATTTAATGTCATAATAACGTAGTGGTGACTAATAATAAGGTGACATTGGTGTCTTGTTTATCAATTTTAAATGTTTATATGGTTTTGACTGTTTTTCAGTGTCTTTATCAATGGTCTTTTCATATTTGCATTCCAACCTCTTAAGAACACAAGGTTAGATTTTGCAATGTTCTTTTAAGTGGTTTTACTAAACTTAGGGCACTAAATGTGTCTGTCCTTCACATACACTATCTATCTATAGGTACAACAATTCACACTTTTTGAGATAGACCCACACACACTAGTCTCTTAAGAGATTCGAGCCCAATCCTACTATTAGTGTTATGCACTAAGATATTTTGACCTTCTCTTTTTAAATGTCACCCATATTTGAAGAATAAAAAACCCCAGGTTGACCTAACAAAGCCCAATAAGTAAATTTAACCCTCAAAAATTACAATTTCATAAGATATGACCAATTCTCACCACCGAGATAGAAATCTATGTTATGGTTAACGAATAAATGCATATGAATTTTTAATTTAATTAAGTGGTTTTATTTTATCAAAACATATTTTGTGAATGCTAATGTGTAGTATAATCATAAATCGTTAAAGTAAAGCTCCGCACATCTATGTTATAATTAATGAATCAATGTGTATGAATTTTCAATTTTATAAAGTGGTTTTGTTGTACCAAATACCATATTATGTGAATGTTAATACGTACGGTTATAAAATCATCATATGTAAAACCCTGCACATCTACGTAACACCTTACCCACAGTATCTGCAATATTCTCGATAAGCTTGTACGTGACAAATATTACTTCTGGAAATCTAGGGATTCGCAGCTCAAGACTCACAATCACACTTTTTTATTTATTGTGCTTTAAATAAGTTACACAATACATATGCCTAGCCAACGAGATATGTATTGTATCAAATGCTATAGCAATGCTGCAACATTGTCTTGTGCTACAGTGTAGCTGCACCCAGACACTGCCTAGATAAGTATTTTGGGCGCTACTGCCCTTTCCCAATGCTCAGTAGTGCTGAGAATCTGTTCTTCGCGATTCTAACATGTTTTTCATGTTAAAAAATTGAAACCCATCAATTTTTACTCATTTTCAACCATTTATTTAAACCACAAACCGCAATCATTGAATACAAAATTATATTCGAATTGAGCCGCAAGTATTGAATAAATTCCAAAAACAGCTTTCAAGTCCAGAAAGCAAAATTACGGCTTCTATGCCAACCATAACCAAATATATAAAGTTTGGAAAGGTGCCTTCTTCAAATTCATTCTGTTCTTGAGCTAAATAATAAAATAAATTCACTGTTCATAGACAATCCCTCCCAAGGCATACTATTTTCGCCTCCAAATTCATGGTTCGATCCATTATTAACGACACTATGAAAAAAGGGAAAATCCGCTTGATCCAGCGTGAACTAAACAGAATGCTCTTTGTTGGGATGAAACATTAATCAAACAAACAAAAGAAATTCAAAACTACCGTAGTTTTCATCAGAGGGAAAATGCAGCATTGAAGTCAAGAGAATTCATGCACTTCATCGCGTTCCAGAGGTAAATGAATTTTTTTTAAAAATGACAGACTTGCTGGAACAAAAAAGGAAACTGCAGTGACATTTGTGTTTCACTGAAATTTAATACCTCATTGGAACAAATAAAATTGGCCTTCTACTTCGCCTGAGGGTGAGACGCAATGAAGTCGACTGCAAGATTGATGGAGTTGATTTTGTCTGCCTCATTGTCAGGAATCTCAAACCCGAACTCATCTTCAAGAGCCATTACAATCTCCACGGCATCTAAACTATCCAAACCAAGATCGTTCTGAAAATGGGCATTTATTGTCACCTGCCAAAACATTAGAATTATGCTCATGAACTAAAATTACGAACCAAAACCGCCTATGAAGTACAGTGAATGAGTCCAGAAGCATATGTCGAATTATATTCTCAACAAGCATTAAATTGAATAGTTATCAAATGAAAACCTCAGTGTAAATGGTTAGGGATAGAGATATTTAAAGTCGAAAAGGTTAATGATCTCTTTCCCACCAGGGACCTCTTAGTTAGAGGACAAACCTTAAGGCCTATTCCCATGAGAAAAAGCAGACAATGAACTGTGGGACACAAACGGAAGTCCAAGAGACTGTTAACACTCCTGAGCCAACTAGTACTCAATTAAATCCAGTTCAAAACAGATATATTTGTGGCCTCTTCTTCACTCAGGGACACCCAGTTACTCAGAAGTTTTTTCATTCTGCCTGCTGCTATTAACTTCATGATAGAACTCTTCTTTATTTCTTGTAAACCAATGAATTACAATCACCGTAGCAGACTACATGTCTACCACACCTCCACACACATCTACTATTTTCCTTTATCCCTATCCCTCTACTCTCCTGTCTTTATATAATAGACGATTCATAACCACTCTCAACTAACTTTCCTTTTATAATCCTTCTAACACTTCACTTGAACTTGTTTCTCTCCTGCAACAAATTGCAAAATCATTGCCTAGCTTTTTTATGACCAATATGCACTCAACACAAGAAAGATATTTAAGCCAACCATTGAACCATACATTTTCAAACCAGTCAAGGAAAGCACATTAACATGAAATCAATTACTCGAATTATAGCAGATACACATGCCTTTTGGTCAAGGCAAATTGGAAGGGGACAGTGAATACACGCACTCTGGCTCTTGGCTCTTGGAGAAGGATACATTTCCTCCCTTACTGTAAAAACTTATTAAACATACCTACTTTGTTTCTCGAAAAAAAAAAATTACTACATTCTATGTGACGTAGAAAATTCCTGAAATGATTTTCTGACTGAAATTATAACAGCCATTTTTCAGACAAAATAACAAAGTTAAGCATTGGTCAAGACTACAAAATGAAGACTAAAACTAAGCATCAAAACTATCCATCAACGGAGTAAATACTCAACTTTGATGAAAAATATTGGTATTACTTTTATGCAGCAAAAAAGGAAGGCCAACTAATAACCACGAGGATTGGCAAAGAACATAAAGTTAATGGAGAAGCTTGATTACAATTTAATGAAAGGCTTTTAGCAAAAGAAATTAACTAATAAGAGAATAATACCAATGAGTTAAATTTCATTAATCATTTGCAAATCATTTACACCCAAAATTGACATCAATACATAACACCAAATCTCCTGGAACCCACCATTTTCCCTTAGAGCAAATGGAAATAACAGATTATATTAGTCCAGAAGTTCAAACTCATATGGACACAGTCATAATTGTGGCTTCTTACTTCATTTCCTCGCAAACTTGACCATTGAGAATGGAAAAAAAATAATTATGACTAATACAGAATCTCGTGGAACCTATTAAGGTTCCTCTCAAGAAAAATATAGTTCTTATACTACCATGAAATATCACCTTTGTCAATTTCCTTCAACACTAGTTTTCCAATTTTCATTTCCTCGTAAAATTAACTACCGAAACCGGACAAAACTATTAAAGGCGTCTTAAAGTAGCTAAACTTTTCTATTGTACTTTCATTACCTTCGAAGGATCAACTTTCTGAAATTTCTTGACGACTGAAACAACACGGTCTGCGACCTCCGATTTATCGAGAAAAGAACCCCTAACCTCTTCGGAGAAGAAACGGCGCTGGATCGTGCTGAATAATATGGAGCGAGTAAAACGACTTCGATATTGTGGCGCAGCCTGTACATTCAGTTTTAGATACTTCAATAGAGCATCCCTCGCCGCCATTAGAAGATGCACGATGATCACTCTGCACCTCCCTCTCCCTCTCTCTCTCTCCAAACAGTGAAAAAGAAATGGAAAAATGCAGGCCAAACTACGTCGTTTTTTCATTTCTTTCGTCTAAAGTAGGGGTGTGCATGGGACCGGTCCGGTCCGGTCGGTACCGGTGCCAAGTGTGTGAAGACCGGTACCGGAACCGGTTCCGGTCCGGTTCTGGACCGGGATTTCCGGTACCGGTACCGGTACCGGTTCCGGTCCAGGATCGGTTTAGTTTCCTAATTTTTTAAATATTAAAAATAATATAATGTAATAGTTTTTTTTAAATTAAAATTACTAGAAATTTAATGAAACAAACTAAATAAAAATATATGAACAAGTAATTAAAATTATTAGAAATTTAATGAAACAAACTAAATAAAAATTAGTTTAATCAATCCACATATGACGACGGTTCAAGCCGGGGGCGCATGAAGGGAGGCGGGATCAGCTGGGCAGGGCTGGCTGCTGCTTTGTCTCTCTTATCCCAATTCCCAAGCTCCATGCCTCCAGGCTCCATGGCATAAACACATTGCTCAAGTCCTGAGTAAAAGTATTCTCGCAAAAAAATTTACAAAATTGTCATAAACATTGACAAGTTAGCTTGTACATTACATTGCAACTTCAAAACAGTAATTATATATAACTTAAAATGAGAAACTTACAAAACAGTCAACAGGTTGATCCCATATTCTCGGCAAGTTGCACTACTAAATGATGCAGATGTGGAAGTTGATCCCATATTATCGACAGTTTTGAAGCTTAAAGTCTTTTGCTTCGTATCTACACTTGCCAATAACTTTTTACAAGAATTAATATGCTTTTTCAAACTTGAAGTTCCATTCTTTGTATGATGACAAGCATAAGTCTGAGCACAATAATTACATCTTGCTCTAGAATTGTTTGTATCAGTGCATTTGATTTAAAGTAAATTCCACGATCTCTCGGATGGGTCCGGTTCACGGTTTTGAGTCTAATTTTGGCTGAAAAATAATCAGACCGGTAGGATTCCATTGATTTTGGTTTTAAAAGTGTATAACCAAATCATAGGCATATAGTCAATCTCAACTCCCGCCCAAACCAACCATAATTAAATAAACCTGGTTTGGTTTGATCTTTTCAATATAATTATCAAAAAATAAATTAATAAGAAAAAATATATTCTCAACCATGCGTAACAATGTTTTGTTTATTATATTTCTTGCAAACATGATCTCGTTTTATCGCACAAACTTGTTTATGTAGGTGTATTTCCAAAATTAATTATGTAAAAAAAATCAATCTTTATCAAAAAATATAATATAGTTCCTGTTGTTTTGAGTTTGAATAACTTTGTTCTTGATCTTAATCCAAAATAAATTGTACTAGTCAGAGAGGAAGGAATCTTATTTATGAACTACTTATCTCAATTAACCCAAACGACATAGAATTGTGCATCATTCTACTTTGGGTCAAACGCTCATAGTTTACTCTGATTTTGAGTCCTTTTGGCATAAAATATGACAAATCGTCTCAATCACTTCCTTCGAAAGCTCGATGTCTATGTCGGCTATACTCTCACTTAGGTATTGATTGGCTAATAGCTGTGATACAATTTGTGGAATATTGCATATATTAAATAGTATAATATTGTCTATTTTAATCAAAACACAACTTTTTTATTAAATTTAACCCCAAAAGACACTCCGACCTAGAAAATGACAATCTATCTCAATCACCTCCCTTAGGTCTTGATATCTCTGCTATACTCTCAAGTTGGGTATTGGTTATAATACTATTTTACGACTTTGGTCGATGCACACAACATTGTTATTAGACTCAATTTCAAAATATATTTCACTAACCGAATATGAAATTCTATTTATAAAATAATGATCTAAAATCACGTGCAAGTATATGAAATTGTATACTCTCTTACTATAGGATAAACCTTCACAATTTATTCTATTATTAGGTCGTTTTAGCTTATAATATGATGGACTACATAGATTAGAACCAAAATAGATTTGTGTTAGGAAGTTATTTTTGGTTTTTTTGCTACTTTGGAAGAGTTAGAAACCAAAACCGAGAAAAAACCGAACCCACCAGACCCAAATCCAACTAAATGAACATAAAAATCCCGCTCAAATTAACCGAACCGAACGGCGCCAACCCTCCAATCCCACTCGGCGTTAAGTGCTAAGTATGCAGTCTAGAATCCCTCTATACTCGGAGCTCCAGAGCCAGACTTACAAAGTCGAGGAAGAAGCGAATCAAAAGTGATAACTGATTCCAGTTTCGTAGTCTCGAGCTAGAAAAATGTTGGCCGTTTTGTTCTTTTCAGTTTCCATCTTTCTCTTCCTCTTTCTCTTGTTCAAATTCGCCACCGCTGATGGTAATCATCTAAACCTTTTGATTAGGCCATCTTTCTTCACCCTTCTTTGTTTCCCATTGCTCATGAATCGAAAAACGTTAGAAATAGTCTTGTGCGATTGGTTTTCATATCTCTCTCTTTCCCCTGCTATATATAATTTGCAGGCGATTTTACATTGATGTCGAAAAAGGTTATCAAACTCGAGGAAATTGAAGACAAGGTGACAGGTTTCTCTTTATATTGAAATCAGTGACAGATTGTCGTTTTTACTAATTTCTACCTTATTGCAATTATGCTTTTCAGGTTTTTTGGATTACTGGTGCAAGCAGAGGAATTGGTAAGCGTTGTTATCTTTTCCTTTCTATGCGGATGTAAGTTTCAGATCATTTTCAGGCTTCGATTATTATTCTTTTTAAGAATGATCACATGAGTTTAGAATTAATACACCCGTTTTGATTTTGTTGTGTCCTCTTCTTTGTCGTTTGAAATTGATAATTATGTGACAGTGTTTTACTTTTTGAGCTATCTAGTTATATATCAAATAATTCTAGGACGAGGAAACAGTTGGATGGATTAGTCATGAGGTTTTTTCTTTTTGGTTTGTAACAATCATTCTTGTTGGATTTGTGACATAGCATCTTTAGCAAAGATGTATGCATGCGCATCTTAGATTCTTAGTGAATATGAACTTTGTTGATGAACCGCATTTGTAAGGAATATTGATTAGATTCATTCATATTCACTATATGGTAGAATACTTTTAATACAACTTGAATTAATTCTTTACTTTATTAATTCAATGTAAGTGGCTTGAATCAATATATGTGCTTATACAAATGTAATTAATGTCAAGTTTAGTGTGAATGGGCTAGTGATGGGTTTAGTTGTTCGTCATTTCACATCCATTAAGACTCCTTTGGGGAGGATCTATGCTCTCATAGCATAGTAAATATGAACATTGTTAAGATACTATAAAATACAGCCAATCCCAAATCTTAATTTGATGAGTTATTGTTCTGTAACGACCCGTCAATTTAAAACTCTTTTCTGTACTTAAAATTTAGCGGAATAAAAAAAAAAATTTTCTTTTAAATCGAAGAGATAAATCAATCAAAAAGCATTTACTAAATAAGAAAAGGAAGCTTTATCAGAGTTCAAGCGGAAATTGTTTTACAAACTGAAGGAAACATTCAAACAACTTTAATTAAAATATTTGCCTTTGAAATCAAACTTAAAGAAAAAACGACTAAATTCTTTTTCCTTTGTAGAGCCACAGTCTCACAGGTCTACTTCGCCGGATAACTCGCCTCCTCCACGGGGAACGCTTCCTCTTCTGCTCCCGGACCAATAAACTCGTTAGAATCACCTACACCACAAGTAGACACTGTAAGCCCAAAAAGGCTTAGTAAGGAATTGAAAAATAAAACAAAGCACAACAAATGTCTCTAACTGCTTATGTTGGAAAGGGATCCACCCAACCGTTCTTTACTCACTGTTACATCTTTCTTACTCGCGTCTCGAGTTAGGAGACTAGGGCACCCTATAGGCAAATGGGGGAAAACTCGGCATCTAACACCCTATAGTAGACAAGCTTATCTATCCCATGGACGGGAAGATCTTAATTTGGTTTACCGAGTCTACCGTTTAGATCCGAACCATTAACCCGACCATTATCGAGTTGGGAGATTAGGACACCCTATAGGCAAATGGGGGGAAACTCGGCATCTAACACCCTATAGTAGACAAGCTTATCTATCCCTTGGACGGGAAGATCTTAAATTTGGTTTACCGAGTCTACCGTTTAGATCCGAACCATTTACCCGGCCACTAATTCCCTTACGTACATTATTAATCATTTTCTTCTCATATCGTGAATACCTACTTGGATATGGTATTTCCTAAGGGTTTCTAAAACCATAAACCTCAACCCTTAGACTCTAGCAATCATCTTAACATTCATGTCAACCAAGGAATCAACCAAAGCAATAACCACTCATTATCAACTATGATTGACAAGAAGTGCATCACAATTAATAACAAGGAATCTACTGAGCCACATTCAACAACCAAAACTGAAATGAGTAATCGAAACTAATCAAGGTACCAACAAACATCACGATATCCTTATCATCCAGGAATAAACTAGAAGGTATAACTATTTTATTTTTCTTATTCTGATGCTTTTCACATTCATGAGAATTAAGTGCAAACTACAGACACTTAACTTTTAGAACGTGCGAATCATGCATTGAAATATAAATAGATAACTATGTAACATAACAGAAACTTAATCTACCATGCGTACGAATCGCTCTATAATAGACTTTTACATGCTTCTCTATCTAACAGCAACTGCAAGTAAAGAAATCATTTAGGCACGATCTTCATTACGCATTACGGATTTAGCAACAATATTCATACATGCTTTTTGACAATTTCAACGATTTCTTAACTAGAACATGTCTTAAAACAATAGAATGAGAGAAACAACTAACAAGGAAGAAATGCATAACAAAGCAGAATATAACAAGTCTATCATTTATTCCTATCCAGTCCCAAACTCCAAACGGAGTTGCATGCTGTAAAGACAACTAATCAAGGCAAAAGTTCAATAAGTAAAATCAAGAATATATTAACTATCCTATCCAGATCTCAAACTCCAAACGGAGTTACATGCTATAAAACAAACACATCTTAACACAACAAGTCAAGGATAGAAGGTTACATGCCAAATTATCAAACAAGAAGAGAAAGCACAATGACCTCTATCATTCATACACTTGAAATCAAACATACAACTTTTACTTGTGGGTAGGGCTTTTGGAATGCCAACACCCAATTCCTTACCTTCTTTTGCTTTGGAAAGTCGGAGGTGTGGATTGCTCAAATCGATTTCCAGCACAATCTCACAACTCAATTTTGAACGTACTCCCTCCCCTTCAACCTAATGCCCATTCACCCTCGACCTTTATATCTCCTTAAACTAGCTGGAGAAGGTCGGTTTCGTATGGGGTGGTGGATGGCCGTTACGGAAATGGAGAGGAAATGGGGAAGAACGTGGAGAGAGACGGTTTACAAACAGATTTCTCGCGAATCTGCGTACTTCCGGACGCATGAGGTCGGATCGTTTTTGCGTCCTCATCGTCCGCATTACACCAGAATTGAAAACAGATTCAAATCGGACGCTGCACTTCGGCGTCCGCATCGTCCGCATATGTCGTCCGCGACACTCCAGAATCTTACAGATTCAAATCGGACGCTGCGCTTCTGCGTCCGCATCGCCCGCATGTGTCGTCCGCGACACTCCAGAATTTTACAGATTCAAATCGGACGCTGTACTTTGGCATCCGCTGCGTCCGCTACATCCGCAAAAGCATAGTATGAGGACGCCAGAATGTCATCCTCCGCGTCCTCAACCCTAAATCTCACTAATTTCCTTAACAAATTTAACCCAAAATTACTCCACTTTGTAACCAATCTTCACACAACACATAATTGAGTATTTAACCTCAATAAACATCATTTTCGACTTAAGAAGATTAAATTACAATTTCTTAGAAATTAGGAAAATACAGGGTATTACATGTTCACTGAATTATTTATATAATTTCACGACATTCTCTTTTGCGTGTACGCCAAATTGCTAATGATCCTCAAAAATGGATATTATAATTTTTAATGTTGTTAAATGATGAGTCAGTTGTTCAAACTTTTGATCTTCGAGCCTAATTCAGAAGCCTGGGTCCCATTTTCCATAATGAGCTTTCAAAATAGGAAAAAGTTAAATCTAGGAAATTTGAATAAAAAAATTAGCTTCATAATTTTAGGGATTTCTACATGGTAAGTTTTTAAAAAATAAAACCCATTTACAGTAGTGAATTATGATGAGAGTGGAAACTGCACAAATAAGAACACCAGAAAACAGTGCACAAGAACACCAGAAAAAACGCAAATAACCATCTCTGGAAGAGGGCAATATGATTAAGAGACCACAAGCCAAAAACAATCTTAGACTTGGGAGCCAAGGAGAGAAAACATTCTCACAGATTGATTACGAAACTGAATAATACTCTCCCCGGCCTCTGCCCTCTCCCTTATTCCCTTCTAACAACCATAAAACCTACAAAATGATCATGCACCTCCCCCATCACCCCATATCTTGACTAACTTGACAGCTCAGCATAAAGACTTCTCCAATTTACCCTTATGGGTGAACACCCTTCCTACCATAAGTCTTCCCGAAATATTTATCTACGTCTCCCCTTTCTCACTCGCAACAAATTATCCCTAAATGCAAGGAATTTTTTATTTTAACGGACACCAATAATGCCATCGAATGTTTGAAATATGGTTGAACTCTACATTATAGAATATTTTTGAATGTGTTAATGCTTTTGAAACTGACACAGGTTGATTATGAGGTTGTTTAGCAGTTAACCACCTTGAATAACTTTCATTTAGAATAAGAAGAGCTTCATACATCCAGTTAAAATATTGGCATTGTCCTATAATTCACTTGTTACAAATGATTGTTACAACCATAATATAAAACCCATCACAAAACACTACATATGGGTGCATTAACTCTTTAATTTTATAAAGATCACACCGCTCTGTGATTTCTACAAAATGTACTACGATTGTAGAAATTTACTTTATGGTGCTAATTTTGAGCATATTTATATTGCAAGGCATGCACATGTTCATGTATGTATAGCATATGGAACTGAATTGTTCAAGACATCCAATGAAATTGTTTAACATCGGTTTTCTTTTTATTATTACGCTGTTTTGCTGAGCCTTCCTATCAATTTAAGGCAGCATAGGCTTTCATTATAAATCCTAATTAGCTTCTAATTGCGTAAAACCAGTCTTTACTTGTGATTTAAGGATTTTTCTTTTTCCATTTTCACATTCGGCTGCAGGAGAGGTTCTTGCAAAGCAGCTGGCAAGTTTGGGGGCCAAGCTCATTATTTCTGCACGTAATCAAGCTGAATTGGAGCAAGTTAAGCAACAGCTCTCTGGTTTGTGTTTTGTAAAATGTTAAAACACATACTCTGTTTTGGTGAGCTTTGTGCTTCCCTATATCACTTGCTGGTGTGAATGTAGGTAAACATGCTCCTCATGATGTAAGGATTTTACCTCTGGATCTAACATCTGGGGAACGTTCTCTCTCTGAAGCTGTGGAGAAAGCTGAATCTTTTTTCCCTGGTGCTGGTGTTGATTATATGATTCATAATGCAGCTTTTGAACGTCCTGTAAGAGGGTGATTTGTTATTTATGATATTTGATATATTTAGTTCTAAACTTGAATGAACAAATATTCTTTTCAGATGATGTGCTACTTGGAAGAAAAGAACAGAAAAATCTGATGATGTACTGTTGAAACTGTAGAATGAAATAATCATCTTCAAATAATTATTGCGGGCACATACTAACTACATAACTCTCTGGCTAGCATGTTAGCGAACCATGCATGCTTTTGTTTCTAATATTAAAGAATCCCTATAATTGTCTAGACTATTAATATCTAATCAGAAAAACATTTATGTGTCAATTTACTCATTTAGTTCGCTAACTGTCCATGTTATTATTCTTGACAGAAAACAACTGCTTTGGATGTGACTGAGGAAGGTCTAAAGGTATAAAGGTTTTCTAGAGTTCACACACTGCGTGCTTGCATTAATGTTAACTCTTTATGCATTTCACAATCAACAATTTTTTTTAATCAGATATAATTAAGAATTTTTGAAAGTTCCAGCATTTTTTTAATCAGATACAATTAACAATTTTAGAAAGTACCAGCATTGTTTATTCTTTATTTAACATATTTGCCTATTTTTAACATATGTATGGCTTTGTTTTATTTGGGTTGCTTTTCTGAAATGTTTTGCTTGAGTGTCCATCATTTTCTTGCGAGCAGACAACATTTGAGGTAAATGTTATGGGTACTATATCTCTCACGAGGCTTCTTGCACCTTATATGCTGAGGCGGGGAAGGGGTCATTTTGTTGTGGTAAGCAGATACAGATAATTGTTTCTATTAATTTAGTGTGTATAATAATTAAAATGTTTTGCCTATTTAAGAATACATTGTTTTCGTTTTGGTATGTTGCCTTTAGCCTTGAATTCGTGTCTCCTTCCCTCTTTGTCTATTCATCTTTTGAATATATTTACAAATCAAATTCAAAGTCGAACTAATGACATAATGAATTAACGTTGTTAGTATTAGTTTTTTTTTTATTATTATTATTTAAGTTTCTGTACATGAATATATTTTCATGCATGTTTCTGGTGTTGAGATGTGTGCTTTAGTTGTTGATAACTGATTCTACATTATATTTGCTTTTCCTTCGTTTAGCTCCTGTTTTTTTGTCAGTCTATTTATTTCTTTCTTTTACTGACTCTTTTAGTCGCTAATTTCTCCTTACCCAATACTATATATGAAGATGAGCAGTGCTGCAGGAAAGACACCAGCACCAGGCCAGGCAGTATATTCCGCTTCTAAACATGCTTTAAATGGGTACTTCCATACTCTTCGTTCGGAGGTATATTTGTTATTTCTTTTTAGGATAATATTCCTTTCATAGTTCCATAGAAAACTCGACAAACAGATATATGGAATCAAAACTTGGTCTTAAAGCCTTCTGTTTTTGTATTAAAATTTTTGTAATTTTGATTGGTTGAATCTAAATGCGAAGTCTTTGCCAACTCTTTGCCATTTGCTGCTGTTTTTATGGTTTTTGTGAATGCAGCTTTTCTGCAAAGGCATTAAAGTTACTGTTGTTTGTCCTGGACCGATAGAAACAAGTATAAAAGACTCCACAAAACAAATTTCTTCGGAGGTGAATTCCAACTTTTCCAAGTATTATTATTATTTTTTGTTGGCATATTATTTGATATTCCCATCTACTTTTTTTTCTCTTTTCTATTTTCTTAAAGCTTCTAGTCTAACTGTTGAACCACGAGATTGTTTTCTGCTAGGATCGATTACTTTTTAAGAATGTTTAGAGGATGAAATAAAATAATTTTGGGATTAATAAATTGTTCAGAATTGGATTAGCATAGTTTCATCAGCCACATTAAAAGTTCCTACATACTCTCTGTGGAGTTACCAGTTTATAAACAAGCTTTATTGTCTTTCTTGAGGTTCTTAAAATTGGAGAAGATGCTGATTAATGATTATCTACTACCTTCGAACTACTAGACTCTTGTCTACATTTGCAACTTGAGTGAACCAAGAATTATAAAGTAGATGCAATATTTCCTTTTTTTTTAATTACTATTTGTGAACTTCTCATGTCAACATCATATAAATGAACGTGTTTATCTTCCAGTTTCATTTCCTATGATAGCTGTGCAATTTTTCTTTGTGCATCCAAAAGTGTAAGTAGTGAATATGCTATTTCAATGGGCGGGATGAGGATATTTTTTTGTATTGTTTTTATTTTCTGGCAGAAGCGTCTTTCATCAGAAAGATGTGCCGAGTTGACAATAATTGCTGCGTCCCATGGCCTGAAAGAAGTTTGGATATCATATCAGGTACATATATATCCTCAGTTGATGCATTTATTAAATTATACGTATATCATTACGATAAGAAGCTTATGTATGAAATATGGGATTAATTGATTTATTGTGCTTTGTTTTGGGTTTTTAGGTGACATGGGTTTGTCAAAATATACATATTTCGCTTCATTTTACCTTAAAGGGGACGAATTTATGAAGAAAAAGAAATGGGTATAACAAGATATGAAAGTATCATCGATTTCTGGGTTATCCACGAAAAATCAAGACTCAAGCTAGGAACACAAAACCATGAATCAAAACTAGAAGAATTTAAACGATAATTTGTTAAAGAATCTGCAAGAAATTAAAAAAACAACCAATTTAGCATTTCCGAGTGACAAGGCACATTAGAAACAACCATTCTAGCAAAAGAGATTGCACATATGAATCACTCTCAAGCCGAATAAAACTTCATCCTGTATTATGTACGTACATATTTCAGTTGTTATTAATTTTCAACTTGATCTTATATATCTTATCTTTTGGCAGCCTGTGCTTGCTGTTATGTACTTGGTGCAGTACATGCCAACACTAGGCTACTGGCTCATGGACAAGGTATGTCCCTATCCTGAAATGAATGTCATCTTTGCAAATTTAGTTGTAACTTATAATGGAACAAAACATGAGGATTGCTTTACGCATTGTACAATTTTGTTTTTACAAGAAACAAACTTTTGTTATTGTTATAAGAATCAAACTCTATTTGTGAACAAAATATAATAACTAAATGGAGTTTAGGCCATTCTCTCCAAATTAGAACAACTTATTACTCAAGAAATTGCCTTGTAAATATTAAAAATCCCATTTGAATAAGATTTTCCAGAGTGTTCCTTTTAACTCCATGATTTGTTCCGTTCTAAAACTGTATATCGTAACTGGTTGCATACCCGACGACAATGGCTGTCTGTAGATTGGGAAGAATCGGGTAGAAGCGGCTAGAGAGAAGGGTAACACCTATTCTTTGAGCTTATTGTTTGGGAAAAAGAAGGCATCTTGATGCATTGATGCAAATTCAACTTCTCTTGATTTACCATGTAAGCCTTACAAGAACTTGTTTACTGTTTATAGTATCCTCTTGTCTCTCTGTTCAAACTTCATGAATAAAAACCCAAAAACATAATTCTTCAAAGCTACTGAGTTTAAGATGCTCCTCTGAGTTCTTAGATTTTCTTTTTTTAATTTGTGCAAGTATCTCCTGAAAATATAGACTGTCACTAAAATCATTTCATTAGCACTTGGTACTTAGTTTATGTTCTTCGTGATTTTGAATGCTCGGTTTCGGATTCGTGAAGTTTGGGTTTATCCAACTATTATATGAAGGAGCATCTGATTTTTGTAAGTCGGATGTCGATAAAAAAGGTGACGTGTATGTCAACGTATAATTTAAGCGAATGAATGTAGTCTTTGCTTTATAAATGATCATTTGTATATGCTATGTAAGAATTATTGATCTAAGCTAGAAAAAACTATTTGTTCAACTTCTAGATCTTCAAGAAGATAGCATTTGAAAAAAGTTGACTCTGCATGTGACTAGACTGTGATTGTGCTGAGAGAGTTTGACTAGTGAATTGTCAAGTTTGTTTACTATATAGAAAGTTCAGAGTTTTTTTTGTTAAAAATAAAAAATAAATTAACAAAACAACTATTGAACTATGAGGTTAATGATAAGCCAACCAATAAACAATGTTCATTGACAAATAAAACACTCAACTATGGAAAATCAACGGAGCAAATATTGTTGTCACGTTTTTTGTTAAAAATTTAAATTTATTTCTGCAGTGGAAAGGTTAAAGACTTACTTTCTGCAACGGAAAATTAATTTTCGCTGAGGAAAGCACAAGAAATGTTTCATAGCGGAACTAATACTTTCCATTGCGGAAACTAACCTTCTGTAGCGAAAATGAGCTCTTTCCGCTATGAAAATACTTTTTTCGCTCAATTTGCTGAATTTTTTGTTATTTTTCAGTGTAGTAAATAATAAATTTTTCAGCGAGTTTCCTTAGTGGATCGAAAATATGTCTAGTTTGAAGTACAATGATTTTTCAACAAACAATTAATTGATACCAAAATCTATTTTGAACAGGTTAACGTTTTTTGCGAGTTTTCTTGTTGGATCAGAAACACATTTTGCTTAGAATACATTGATTTTGAACAGGTTAGTAGGAAATCTTCTATATTGATACCGAAATTAATTCCGAACAAGTTGACTGATAATATTTCATTTTGAAAAGTCTTGTTTTTTTCAATAGGTGTTGATTTTTCATAGTTAAGTGTTTTATTTATTAGAAACAATTGTTTAGTGGTTATTTTGTTAATTTTCAAAAAAATAAAAATAAAAATATCAGTTAAATTATTATTCATCTTAATTTCATTAATCAATTACTTGTATTAATAAATAATACGAGAACATGCTAAAATGTAAAATTACTATGCATATCTAATATTAATTTTTTTTATCAAATTATTTTCTTAGTTCAACAATATTTTTGAGAACATATTCTTTTTAGAATTAATCACAAAGTAAACAGTGCAAAAATAAAATAAAATAAACTTTTAGATGCTATTTTGCTTTGGTATAATTACTTTGATTTTTCGACTAAATTCAAATATAGATTTTAAATTTGTTTAATTTTTATTGAAATAAATAAATAAAAATTAAATAGTTAATGTAGCCCCGTCCAGCAAGGCAACCCGGCCCAATTAAAACTTGAAATTAGGTTTCTGACATTCTCCCTATCAGCTTGGCTCTGTTGCGGTCCACCGAGCGAGCAGTTCCCATTCTCCTAGCTCCTTGCTGCTGGCGAAATGGTACTCCCTCTCTCTCTCTCTCTCGATTGTTTATTTGAAATTCGAACGGCTCCGTGAGTTGGTGTGTTTAATTTTTTTTGTTTGCGGAAATGACGATGTAGATCTTGATTTAGAAGTGGAGGTAGGAGTTCTGGTGTAGTATTGTTCATAACATTAGGTTTTTCTTTGATCAATTTATGTGAATTTTGTCTGTTCGTTGTTTGGCTTGATGGTTTCTGCTCTCAAGGTATGGTTTTTTATACGAACATCACTTCTGAACATGTCTAGAACCGATATCATGTATGGGATGTTTTTGGCAAAGTAATCGGCCTTGTTTTTTCATTATGATTGCTATGGACTGTCAAGTTTAAGCGTTATGGTGATACGCATGAACATTTTGTTGAACTTTTGGAGTCAAATAAATTAATTCCACAAAAAGCTAGATTGTTGTTTGTTCTTTTTTTTAATTTTATAAAACAGACTGTTAATGTTGTAGATGTATACTTTAGCCTCCTTTGTTGTCTGGTGGAAAGCTTTTTACTATCTTTGTAGTTGTATATTAGAATAGGATTGTATAACCAGTTTACTGCTGATCTATTGTGTACTTCTGAGGTATACAAATTGTTCATTAAATTGTTAATGGGTAATGTGAGTGCCATGTATTAAAAAAAAAATACTAATCTTCCCGGTTGAAGAGAAATTTTTGTTTGTTGGTAATTTTTTAGCTAATTTTACCATTATACTACTTGTCGCACTTGCTTTTGACGTTGATTTAAGTTTACTCGTTTATTTGATAGCTGAATTAATTACTTAGCTTAGATATTTTTAGCAGCTGAATCTTTGTGATTGATATTGCTGCTTGTTTTCGTTGTCTTATATTGATATTAATTTTTGGATCTGAAAATATCTATGCTCTATTCCTCTGTGTGTTGATGTGCTCGTGTAATAGAAATTTTTTCTTCTTTGATTGATTTTAAAAGCCGAAGCAAATCCATGAGATCAAGGATTTTCTTCTCACTGCAAGAAGAAAAGATGCTCAATCTGTAAAAATTAAGAGAAGCAGAGATGTAGTCAAGTTCAAGGTTCGCTGTTCAAAGTACCTTTATACCTTATGCGTGTTTGATTCAGAGAAGGCTGTTAAGCTGAAGCAATCTCTTCCCCCTGGTATTTTTTATCCCTTGGATGCTATTATTTTGAATATTTTTTATGAAGTCAATTTTACTCACCTCATATATATTGCATTCTTATGGACCAATGTTCTTAATAAATAAAAAATTTGAATCCTGGTTTTACATGACAAAAGTTAAGTCTGTTTTAAAAAAAAAAAAGAATATTTAGACTCAAAATTCTATGCTAATCTTGTGTTTCTTTATCTCTGTAGGTTTGAGCGTCCAAGACCCTTGAAGACGTGCTTGACAATACTTCGACTATAGTGGTTGTAATTGTCTTGAAATAATAGAAAGTTCATTTCAGGGTGCTGTTATTGGCTATTTAGTGAATTATCGATTTCCCATTTATATGTAGTCTAACGTCACCAATTGTTTGTTCTGATTAATGCAAGTCAGCTTTGTGGAAGTAAATCACAGGTAATTTCCCTCTCCCATTTTTATGGGTTTTCAAATCAAATTTTGTAGCTTGTTTGCATTTATGATGGATTATTTATTTCTTTGGATCATTGCCATTTCCTTATACTGGCTCTCCCCTTCTTCTTCTTCCTTTTTATTCTTGTTCCTTCTCCCTCATAGCAGTAATCTCGCTAGGAACATTCTTAAAAGAAAATGATTACCTTTTCGAGGTGTTACATTTTGTGGGTTGTTTCTTGCAATTGAAGAAAATCATCATCCTTGATATAGTGGATTTATAGCCCCACGTTGAAAAGGCTTGTCATTTGCATGTCTTCTTTGCAGAGATAAGGAATAAACATTGTGCATAACTCAGACCTTTTCTCTCATATTTTGATGGTTTTTCTAAAATATGTTTGCACAATAGCTTGTCTGATGGGTTTAGATTCCTCAAAAATAAGATTCTTTTCCAATATTATTATTGAATGGCATTTTTTTCCATTTGTAGCAACATTTTTATCAATTGAATTCTGTCTCCATCTTGTCATATTTCTTGTGTACTTTCTTCAGGTTGTATGATCAGTACCAATACAAGTCTTGCATTTATAATTTTATGTTATAATCTGGCACTTATCAACTGATTCTTACGAGTCTAGTGTGCATGGAATGGTAGCCTAACATAAAATAGTTAGGGGTATATTCTACGCTATAATTTTATTTCTTGAAAATTAATATTTTATTTTAAATATTTATTATTTATCTTAATTATTACAACAATTAAAGAGTGGTCATGGTGTAAAATTATTCTTTTTATATATATTGGAAGAAAAACAAAATAGTTGACAAATTTTGAATTTATTTCATATATTTCTTTCTTGAATATTTCCCTTTTTGGCAAATGTTTTTCAAGAAAAACTTCCAAAACTGTTTCAACACATGTCCATATAGTTTTAGGCCTGCATGAATGAAAAAAACAAACTCATCATAATATTTGTGTAAAAATAACCAAAAAAAAAAAAAAAATCTAGAATAAGAGAAAACTAATTTAACAAATAAAACAATGAATCCTACATTTACGATGTAATTTTTGTGAAGCCCCCAGTGCTTGTAGTACAATATTGTCTGTTTTAGGTCAAACCCTATACGATTTTGTTCTTGGAGTTAGCCTAAAACACGTTGTGCTAAGTAGGGAGGAGAACTCTACTTATAAATTATTCATTTTTCAGTCTCCTAAGCAATGTGAGATTGTGCACCCTCATTGGAATGGACTAGACCCTCACAATCAACATCATTTTTTATCGTCTTTGTCTTCACAGAGTGGGCTGCCACTATTTTAATCTTGTATCATGTCTCCTATGTATTTCATTTATTAATGATAGATTAAAGCGTTAAAAAAGTACACTATGCAGCTTAGGTGAATGCAAATTATTTGAAAGTGAACAAGAAACAGAAGATTAAGAAGGAAAATTCTAGGGCAAAAGATGAAACTGGGGCTATAATTGTTTTAAAATATTAAAAAATGATGTATAAAAAAAAAAGCAAAATGGCATGTGATTTTGTGTTTAAAAATGAATTATAAAGTTAAAAGAGAAGGATGGAAGGGTGGTCAAAGTCAAAAAGGGTTTGAATCCCAAACAGAGTTAGGGTTTATTATTTTAAGAACCCAAGAAAAGAGAGAGGGGAAGAATGAGCATTCCTAGGGCTTGTTTGCTTCTGAGAGGATTCTGTTTGCGATTAGCAAGAGACAGTCACAGACACGCATGATTTTTTAAGTATTATTACACACAATCTACTCTACTCTCTCTCTCTCCTCTTTCTCTCTCTTAAGACTTGACTTTTTTTTATGAAAATTTGGTCTGAAATGAAAGAATCTGAAGTTTAGTGTAAACCCAATAAAGACTTGAAGTTGATGTTAACGATGAATCTGGGAAAAACAAGGGAGAAAATGGACTAAAAATTTGGTTGAGCTTATGAAATATGTTGGTGAAGAAGGTTTTTAGGGATTTGGTACGTGGATTTATTTGTAATGACGCCTGTTTTGCAGAGCAGAGAAGATTTGCAGGGAAGAACTGGAAATGGATATAAAAAAAAAGGGATGGGTTCGATCATTTTTTTAAATTTTTGTAAGTTTGATAAAGTTTACTTTTCTTGGAAATCTCTTCCTTGGTGGAGAGGGAGAAGCAAGGAATGGAGGTGTGCATGGATAAAGGCGCAAAACTAGAGAGAGAGACTGGAAATCTTTCCAAGGAGGCACGGGTGCTCCGATGATTTCTCCAATGTAATCCCAGTTCCCAACTGGAGTTTTTCTTTGATTTTAGAATATCAAACCTCCGCCTTTGTGAACAAAAATTGATGGAGATGATCTCGATTTCAAATCGAATAAAAATGGTAATTCCACGAGTTCATCTCTCTCTCTCTTTCTCTCTCTAGTTATCTATCTACGTGATGGTGATAACAGAACTATTCTCAACCATTGCTAGATTACTGTCTACAGATCTATGGTCAAGTGCATTTTCATGAGAATTACAAGGTGGAAGGCAGAGTTATTTTATCCAAGGACAAGTTGTTGGCCACTATCTAGTAATCAAGCCCATAAATTAAGCAAATTAATTATCAATTTTTATGTGTTAATCCCTCTCTAGTCTTAATTAATTACTTCATCTGTAAACAAACCTACAAGTTAATGGCTGTCAATCTCCCTTATTTTCTCTTGCATGTTACCCGGTTTCATGTTTCTATCTCCCTAACATCCATACTACCCAAAACCCTAGTTCCTAATCACCAAAACCCTAATAACCCTTCTGATATTGTGTTTGTTGGTGCAATCTATATTATTTCTTTTTTTAATTTATAAATTTATTTTGTAATTCAAATTTCATTTATTTTTAATGATTCCCGACAAAATTTTCAAATCAGGAAAATATAGCTTCTACATTATGATCAACTCAACTTTTCAAGTGAACTATAATTTGCCCATCCGACCAGGATGTTGTGGCGCCAGGGAAGGCGACGGCGGCATGATGGGTTGGGGCACTTAATGCTGCTGTGTATAAGGTCGCGACATTATTGTAGGTTTATGCCTTCGACGCATTTTAAAGATAGATTATATTCTCCATATAAGATCTATAGATTTTAGAAATTTCGAACGTATACTAATGATAGTACGATTATAGGTGTTGAGGATTTTGATAAGCTTAGAGGATATCTCGACAATGTTGAACATAACGTTAAGAAGGTAAAATGCCATAGAGTTAGTGACTTCAAATTATTGTACTCGATTGAGTATCATTATTTTCAAAATTGTGTTTTTGAGATATATCATGAAAAAAATGAGGACATGTAATGTTGACAATATATAAGTTTTAATGATATACATACTCATGGTTTTATATGTTTATTTTAAGAATGCATAGTAGATAGATATATACCAATCATGGTACTTGAATTTGCTAGAGTAGAGAATGAGGTCAATGTTTATCATTCACTCACGATTGAAAGAGTAGTTATTTGAATGTACAACAATACAGTAAATGGCAACTTACAAAAATCATTGTCATAACTCGGAGGGGACCCAAGACATAAAGGGGAACGACCCGGCCAGAAGATAAACTGAACCGTCTGACCCTTTAGCTTTTTCCTTATTTACTTAGTTAATTAATCATGCAGCGAAATACTTTAGTGAATTACAATTTTTGTTAAGGCTCTACCAATTGGGCTATACTGAAGGGCTAATAGTGACATTACAATGAAGTGATAATATAAGTTCAAAATTAAAATGTAAAAAATGCTAGGAATTTATACAAATATTATTACAAAATTTTTAATAGTCTAACCTCACCAAACTCTCAAAATAAAAATACTGAACTAATAAAGGGGGTGTCGGCTCAGTCCTGCGACAACAATCATTGTTCTTTTGAATTTATATATGAAGGATGTGTCGTTGGGGTGAGTCAACTAAACCCAATAGGGGTAAGATTTTGTATTTAACAATTAGAATTTTATAAAATAAATGAGAGAGCATGCAATTAATAAAACGTGTGTTTCAAACTGAGTATAAATCGACTAGTAACGCAAAATTGAAAAACGTCCACTATAGTGTGATATATATGAAAAATAGGCCCCACAAAATTTTAGTGAAAATAAAGTCACTCACGAGCTCTAGGCACACATATGTCATAGACATATAGAATAAGGAGATACTCGGTGATTGCTAACGCCACGAAATAATATCTTAATTAGGTTTAGAGTTTTGCACTCAGGGACATGGCACAGTTAGCTGCCTTATTACTCTAGTTAACACAACAAACATATTCTCCAACGGTCAAATATATGTATATAAAACATGATCCCTTCACGAGTCAATAGTGATCAATAAATGATGTGCATGCTTGAAATAAAACATGTTCAACGAAAATTATAAATATAATACTGTAAAAACATATGGTCATAATGGACTCGTCATTTTATATGAGATCACGTCTCAAAATAATCGTTTGGAAAACAATGCTATGTCCGCCATAAAATAAAACCCCAACTTCACAGTGGCCTACTAACAATTTAAGAATCAATCAAAACCGGGAATGTCAAATAATCAGTCGAGTCCAAATTCCAAAGTCTTGGAATCTAAGATAATCATATCACGGAAATTAGGATCGAATTAACCAACGAAATATCCAAATTTCAATCTTGAAAAAAGATTCTTGATAATCGAGTCCGAGTCCCAAACTGGTTATGATATCGGCCCTGAACAACCTTAAAATAATTGGTTGGAACGTCTAGAATAACTGTAAAATGGGGTCTGAGGTGTGGTTTAAATAAACTGGACCATGGTCGTAACTTGATTTGACTCGCGACCTCAAATAGAAACTCATCCAAGGGGCCCCGAGCTGCGACCTAGCCATGGTCATGCCACGGTTAGCTAGGCCAAGAGGCCCCGACTACGGCTTGTTCTCTTTAGAGTTGTGGACCGATGTCGTCTTCCCAGACGCCGGGCACCAAAACTTGTTGAACTCCCATGATTTCAAGCAACAAAACGACCCCAAACAATCCATAACACCTTGGTTTACGATTATAACATGATATAAGTCTGAAATCAACAATTTTTAACAACCAATTCATCTTCTATATTGAAACAAAATTTTAGTTTCCAAATCTCAATGGAAATAAAAAATTTTCAAAGAATTCAACTGCAAACCCAAATCTTACATCTTTGGAAGTTTCACACAACCTCAAACTGCCTAAGTCAAGCTAGGAACAACTCACTCATGACTCCACTTGTCTTCCAACACTCTCAACTTTGGAGAGAGTTTATTTTTCTTCTGAATTTTTATTGGCAGTATTCGAGAGACAAATGTCTTCTTTTAAGGATGAAGGAAAGTTGCATGAAGGGAGGGGAAGATTGAATGAGGCGGCTGACACATCTTTGAAGAAAATGGAGAAGGCATCGCCATTTTCAAATAAGTAGGTTTTTCCTTGCCCAAGTGCCTTCAAGACGCCACAATCATGCTCTAGGATGAGAACTAAACTTGTTCACAACTGCCTTCAAGACGCCAACCTCCCTTGCCCCACAGCCTTCAAGCTGCCACAATTGTGCTCTAGGTTGAGAACTAAACTTGTTCAATGTTTTTGTTTCATCCTAGAGGGGACTCGAGACAGAACGGGGAGCAACTCTGCTCGAAACCGAATCGTGTCACCCACCCCTTTTACTTTTAAATTACTTACTTAGGCAGCATAAGTCTCAGACAAAATACGATAGGTAAGGGCCCAACCAATTAGATTATACCAAAAGCCTAATAGTGGCATCGAAATAAAGTGATAATATATGTATAAAATAAAAGTGCAAAAATTACAGGAAATTAATACAAATATTATTACAGATTTTTAAGAAATGAGTCCAACCTCACCAAATTCCCGAGATAAAATACTGAAATAACAAAGGAAGTGTCTATTTCAGTCCTGCAACAGAAATTGGTGATCTTCCAAATTTATATATAAAGGGATGTCATTGAGGTGAGTCAACTAAATACAATAGAAGTAAGATTTTATATTCAACACTTAGAATTTTATAAAATAAATAAATGAGCATGTCATGAATAAAACGTGTGACTAAAACTGAGTAGAAACCAACCAGTGAAGCAACTACAATAAACATTTCACTATAGTGTGGTATATACGTAAAATAGGCCCCACAAAATTTTAGCGAATATGGAGTCACTCACGGAGTCACGGGCTCCTTGCACAAATTCCATAGGCATATAGGTCAAATGCGATACTTGACGATCGCTAAAGCCACAAATACTTTTCTCATCAAGTTTAGAGTTTTGCACCTAAGGACATGACACAGTAAGCTGCTACATTACTCTAGTTAACACAACAAACAAATCCTCCAACAGTCGGATGTGCGTATAGAAAACAGGATCCTTTCACAGGTTGATCAAACTTTATTCACTCAATTAAGATCATTAACAATAATGTGCATACTCGAAATAAAACATGTCTAGCGAAAATAGTACATATAATATTGTAAAAACAGACAGTCATAAACAGACTTACTCTCTCACTTCTCTCTCAATCTCTCTCTTCCTTCTCCTCACGTTAGCAGCTAAAAGAGGGAAATAAGGTTTCCCTTCCCTTTGTAAAAAGTGAACTTTTATTATCACACCGTAACATTTAATTTCACCGATTTGACAGAAAATTCATTTGTGGCTGCTACACGATAAAATAAATAAATTTCAAATACTTTGACCGAATATAAAGCACAAAATTTACACATAAAATTTATTATTACAAAATTTGTGATTTTTACCAAAAATATTGAATGTAACATTTTTTTACCAACCCTTTCTTAGTTTTTTTCTGCACTGTCATATAATTATGTTGAAAACTTGCAATATCTGTTAACACTTTCTTTTTTCAAAAGTTAAATCTGAATTTATTTACAAAAATTTTAATTATGCTATTATTGTTATTTTAAAAAACTAAAATTAATTTATTTTTACGCCAAATCTTGAAACAATAATTAATCATATTCGTTGAATTACGTCCAAAAATCTAATGTGTAAATGATTATTACAATATTCTTCGAAGTTTGAACAATTGTGAAGTGATATAAATTTTTAAATTCTCAGTTTTATCAGCCACGTTTGAAACAATTTCAAATTTGATTTAACAATTTAAAAAAAAAAAATAGAATCATTAAAACAAATATATAAATTTGCAATTTGTGATACAATGATTAGGGAACCAACTTTTGATATTAAATTATGAGTAAATTGCCCACATTTTCCTCAAGAAAGGTGAAGAAAAACTTGGCAAATTGTGTTTGGAAGGAAAGAAAATGAGTAATAATAATAATAATAATAGTTAATTAATGCCAGTCGACAAATAAATACGAAAAAAAAAACACAGAATTCGATGTGGTCGTATAATGCAAGTGCACATGCATTTTGCTTTGTCTTCTCTAACTTGTTAGGGTTTCGCATGCACTGCACATGGCTTCCTCCTTTCTGTAGCAGTAAATTTTGAAACCCTTTCCACACTATCAAACTAGGGTTTGATGACCCACCTTTAAAGATGATTTCTAGGTTAAAAAATCTCACCCATAGATAGAGGAGAGAGAGAGATCGTCCTAAACTTTTTTGCATGATTTAACTTAATTTTCTTTTTTAATTTATAAAAATTCGAGGCTTAATTTTGTTGCTTAATCAGAAAAATTGCATCACAACGTGTGTGTTAAAGATCGAATGATAACAAGAAAAAGAAAATACGATGTGGGACACCAGATTTACGTGAAAAAATCCTTTCGAGAAAAAACTACGGGCAGAGGAATAATCTACTATGAAGATCGAAATACAACTGCGAATTTTGCGACTCTAGCTTACAATAATTTATAAAGAAAACAAAACTCTAACTAAGATCTACAATGCAGGCCCACTGGTCCTGTTCAATAGAATTTAGGTCACACTGAACTGTAACAGTGTGCATATTTAAGTAGTTTAAACGATGTCAACTGGAATAATACGAAGCTATATTTGAGTAGGCACCGGTTAATTTGATACTTGCATAAATTATTATGAAGCAGAGGGTGGTGAAGCTTGGGATAATGATCATATTAACACATAGAGAGATTCATTAAAGTTATATAATATAGTTTTTACAGTGGAAAAGCAGGCTTTTTATTAACGTTACAGTGACATAATTATTATTATATTATCAAAAGAAAGCAATTACTTTGTAGAAGCCCATGTGTTTTACTCTATTCGATTCCTTTTTGACAGTCAAACTTACTGTAGTTAAGTCTTTTGCATCCTTCGAGACCCTCTCTCTCTCTCCCCTTAAATAATGAGTTGTCCTTTACAAAATATCTTACATTAATGAGTCCAAATAAGAACTGTACAACGCTACATTTTTATGTATTGTTTTCTTATGCATTATTTTCACATCTTTTACGTGTGATTCTATCATTAATGTAATTGCTCTATTTTTCTATTACTTATTATTCATTATAATTAATTAATTAATTAATTAATTAATATACACTTAACGTAATTAGATTTACACTTTAATTTTATATTTGATGTGTAATTTATTTATTGATAAAATAATTATATTAAGTTACAAATAATTATTATATTGTAGTACTTGCACTAATAATTAATGATATTTAGATGTTATCAATTACATATTCCAATTTTTTTGGGGCAATTAAGATGAAAATTGAGTATCGGGATATTACATGGAAAACCTGATAGATAAAAAAACTATAAGTAGGAAAGAAAAATTTACTATGTCAAAATAGAAATACATAATGAATTTTAAGACATAAACATATTTACTTATATATAAAATGATGAAATATTTTATTTTATTTTATGGTAATGATTTATTTAATTATGAATTTCAACAACAAAAAATCAACCATCCAGATTTTACTATAAAAAAAATGTTGAATTTGTTCTTAAATCAAATAAGTTTTTATGGTCAATTCCCAAATATGAAGATTAATAACTGCAATTAAAGATATTGATTGAATATTATTATTAAAATTAGCATTCTTTAATATTTTTAAATAATCTTGTAATTATTATAATAGAAGTTTTATAAAAGTTATTTTATTAAACACTATTTATGTTCCATGCAAAATTTTATATGGTGTATTATAATTATGGTTGAAAAATATTTATATTCCATGCAAAAATTATATATAGTGTATATCCTAATTACAGTTGAACACACACACATACACACATATATATTGAAATTATGATTAGAATCAAATTAAATGGATTCCAATAAATCTTAAATTAAATATTTATATATAAGTTGAATAGAAGATATTTCCCTAAAAACTATTTATATTCCATGCAAAAATTTATAGTGTATAAATTTCTTTAATCTATTGCATTTTATATATATATATGTGTGTGTGTGTGTGTGAAAATTATGATTAGAATCAAATTAAATTGATTCCATTAAGTCTTTAAATTAATGATAATCCATTAATTATTATGATAAAAGTTGAATTTCATAAATGATAATTTATACAGTGTATTCTAATTAACAGTTGAATTTCCTAATTATATATATATATATATATATATATATATATATATATATATATATATGTCATAATGTCGGAAATTTTTATTATATTAAATAAAAAGAAAAATCAATTTTTGGGATCAAATTTGAATACAGTATATAAATTGATAACACTTGTGTGAGATCAAAGATTTGTTATTATTGTAGTTATATAATTAATCATCATAAACTATGTAATAGTTTAAGGGGCATTTTGATATTCAGAGAATACTTATATTTAGCCAAAAAAATTTATTAAGGGAAAATTTTGATATTCCTAAAAACCTTAGAGAATGCTGATTTAGACACGAATTGGGAGAAGTTAATATATTCTGATATTTCCAAAATTGGGTTGCTTAGCAATCATCTGTCTCTTTGCAATAACAGGTCTGAGATTGAAATTTTAATTTCTATAACCTCTAAACCCTCACCCGCAAGACCAGGGTCAGTGTTGTCGCACTGGGGAGCAATAAGCAAGCCCGTCTATAGTATACATGTATATATATATATATATATATATTTTATTCCACTTTTTAAAAAAAATATTTAATTTTTTTAATAAATAAAGAAAAATAAGTAGTAAACTTTTTAATTAAGTGGTCAAAGTTATTTATTTATTTATTTTTTTTGTAAAAATCTTATTAAAATAGTGAAAAATATAAATAAAAACCCACTCTTCCAGACTAATCTTCTTGCCAATTAGTTTTAATATATAGGAAAATTAATAAAACAACCGTTAAACTATGAACTCAATGATAAGCCAACCTCTAAACAATTTTCGCTAATAAATAAAATACTCAACTATGAAAAATAAAATATGCAAATATTGCCGTTAACAGCGAACTTACTTTGAAAATGAAACAGTATGAAGTTTTCCTTCAAAAATGTTTTCTCTCATGCGCTTCGAACACCTTATTTTGATCTTTGGTTGAATTTTTCAGAATACAAACCAGAGATTTTTTCATATTTTTGTTTAGAGAATCACTGACAGATACAAGCATTTTTCCTTTCAACAATTTCAATATTTTATTACTATCTAATATGAATTTAAAACAATAATTTGAGAGAAAACAATGTAATTCGACGTTTCTATTTTATTATGTACCTTATTTTTTCTTCATCGGGATTATTCTTCCTCAAATACGTCAAATTACTTAGAAGAATTCACAATTTGATTGGAAAGATGTCATTTTTCCTCTAAAGAAAATAATATTTATTGAATCCTATTCTAATAACTCACTTTCTGCTACGGAAAGAAAACGTTATTTAACGAAAAACATAATAGTGATGTTTGCTCCGTTCATATACTATACTTAATTGTTTTATTTGTTATCGAAAATTGTTTAATGGTTGATTTATCATTGATCTCATAATTCAGTGATTGTTTTGTTAATTTTTTCTAATATTTAAGTAGTCATAATTATAATTCTTATTCATGAATTTACTATTTTTTATTATTTATTTTTATATAAAAATGTAATCAATAGTAAAGCGATTTGCCACGTGATAATTCGGATTTGATAAATGATAATATAAAACTCTCCTTCAGTTTGAAAGAAGTGTCGGTCATGCATGAATCATAGTTATGTGATGAGTAGGGAGGGGAGACATTCTCTCTCTACTGTTAGAGAGAGTCCCCGGTTGAGGCGGGGGAGATGAGAAAAGAACCTGATGATTAGAACAAAGGGATAATAGTATATAATTATTGTAAGATATGGGTCTGGCATGAAATGTGTAGAAAGTTATGGGCGTTTGTTTGCAGGCAAAAGAACTTTCAGAAGGAGAGGAGAGAGAGAGAGAGAGAGAGAGAGAGAGAGAGAGAGAGAGAGAGAGGAAATGGGTGTTTGTTTTCTATCTGATGATTCAATCTGACAAGAAAATGAGCAGTATCCATTCCAAGTGGGGATGAATAAATGGGCGAGGAGAGGGGCTAAGTGCCTGCGTATAGGTTTTGGTTTGTCAGTTTTCGTCATCTCTATCACCTTCATCTTCTTCCTTTCTACAGGTGTTTCTAAGGACTGATGCTAACTGTCTCGCGTTGATTGGAATAGAATCAAATAATTCCTCATAAAATTAAGAATGGAAATAACGTTTAATTTTTCTCACACCAGTAGTCACCCAAATTTCTACTCATTCAAATCAGATATATAGTCTTCTTTACAGACAGAGAGAGATGAGAGAGAGAGAGAGAGAGAGAGAGAGATTAATACGCAACGCAATAAGGTTAGGAGGTGTAATTTCTTTTACATGATATACAATAAGGTTAATATATTAGGGTTCACACATATACAGTTCAAACACAGATATAATCTTTTTTACGGACAGAGAGAGATGAGGGGAGAGAGAGAGATGTATATGAATCTTCATTTTGCTTTGGAGAAATGATTTCTCATTTTCCCACTTCCCTTCTTCTTCTTCTTATTGACCCTTCCTCTCCGATCTTTCCCTTCAATCTCAACTCAAATGGATCATCAAACCCTTCGCTCATCCGCCGTTTCTTCTTCTACTTCATGAAAACTCTAAACCATTAAAGTTTGAATTTTATACACAAAGCTTTCCATTTTCATTCATGGCTTCTATGAACTGGCTTGGTTTCTCCCTTTCTCCCCAGGAGTTTTCTTCACAAGCAGATGAAGATCAGTCTGCCCAAAGCTCGGTTTCCCGCCTCGGATTCGACTCCGATGAAATCTCCGGCCATGTCTCGGGCGACTGCTTTGATCACTCTTCTACTCCCTCTCTTATTCTCCCTCCTCCTTTTGGCCTTCTTGAATCTTACAACCATCGCCCCAGTCAATCTCAAGGTTTGTCAACCTCTCTCTCTCTCTCTCTCTCTCTCTACCCACTCTTTCCATTCTCTCTCTCTCTCTCTCTCTACAAAACCCATATATTTAACCTTCTACTCTGTATCTTTCATCTCTCTTTCATTTCAAGAGACATACTGGAGATTTATGCATCCTTTATGTAGATTACAAACACAAATAAACCCATTATTTTTTCGTCTTTCCCTCTCTCGCTTTTTCTCTCTAAACCCTGATTCGTTCATTTATATATACACGAAAGAATTACGTATGAGGAACAAAGAAGAGAGAAACTGGAGATGTAATTTTTGATTTGTTTTTTTTTCCAGATATTCAAGCTTCATCTCTCTCTCTCTCTCTCTCTAAACCTTGATTCTTTCATTTCTAGAAAGCTCAAGAGGGATGAGAGAGGACGAAATAAGGAAGATAATGAGCTTCAAATATCTTTTTTTTTTCAGAATAGATTGATTGGTGAAAAAATCCTTATGATCAAACCATGATCAATTCCTGTTTAAGTGCTTTTTCTTTTGTGTCTCAGACTGGAACTTTAAGAGTACGGCGGTGAACTCAGACAACAACTACAAAGAAAACTCGTCAGAACTTTCAATTTTAATGGCTACCACTTCATGCAGTAGCCGAAACATAGAAACCCATCATCAACCGAAGCTCGAAAACTTCCTCGGCCGCGAAAACCCAAATTCCTTCATATACGCAGCAAATGCCGCCATCGGAGATGGAGTTGACGGTGGAGCTAATGGAAGTAGTGTTAATAGTAGCTCTATTGGGTTGTCAATGGTAAAGACATGGCTAAGAAGCCAACCAACACATTCCATTGCTGAGAATAAGAACGATGATGGTGGATCAAAAACCAGAAATGCACAAAGTTTGTCACTTTCTATGAGCACTGGTTCGAGTTCGCCATTGCCACTGCTCCAAACTAGCTCTGCCGGAAATGGCGGTGGGGAGAGTTCTTCGTCGCAGAATAAGCAAATTAAGACTTCATCTGGTATGGAGGCCAAAAATGGCGCCATTGAATGTGTGCCAAGAAAGTCCATTGATACATTTGGACAAAGAACTTCCATTTATCGTGGCGTAACAAGGTTATTTTCCTCTTTCTTCTTCTACTAATTTCATCAAACTCGTGCGTGGTGTTTCTATAAGTTTTTCTACCAAAATCAGAATAAATCGCTGTTCGATCGTGATCGAGACTTGATTCTACATCCTAACCAGTCGAACGGTGAATCACCATCGCTAACCAATGAATTCGGTTCATTTTCAAAATCTCTTTTTCTATTCCGATGTGGTGACAGTTTTCAACCACGATGGTGAGAATGAAAGTTCGATCCCTAAGAATCACACTTGTTGAAAGCATTTTGCAGAGAAGACTTCAAATTTAAGTCTAGATCAACCCCTTTTAATCTCTTAAAATTGAAAATTTTGCTTCGTTTTCAAATTTTCGCTAAGATTCTTGAGTTTTACTCAAATTAAAAACCATTTAATTGAAGTGGCTGTACTTTTTCATAGGCATCGATGGACTGGTAGATACGAGGCTCATCTGTGGGACAACAGTTGCAGAAGAGAAGGACAAACTCGGAAAGGAAGACAAGGTACTCTTTGCTCATGAAACCCTTTTTAGATTTACACTCTTTTGATTCATTGCTTTGAGTTCTAACTTTGGTTTCTTTGTTTTTTTTGGTGGGTGGGTGTCATTCAACCTCGACGATAATGTGTAGTTTATTTGGGTGAGTATAAATTAAACAATTAATTAATTTAATTTCTTTTAAAAAATATGTTAATAATCTACAATTTGTCTTTCATAGGAGGTTATGATAAAGAAGATAAAGCAGCAAGAGCCTATGATTTAGCAGCACTTAAATATTGGGGTACCACTACCACTACAAATTTCCCAGTAAGTTTTCCTTTTTTCTTTGTTAATATATATTTAAAAAATAATTAATTAAGAGCAAACAAATTAAATATTTCATTTTTTAATTATGATTTCATGTAGATTAGCAACTACGAAAAAGAAATAGAAGAAATGAAGAACATGACGAGACAAGAATACGTTGCATCTCTCAGAAGGTAAACCTTCCTAATTAATTATGATTAAGAGATTTAACTCTTGTAATTATGGAATTAATATAATTCTAATTGATCAGGAAGAGTAGTGGGTTTTCTCGTGGAGCTTCGATTTATCGTGGAGTAACGAGGTAATAAAAATGTGGATTATTATATCAATTACTTTGTTTTTGTTAATTATTTATTATGATTTTATTATTTTACTATTTTATTTTAATAGACACCATCAACATGGAAGATGGCAAGCAAGGATTGGACGAGTTGCAGGAAACAAAGACCTGTATTTAGGAACTTTCAGTGAGTTTCTTCGTATGTTCTTATTAAAATAACATGTCCCGCGTCTAAATAAATTTTACAAATTGATTTTTTTGATGTAGGCACTCAAGAGGAAGCTGCAGAGGCTTACGACATTGCTGCCATAAAGTTCAGGGGGCTAAATGCAGTGACAAATTTTGATATGAACAAATACGATGTAAAATCAATCTTGGAAAGCAGTACTCTCCCCATTGGAGGAGCGTCAAAGAGATTGAAAGATGTTGATCAAGCTGAGATCATGTCCGTCGACGGGCTAAGAACAGGCGAGGAATCTATTTCTCAACTCACCGACCACGGAATGGGCGGCTACGGCAGCTCGAACCACCATGCCTGGCCGGGTTTTTCCTTCCAACAAGCTCAGTTTCAGCCCTACAATGGCTTCCACTACCCTTATGGACAAAGGGGTTGGTGTAAGCAAGAGCAAGACTCTGAGGTGGTCTCCCATGGCTTCCATGATCTTCACCAGCTTCAAACTGGAAACACCCACAATTTCTTTCAGCATAATTCTTCTCTACACAATCTGACAGTGATGGATTCTTCCTCAATGGAGCATAGTTCTGGTTCTAACTCCATTCTCTACAGCAATGGAGATGGAGGAGATGGAGGAAATAACAACAGCAATGGTGGAGTTATCGGATTTGGAAGCTGCAACAATGGCGGCGGATATGGGATTCCGGTTGGAGCAACGATAATTTCAAATGATCATGAAAATGGCGGTGGAGGGTACGAGAATCTTTTCGGAAATTCAGTGGATCCTTATCAGGGAAGGAACTTGTATTATCTGTCGCAACAATCACCAGTATCAACGGCTTTGATTAAACCTAGCGCATATGATCAAGGGTCAGCGTGCAACAACTGGGTCCCAACTGCAGTTCCAACCCTAGCTCCGAGGTCTACTAGCATGGCCGTCTGTCATGGAACTCCAGCTTTCACCATTTGGAATGACTCCTAGGGTTTTGGCGAAGAAATATGGAAATTAGGGTTTCTGAAGAAATGGGAAAATTAGGGCTCATGAGCTGCTAATCTCATGTAGTTTAACTTTATTTAATGTTTACAAGAAAATGACCCAAAATAGGAGAAAAGCTACATTTTTTTTTACTATGATCTAACCTAAATGGAGTGCTAATTTTACAAGGGATTATGTGTAGCTCTAGTTCATCAATACCATTTGAGTACTTACTTTGTCTCTCAAATGCTATTAATTTTGGGAACCTGAGCTAGTGAATGAATTTTCTCAAAGTTTTTCTGTTGACTTGTAATTTTAGTGCTTAATTTGATTTTTCTTTGCTTTCTAGAAAAAATGACACTGGTCAAACGAGCAACTCTAAGGTTGGTAAACTAGATTTTACACTATCATTTTTTTTTTATCCGAGACAGAACCATAAAACGATAATAGTCCAGCTCAAAGCCATTGGATTATGTGTTTGCTTGCTGTCACGGTCCTACTTTCAAGAGATTTAAGATGGGTCGTGCGGCACCCGTTGTTAAGGGGAACAACGAGTCAGCGTACGAAATGTGCCAACGACACCAATTGCCCACAACGTTAGAGCGAGCTTTGTGTTTATCGAGCGAGCGAGATTAATCGAAAAGAGCGTCATTAAGCATAGTGAGCATAGTTTGTATGTAAAAAGCTTGTTCATTGATTGGTAGGAAATTACATTGGGTAGGGGGTCAACATGCAATCATGCCTCTCCCCCTAAAGAGCAATTTAGACCATCTTCACCATGGCAGAATGATACATGTTATGGTGACGAGGAGTCACTTTTTTAAAAAATAGAAAAAAATACAATAAAAATAAAATATAAGTGAATAGCTTAAATCTAGAATGAGTACCCGTGGACAACATATCCTAGACTCTAACGCTTGCCTAGTACATTAGTGCTAAAGAAAGAAGTTACACTAACATTGCACAGAATTGGCAAGATCACTAGCATAAATGTGGGCCCCACAAAAAAACGCAATTAACTTTGTACTTTATAGCAGTGTAGCACTTAGCAGTACTCTTATTGATATGATGATATTCGATACCCTGCTTCGTCGTAGGATTTCACTCTCGTCAGGTTTAATTGTTTTCATACTCCTGTAACCAAACACTCGATCAAAACAGTGCTATTGGCTTCCTTCCCTCGCTTTTCCTTTTATTTTCCCATCTATCTCTCTCTCTCTCTCAACCCAATCGGAGAAGATCGACGAATCCGGTTGATTTTGAATTTCAGGCGAAGAAAGAAGAATGATGGAGATTCCGTCTACCGCTTCGACTTCTTGTCCTTCGTCTCCTCGCTGGAATCTCGAAAGGCCTTTCCTCACCGGCCGTTTTCATCAGGTTTTTCTCACTTTCTTTCTTTCGCTCTGTTTCTTCTTTATTTTCTCTTTGGTCAATTAGACTACGTAAATGTTTTGGAGACTCTAGTTTTTTTTGTCCGCTTGTTTTTTTTTTTTTTTAATTTTTGTGAAATGTGTTCATGCTGAGGCGTTTGGTTCCATAGCAAGTAGTAGAGCATTTTATTTATTTCAATTCGTGCCTTATTCATTTTATCTTCGACCAATTAGACTACAGCTGCTCAATGTGTTGGAGATTTCAGTTTTTTCCTTTAATTTGTGTTTTAGTCTTTCGTCAAATTGCAGTTCCTTCACTTCGTTTCTTTAATTGTGGTAAAAATATGTTCAAGCTGAAGAGTTTTGTTCCATTGCAACAGATTTCCCAGTTTGAATTTGTCGAAGTAGTAGAGCTTTTGCTTTATTGAACTTTTGTTTTTCCATTTCTAATGCTTCCTAACTCAGTGTCCTTGGTTCTTTTTAGGAAACAAAGGCTGCATCTCGTTTAAGTGAAGGAAAAGGGTATGCCAATGATGCCTTCAGGTATGGCTGTTTCATGATTGTGTGATTAGGTGTATATTTCAAGTCAGAGATCTTACAATCAACAATTAATTCTTAGGATCTAAGACTTTATCTCCTTCATGTTTTCGTGTATGTAAGCAACATGAGATTGGATAACGCCATAGGCTGTTACGACACTGCTGTTCAGGTATGATCCTTACATCTAAGCACTCAATAGGTTCAGTTGAAATCTTCATTTTGAAATGGCAAAATAGATAAAGGAAAAAAGTGTTATCTAAAATACATCTAACTGTATAAACGTTTCTATAGCTGGAACTAGTCCTGATTCCCTCTATGAATTTAACTTGCTTGACAGTACTGCTTGGTTGGTGAGGTTTGTTTTTAACTATATGTTTGTTTAAACTGTCTCTTAGGTCCCTGGATAGATTTTTTGACTTGAAAAGTGCCGATTGATTTGAGTTCCGATGGTCGTTGGTTTTTGCGATGTGTTCAAGATTACCTGTACAAATGGTTGTTAGTACTAGTAGTCATATGTATCATACACTTTTTTTGCCCTTTGTATGCAGGAACTTATAGTGATAGATGATCTCCTTTCTGTATTGGTTGGTATTGAAGGACGCTATATTTCAATTAAGCGAGTTCGTGGAAAAGAAGGTGATGTTACTTGCCAGATTGATTCTTCTATGGATTTAGCGCTTCAGGTATGTTGTAAAGGATAAATAAATCTTTCTCAGTTTAATCCTTTTATTTCTAAGTTTATGGTTGAGCTATTATTGACTGTTGAAGTAGTAGTATTATGATTTGTTCTGGGTTTCTCTATGTTTACGTCTATGCTTAAGGATTTTTATAATCCATCATGGGTCATTTATTTCTGCTATTCAATTTGAATGTTTGCCTTAAATTACTCTCCAAACTAATCAACGCAGGAACTAGTGAAAAGAATATTTCCTTTATGTGAGAGCTTTATCTTGATTAATCAGTTCGTGGAAAGAAGGTCTCAGTTCAAAGATGGCTTAGTTAATCATGCCTTTGCTGCTGCATTGAGAGCACTTCTTTTAGTAAGTCCTTGTATCATCTTCCTATATGATTGCATTGTGCTGTCATTTGTTTTTGTTGAAAATGATGACCTAAACGTTACATATTTTTACTGTTTCAAACTCAGTGTTTATTTTCAGGAAAAAGAAGGCTGCCCTTGTCTAGAAATATAAATTTGTATTAAGCAAAATATGTAATTTTGCAATAAAGAACCTTATCTTATCCTATGAGTGTAGTTATATTATCAGCTATAAAACTGAAAAAGTGTCAATACGTCATTCTTCTAAAATTTCCTGGAACTTTATTTTCCAACAAAAATGAAAGTGGACACATATTGACCATTTTCATGAGATAATCCCTTCCATCCACAGCACCTTAGGGATTCGTTCATGTCTTGGTAATTCTGTGGGCATGCATAATGTTCAAAAGTTCCTCAATGACACTTTGTGATGCTTTTTGGTTTTTATTGTCTGAACTTCAGGAAATAATGTCGATTTATCCTGTAATTATTGTTTAACTTTCTTGCATTCATTAGTTGTTTGTTAGATTTTTTTTCTGGCAGGGGCTCTTTCCCTTTCGTTATCTTGCACATTCTCTTTCTTAATACAATTCATTTCTTATTTAAAAAAAAGTCATCTCTTGCATTAATGAGAAATAATTGTATTTAAAATTTCTGAAGGGTCTTCCTGTATCTCCTTTCATTGAAACAAGTTTGTCTTTTTTAGTTAGTGCAGATTGTACAAATTTTTATTTAATTTATAGATGTCCAGATATATAATTTTTTGATGATTGGTTTTATTGAATGTCATCATAGCTATTGAGTTCTTTTATTATCGAGTAAAATATTGAAATGAACATAACAAAGCCCGAGATTGTTGGAGTTTTAATTGATTTACAAAATATAGATCTCTTTCACTTGAATTTCTGCTTTTCCTGTAAAGGTTCTTAATTATGCTAATATATGCCTGTTAACTTGCCGCCATCTTCTTTGTTTTTGGCCATAGGATTACCAAGCTATGGTTGCCCAGCTTGAGCACCAGTTCCGACTTGGAAGACTATCCATACAAGGATTGTGGTTTTATTGTCAGGTTTAAGCTGCTCTAAATCTATGGAATCATTTCTATGTGCCATCAGTTATAACAAATTTTTTTGCCAATTCATCGTTGCAGCCCATGATGGGGTCAATGCAAGCATTGTCTGCTGTAATACAAAAGGCTTTGGGTAATAATTATGCAGGTTCTGCAGTTCTTAATCTGTTGCTTGGCCAGGTGATTACTTATATCCAAGAACTTATCATCTTTTAATGTCGCTTCCGCAGGCTTCCATGGGTAATGTTTCCAGATTTCATTTCTGTAGAATCACTCTTTCATTTCCAGTTATTATTATTTTCCCAGGCTAAGGCTATGGCTGGTGATGGCTCGGTAAGGTCTTTGCTCGAAAAAATGATAGAATGTTCAAGCAATGCTTATCTAACCATCCTAGAAAGGTACATTTTGCTAATCCTTTTGCTGTTAAGAATTAAGATTTTTTTATTTATTTGATTACTTTTAAACTTCTATCTTAATAACATTATGAAATTCAAGTAACAGATGTGGAAATCAAAATGATTTTATAACATTATTAATTATCTTACTTACTTAATTGTGTTGCCTTGTCGCTGCAAAAAAGATGACCTGAATAGGGAGAGCAATTTGCTTTCTGTAAAAGAAGAATAAACACATATACAAGTTAAGTGACGACAATCTTTCAGAATTGTTTGTGATAAAAACTGTCTTTCCAATCTATCCAAAAATTAGGGGAGTATATATCTTTCTACTCCGTGATCTTTCTTTCTCTTCATCATTTTTCATTTTCTCACATTTCAATCATACTCACTGCTTTTTTGGAGCAACTCGCATTTAAGTTCTATTTTTCCTATTGAATTTGCTTAATAAATTTGGTAGTAGAGCATTGAAGTTTATCTACCACTTTCCTTCACCATCTCTGGCATTTTTATTTTCTCTAACTAAAATTTCAGGTGGGTCCATGAAGGAATTATTGATGATCCTTATGGTGAATTTTTCATTGCAGAAAACAAATCTATCCAAAAGGTGTGAGATTTACATACTGCTTGGTGAACTTTAATGTTTGGGGAATCTCTTTTGGCCTCATTATTAATATTTGTGGACACCCTAGACAATTTTTTAAACAAAATAGACATTAATATTTTGGTTTTCAACAAATATATCATTGCCGTTTTAAATTTGTAAATTTTATTCTAATTCTAATTCTAATTCAAACGAATCTCACATGTTATATTTTCCAAAAATAATGATTTTCTTCTAGATTCAACTAGAGAGTGGAATGCATGGCTTTTTGTTGGGATTAGAAGTGGGTTAAAATTAGAAAGAAAGTTCGTCATGTGCATTCCACGCGATAGATTTAAGAGATTAAATAATAACAATAATATATTTTCTAATAGCTAAAAGGTTGAAGTTTATTATGTTAAAAAAAAAGTTCAAGATATCCATTGTAAATGGCTCATAAATTGCATTTTACCCTTGTATGTTCATCAAATATTTTGCACTCTCGCTATATCTCTCTCAATAAAGTGTAGTCGCCTTTTGTTTTTCTTGGTTGATTTTGGGCACTTTAGTGCATTCCTTATCCACGTTATTTTCTTTTAATACAAACTTTTAATTCTGACAAGAAAAAAAAACCTTTTCCAGGAGAGCCTGTATCAGGATTATGATGCCAAGTATTGGAAACAGCGCTACAGCCTCAAGGATGGCATTCCTAGCTTTCTGTCAACTACTGCTGAAACTATTTTGACGACCGGAAAATATTTAAATGTCATGAGAGAGTGTGGCCACAATGTTCAGGTTATGTATTTCATTTATTTTCTATTTACTGTGACTTTTAGATACTAAAATAACAACGATAAATAATAGAAGAATACTTGTCAGCTATCTCATTTTGAATGTGCCCATATTAAAAATTTGTGCGCAGGTCCCTGTATCAGAAAATTCAAAATTAATGAGCTTCGGCTCGAATCATCAATATCTGGAGTGCATTAAAGCTGCTTATGATTTTGCTAGCAGTGAGCTTCTAAAACTCATCAAAGAAAAGGTTGATTATCATGCCTAGAAGTTTCCCTTGCTGCATTAAGTTTATTTTATCATGCTTGAAATGTTGCGATGCATGTAATTGCATGAAAATAGTGGTAATTCTTCTGGTGGCTTATTATTTATTATCCTTTTAGTGTGATCTAATGGGGAAGTTGCGATCGATAAAGCATTATCTTCTACTTGATCAGGTACTTGTGTATTTCCATCCTTCAATTTTTTTCAATGCTTAATATATGGCTCTGAGAATTAAAATAGTTTTTTCTGTTTTTTTTTAATGGAAAACAGAGAAAATATATATAACTAGATTAAGATTCATACTAAAGGACTTGTTGCTGTGAGAAATCCAACAAAAACAAAGTGACTGAAACTCCGAGGCTAATAATCCATCTTGGTGCACATAATGAGGTTCAAACACTCATGCTAAGAAGATTTAAATATAAAAAACCAACCATTTAATAACCGCATATTAAAGTGGAAAAAGGGAGGACCATGAAATATTTCGTTACAGAGATTCAACGAGGCTAAAAAGAGGAATCTATACCAAATACTTCTCTGAAATGGAAAAATGTTCTATCTCTGCCATTCCAAATTTTTAGCTTTGCTACATTTACAATTTCATCATATTCTTTAAAAATTATGTTGGGTCAAATTGACTCTGATGGACAAGCTCATTGTTGAGAATAAAATAGGAAATGGCAATTTGGGTTTTGTGCTTAGCTGAGTTGGCATTATTAGTTGTGCAAAGTTTGTTATTTTGTAGTGGAGTGTGTTAGCAAAATGGGGGGGTAGGGAGACTTACTCAAGGAAGAGAATGTTGCTAGGAGAGAGGATGATTAACTAAATTTCTAGAGAATGGTATTCAGCATTAGGAATTGGAGTCCAAGCTCTTGAGGGTGTTTTGATGAGCTTGTGGAGTAAGGTTTTCCTAGAAAAACATGACTGTTTATTCTTGTGGTTAAATAGGAAATCTTGTTCGATTTTTACTATCGTATTATCTTCTGTAATGGGTATATATGTCTATGATAGGAATTACCACACGGTTGACAGTCTCACAAAGAAAACAGAATTAAACACATACACATTCAACACACTTTCATTTATAAAACTGAAATTACATAAAGCAAACAAAGATTCAAAGGTGTGCTCTCCCTCTCCATACCAAACTGGAAATTCTCAAATAATAACCGTAACAATTTCTTTGCCCCCATCCACCATTTATTCCTTAATTTAAACTATAAACTACTCATAACATATTACCTAAATTACCCTTAATACAATACATTATTTTCCTTCTTCACATCTTTCATAAAAAAAAAGTAATTGTAGGTCTTTCCTTCCTAACATTACCCTCTGCTCAATTAAGCACGTTGTCCTCGAGGTGAAAATCGATAAATTGCTGTTGAATATTATCAAGTGGTTCTCATATCGCTTCTTTTATTACGTCACTCTTCAATGTTTTCTTCAATAATTCGTCTGTCTATGTTACCTTGGTAAATTAAAACATGCAGTTTTTTAGATTTACATTTATGACTGATCGTAAATTTTTCATCATAACGGTAGTACAATTCACTCACTCGTCTTTCTTGTAATTCAAAATTTGTTAATCTCTTGAAAGGTCGTTTTGACTCGAAATTTCCAACTTTACTAGCAATATTTTCAAATTGAAACAAACTCAAATTTCCGATTTGCGCAGTGCTGATTTGACGGGCCAAACATATGTTTTACCTCCTTAAAATAAGTTGAGTTTTGGACGTACTTCAACATCATAATTTTATTTTCAATTCATTGGGTCCTTAACATAATTGGACCCATGCCCGATGGTCTTAAAACTTGCAATTCTGCCCCAGTTTCTTTCTTCCAAGATCTACTATGTACACCCACCGAAGGAGAAGTCAATTTCTCAAATTTCACCATGGGGACGGGTGAGTTCCTCCAATTTTTCCAAAATGTTGTTAATTTTTGTCTCCATCGATAGAATTTTTGAAATTCCACCTTAAAAAAATTTCATCTCCTCCCTCACTGCTTCTAATTTGTCTTCTCCAAATTGTAAACGTCCATGTGATTTCTTGCCCCCCATAACAAGTATGACTCTAATACCAAATGATAGGGATACCATGCTACTGACAGACTCACAAAGAAAACAGAACTAAACACACATTTTCATTTATAGAATAGAAATTACATAGAGCAAGCAGAGATTCGAGGGTCTGCTCTCTCTCCCCATACCAAAATGGAAATTCTCATATAATAACCATAAGAATTCATTTCCCAACATCTACCATTTATTGCTTAATTCAAACTAAAAACTATATATAACATATTATTTAAATTACTTTTAATACAATACATTATTTTTCCCTCGTACATCTCTCACAAAAGGAAGTGACTGGAGGTCTTTCCTTCTTAATAGTCTTATCGCTAAACTATCCTAAATTCATTTGGTAGTGGAACTTCAAATATGATAGCATCTATATTACCCGGAGATAAATGTGGAAAAAATAATAAAAAAATATTTTAGATGGATCTAAATAGAAGCGGTTGTGTTTCATTAAAGGTGAGGGGATCTCATCATTGTTTTTTTTTTTTTTTTTTTTTTGTAATCACTTGGATTAAGATCTCTGTGTTCTTATCCATAGGATGAATTCCTAATCATCCACTATTGCACAATTTTATTCAATGTACTTCTTGTTTCTTATATAAAAAAAATGATTCTCTTTGGCTTTGTTGATTACAACTATTTCTCCTATATTGTCAACAAGGTTACGCATTCTATAAAACATTACTTGACTGGCACCACAAAAAAATTCTATTGTGATTCGATCACTGTGGATAAAAAATAGATGCAGGGCATATAAATTAGTTAGAGAAGGCAAGAGCAAGAATTGTTAGTTTGGAGCCATCCATGCTTCTAGATTTGTGCAAGATACTACATAACAACTTTTGACTACTGTTATGGCTGTTTCGTCCTGTTATAGTCATTTGGAAGTTCATCTCTAACTAATGCTTTAATTTATGGATGATTGTTGTAAATTATCATGTTACACAATTTCAGGGTGATTTCTTGGTTCATTTTATGGACATTGCTCGAGAAGAACTAGCAAAGAAGGTCGATGAAATTTCAGAGGAGAAGTTACAGGTTTGGTATTGACTTCTTTCCCGTGTCTTTGCGTAGGTTTTATTGCTGTCATTTCTTTGACGCTATCATAAATAGTTTTGGTATAAGATATCTTATAAGAATATGATGACAAGATTTAAAGATGAACATTGTTTTTTGAATAGTCTTTACTAGACCTTGCTCTGCGAAGCACAGCAGCCGCTGCAGATCCTTGTCACGAGGATTTAACATGCTGCGTGGTAAGAAATTACTCCTTGCTGCATTAAATGGATGCAATATGAGTGAAAATGCGTAATTTTGGGTTTCATCAATTTTGACTTTCAGGAAAGATCATCTCTGCCCAAAAGCTTACGTAGACTCAAGGTTCCAATTGATAGCAGGATGAATCTTGATGATAGTGATCTAGAGGAACCATTAAACATCAATGGGCTTGTAACCTTTTCTTTAAGTTATAAGGTACTGTCAAGTTGTTAAACAAGACTTTGTTTTGTTTTATCTCCACTGTTGTTCAATGACCTGGAAATATGGATACCCATTGAAGAGATATAGGAGTGAAACTAAATGAAGTTTTGTATTTCTATGATTTTTCCTTACTGTATTTTTTATTAACTTATATTACCTCATGATTCTATTATTGTTATAAGAATCTATTTTATCGAACGGAAATGTACTAAATGACAAATGTCGTCGTGTCTATATTTGTGCAATGATAGAACATTATATCTCAAAATTCAGTTCATACATCAATTTAGAGGCTTCATTGTTGGGGAATCAAAGTTTTATCTTTGATAAAAATACAAATTCATTTACTTTTTTGTGTTAAAATATTTGTGCAGGTTAGATGGCCATTATCTATTGTTATATCAAGAAAAGCACTAGCAAAATACCAGATAATTTTCCGCTTTCTTTTCCACTGTAAACATGTGGAAAGGCAGCTTTGTGGGGCATGGCAAGTTCATCAAGTAAGAATCAGTTGGTTTAGTGGATGCAGTCATGCAACCCTGCTCTGTTAGAATCTGTTAACTTTATCCACTGTACATACAGGGAGTTCGTTCTCTTACAATGCGCGGTACTTCCATCCCAAGATCATCCCTACTTTGCCGTAGTATGCTTAAGTTTATCAATAGCCTTTTACACTATCTGACATTTGAGGCAGGTTCTTACTTTGAAATAGCTAGAGCCTGTCTATATCATTTATTGCATGTTTTGCTTGCTTGTCTTTTTTTCATTAGTCATTTCTAGTTGATCATTTTATCATAGATAAGTTCAAATACCCTTTAATCTTCCCCCATTTACCGTGCTTGGATGCCCTTTTGCCCTTCAACTTTATATCATTAACATATTGAGGGTGAACTTTCTTTTGTGTTTCAGGTTATCGAACCAAACTGGCATGCAATGCATAATAGACTCCAGACTGCAAAAAGCATAGACGAGGTCTGTTTTCTTTTTTTCAGCCCGTTTTAGTGGATTTTGGTTACATGTAATTGAGAGGGGGGATTTGTTTTTGCATGTTAGTTGAGTATATATCTTATGAACAGGTTATCCAACACCACGATGTCTTCCTTGATAAGTGTCTGAGAGAATGTTTGCTTCTTTTGCCAGAATTGCTTAAGGTTAGTTCAGAATGTATTTACTTTGAATTGAATTTCCTTACAGTTATTTATATTAGTTTTATGTACGAGCGCATGTCTTTATATATGTACTTGTAACAAATTTTTAGGAGATCTATAAATGTGAAAAAGGTTTTGCATTTTTTTCAATTTGTTTGGCTGTAGGTAATTCTGGAATACCCCTTGGATAGAACAACTACCCCCTCTTTTTTTCTTTCCTTTTCCTGTTTCTTCTCCAGCTTGTTAAAGAGCTTGATCTTTGGAAAAAAACAGGACTCTGGTGTTCTCTATTTTATTAACGAGTTTCCTAAATACAGAAGGTGGAGAGTTTGAAGGCATTGTGTTTGCAATATGCAGCAGCAACTCAATGGTTAATCGCGTCATCAATTGATCTACCGAAGCGCGAAGAGATATCCGATGACCCCGTTGGCTGCGACAAAACTAAACAATGGACTGTAAGAAGTCCATCCCAGTCCCTAAAATTAACCACGACGAACGTCTCCGCCACTGCATCTATTCTGTAAGTTTGTGAAATGTGGTTAAATACAGAGTTTGATGATAGATCTCTTGATTGGATATCCTCAATACGATTTTCTTCAGGAAAATAAACATATAATTCTATACATTTCAGGATATACCTTTCTTCTTATTTATTCCAAGTATAATCACTAGATAGTGTTTCTTACCGATCCATTAGGATAACACGGAGTACTTGTGATAATTGATGTTTTTCATACCTTGTTTGAACTGCAGAAAATTCGAGAGGGAATTCCATTCGGAACTTCAGAGTCTCCGGCCAATTCTTAGTAAAAACTCGCAAGCGGAACCTTATTTAACTCATCTCGGACAGTGGATTCTCGGGATAGAGACGAGCGGTAAGTTTTGAAGCCTTGCTCTTTTTGTGATTTGTAATTAATAAATATGCTTGTGCAATGTGTTGTGAGCGTCGTTCAGTCAAGTTTTAGGCAAGAAGAGCTTTGCTTGTGTATGCTTTCTGATTTTGCTGCACTTCCTTTAACACCGCTTATCATCATCTTTAACGTCTAATTCCGAGATTACTTTTGCGTTTCTTGTTCGTATATTGTGATTTCAATTTGTGATTTTTCTGATTTGGTTTGGTTTCACTAAATTTTACTAAAAATCTTAAATATTTTTAAAATTATGAAAATAAAATCATTATATATTAATTGTGTGAAATAAAAAAAATTGAACTCTTGGTTTTTAGGTTTTGTGAAGAGTTAAGAGTTTATGGTATCTGCTGACTTTTATTGATCGGAGACTTAATTAAATTATGTTAAGAAATGGAAAATGATATTATCGTGGGTCCTATCTTATTTTATTAATTTAAAATTACATTATTGTTTATTTATTTATGTATGGTGTCAGACGCATTGTGAAGGACAAGAAATACTTAGATGTGGGTCTGGTCTATATAAGTAAAAGTATATAATCTCACATTGCTTAAAATAGTAAGAAATATATTGATTATAAGTAATGTATTTCTTTTTGTCTAGTACAAAGTATTTTACACTAATTTTAATAATAAAATAGTGTGAATTTTAGTCTAAAATAAATAATATTGTACTGAGAGAATTAAGGAATGATATATGAATGCGGCCCATTAAACCCACTCAAGCTACAAACAAAATTTTGAGATAATATTAGAGGGAAATTTTAAATAATTAAAATAAGATGTTTATTAATCATTTCTAAGAGATAATATTTAGAGGGTAAAATTATAACATAAATTTTATGTTATTTATATAAAAAATAATGAGATTAATTCTTATATGACTTTTCAATGCATTATTTTTAAAAATATACTTATATTTATTTATCAAGAGTACATTTTTACAATTTTTAAAAATTATATAAGTTAATCTAACTATTTATTGAACTAATTATTCATGAGTAATAAAAGAGAGGAAGAGTTTCTCTCTCCACGCGGGGATATTGGATTCGGTTTTGTGGGAAGTCGTCCTCGTCTTCTTCCTTCCATCCAGTTATTCAGGGTGAAGTTTTCTCTCCGGTTCGTTGACTGATTTGTGACGAAAACGCGTGAAGCTAGGTATCAATTCCGGCAAATCTCTTTGTCTCCGGCGCGACTCAACTCCCTCTTTCGGTTTTCTCTCTTCTTATTCCGAGAGTTTTTATGATTCACTTGAAATAAATCTGATTTGCATTGTATTGTGTTGCTTCGTAATCCAAACTACCCAGAGGAACGATTTCTTGTGCCTTTAGGGTTTGCTTTTGTCATCGTTATTTTTGTTCATTCGATTTATAATCACCCAATTGGTAGTTTTCCTCTACAAATGTAGTAGAAACTACAAATTATCTGCATAATTTTGACTTTCTACGCCTTTATTTGCTGTAATTTTTTGAGTTGATAGCAATTCCATAAAACTAAACACGTCCGGGGAGGAATTTAACCTTTTGTGTCTTCTCTTAATATTTCCCCGAACATTTAAGTCAATGTGCTCTAGAGACTCTAATTCTATGAAAATTATCAACAATTCTAAAAATATTAGTTATTAAGTTAAGAGAAGTTTAAGCATATATGTCATAGCTTAGTAGAGTCGGTGTTTTCATCCCCGTTCTCCTTTTTCCGCCAAAAAACTAGACTTGCTTCGCTTAAACTATTGCAGAAGATCGATTTAATTATTAATTTATGTTTCTCACTTTTAGTTATAATGAAATTATGAGATGTGGATGAGCACTTACATGTGAACTTGGGAACTTTTGATCTCCTCAGGTTTTTTGAATACTGTGTAGAATTCGATAAGACTGAAACGAGATTCGATAATGTCACAACACAATGGTATTTCATATTCTGCAATGCGTAAACCGAAGGCTGAAGCGAAGGAAATTCAGCAAGTAAAATCACCAATGCTATCAAAGCCTGGACAAAAGGGTTCTAAAAGGAAGAGGAAGGTTGAATCTCCAGTGATGTTGCAGCAGGAAGAAAGATCAAATTCGGATTCTTTGCCTGATTCTTCGACGTCTGGAAGTGAGTATCGTGCATTGAGAAGGAAATATTTGGTTATGGAAGAAGAGAGCTTTACTTTAGGGACGGAACTGCGAGAGGTTGAAGACGAGGTTAAGGCCCTTGAGGATGAAAAGCTTGCTCTTTTGGATGAGCTTGTTGTTCTAGAAGGCCTGATTGATCGTTCAGAGCCGCAACTCGATCAATCTCGCCCATCTTAACTGAAAATTTCACGCAGATACGAGTGGTTTCACATGGAGTATGTTGTTATAATGCTATTTTGTCATGAATCTAAGCTATAATGCTGTTGAGAATGAATGATTTGGTCATGGAGGAAGAGAGCTTTGTGCAGGGACAGAATTGCGAGAGGTTGAAGATGAGATTAAGATCCCCGAGGGTGAGAAGCTTGCTCCTTTGGACGATCTTGTTGTTCTATAAGGCCGGATTGATTCTTCGGAGTTGCAACTCCATCAATTCCATCCATTGAAACTTGCAATTCTGTGCAGGTTTGTGTAGCTTCATATCAAATTTTATATGGTTATATAATGCAATTTGGTCATGTATTTGACATTTCTTTCTTACTAATCCATTGCTATTATCTAGCCTGCAACGGTTCTAGTTTGGTTTACAAGCTGTGTTTATTTCAGGGTAATCAATCATGGGAATGTTATGAAGTTGATCTTGTATCAAATAATTTTCTTAGTTTTGTTATAAGGTTGGCAATGTATTTCTCTTGTTTAATTGAAGAAATGAGTCGGCATTTCATAAGTAAATCGTGTAATACAATCAGAGTTTTTAGAATGATTCTAATAAAATGGACAAAACCCCATGTCCAAACTTAAAGAATCAACTCTGAACGAAAAATTTTGGATCGATTCAATCAAGAACAGTTATCTGTTTCCGCGTAATTGTAAAAATATCGGGGTACCGAGGTTGGGGAGGTGGAATATGAACACCCATTTGAGAAAGATGATGGAGAAGTAAATCTGCATTCTTGAAATGATGACCAACAATGCCAACTTCAATGGCCGCCTCCACATTCTCCAACCTGCACTAGGTATAAATATCGAAAGACTGGGGCAAATCACACTAGAATAGATGCTAAAGTTTGAAATATCAAACAGAGAAGAAGTTGAACCTGTCATCGATGAAAACACAGTTGTCTGGTTCCACTTTGAGGTGTTCCAGGGCTTCTAAGAAGAAATCATGATCGGGCTTCCTCTTTCCTGAAACATAATACACCAGCCAGACAAGTGTCTATACGTTAGTTATAACTATGCAATTTAAGAGATCAATAATAATAAATCTAATCTCTTCAATTCATGAGAGAATCCTTTTGAACATACCACTTTTGCACGAGCAGAATGTCCATTCTAAATATCTCGAGATTCTAAGCTTTTCTTCGATTAATTTGTACCTATTAATCAAAATTCCCAACAAAACGATTAGACGGCTTGAACGAAGACAAAAAAACAACCAGAGGATTTGTTTTCTTTGTGCTAACCAGATAGGGTAGTTTGTGAAAGCATGCATCTCGTAGTTTTTTTCTTTTAATGCCTGAAGCAGTTCTTCAACACCTTCTTTGTAGAAATACCCTCTTTTCAGACAGTCTTTGAGACCTGAATACAAAATTCATTGAAGCTTTTGAATGATGATGGAGGAGAGCAAAACAAATCAAAAGTAATGGAGATTATCACCTTCCAAATCAAAAGGTCTTCCATCTTTAAAGAATATTCTAGCCAGCTCCCCCTGAAACATATACACACCATCTACAAGTCAATAAAATGGGTAGATGCACGACGAAGTGACAGCTCAGGCTTTAACAATTAGACCTGGGGGAGCCATATATGTATTTTCTATAACAAAATTTACAAATGAGGGAAACATACAAAGAAAGTCAATGGCTGCCATAGACTCTTACTAAAAAAAGAAAGAAACCAAGCCTTTTATCGCATAAAGGGAGAAAGGCGGAAAGATGGACGAATTCAACGGGCACAACATAATGGAGTTTTGTCTTCAGTCCAATGGTATCCAACAACTCAAATAAATGATCGTTTCAAACTACAGTAACTAAGGAGATATATTGCTATTTAATGCAAACATTACACATACCTCATCTATCATGCCTTTTTCAAACTCCATCCACGCAGTTGGATGCTGCGATTCTATTAGTTCTTCAAATGACATCCTGATCGTATGAAAGAGCAAAACGAAAGAAATTTTCGATCAATCGAATGAACCAGTAAAAAGTATGTTCGGTTGGTCTTTCCAAAGAGATAAACAAGGAGAACAGAAAGAGAAGAAAGTAGGCAATTACATATATCCAACGTAAGACCCCTAAATTTAACATTTATGGAACGTCGAAAATCGAATCGCAGCTCTCGTTTTACTTTCCTCCAAAAAAAAGAGTCAACTGAAATTTACAGACATCAAATTTCCCCAGCAATACAGAAGTAAATTTCAAGACCTGAAGAAAGCAGGGACGTCATCGAAAAATGGATCTCGAACAATAGTATCCATGATGTCGAAGAGCAGAATCGGAAACTTTCTGCCGCCGTTGAAACCAGTATCGGAGCTCTTAGTAGAGAAAACACTCGAAAAGGTGACGGATGACTTTTTATGGTGGGTCTGATAGAGATTGAGAGCGATTTTTGACGGTTTCGGAGGCTGACTACAGCGTCTCATATGGAAGAAAGAGACAGGGGGTGCTTTCAACGGCAAAGACATTGACTGCAAATATGGTAGTTTCTTAGCTCAATCGGTCTGGAAATGAGCTCCGGACGAGGAATAGTAGTAGCTTTAGGCCGCGAGCCTAAGTCCGGGTCGGGTCAACTTGATGTGAATAGCGGGTTTGACCACGGGTTATTTAAGGCTCAGCGGGCTGACCCAAAACCCTAAACTCTTATCGCAAAACTCTTACCAATACTCTTAATGCGAGAGATTCTCAAGTCTTAACGATGGCGGATTCTACCATCCCTCCTACCGCATCTCAACCGCCCCCTCTTCCGCCTTCTCCCATGGTCATCGACGGCTCCGACCAAGATTTAGCCCTCGCTAAATCCGAATATTTGTCTCGGCGCGAGGTTCTCCAACGCAGATCCCGTCGAGCCAAGCAACTCGCCAGGGTTTACACGGATCACCATTGGGCGTTATTAGAAGAGGTGAGGGGAAAGTACAGGGAATACTACTGGACGTTCGGGAAGAGTCCGTTTAAGTTGGACGAGAAGGACATCGGCGTTGATTGCGATGAGCGGATTGGAGAAAATGGAAAAGCGGGAACGTCGATTGGTGGGGGAGATGATATTAGGAGGTGTGAGGTGATGGGATGCAGAGCGAAAGCCATGGCGTTGACAAAGTATTGTCATTCTCATATATTGTCCGATTCCAAACAGAGGCTGTATAAGGGATGCACTTTTGTCATCAAGAGGTATGGGTTCTACACTTATTGGACTATTATATATGATTTTAGTTGTTTGATTGTCTGTCGTGTTGCTTATGCAAATTTTTTAGACCACTTTTTTGTCCGTATTTTGTTTCATGAATCTTTGTTTTGTGCTGGTCTGAGCCTATTCACTGCGTTAATCCCTCCCATTTTTGTTCAAAGAAAGCAACCATGAGTTTGATTTCAAATTTATTTGCACTTACATAGATTTTTTATAGGCTAAGCTTAATGGCAGATATGTGTTCGAAAGAGTTTTCAAATAGGTAGAAACTAGGGAGCGATAAATCATCCAAGGGCAGCGGTAATGAAAGGGGCCTCAAACTATGAACTTACAATAAAATTTACTGACTATAACATTCAAGTTTACTCTGTCAGGGCTAATAATTTCTATCCTCTTTACATTTCTTATAAGAGGAGTTGTAGGGGACCCTTTCTAACTTATCAAGCTAAAGTGAAACAATTTAGGAAGGTCGAACACACCAGAAATTTGCTAACTGCACCCCTGGGTATATAAAATTATAGAAAATAAAAATAATTTAATGTTGCATGTATCTCAGACTTTACCAGTTGTGTTGGACAGTCCTTATAGGGTTTCATTCTTTTTTTTTTTTTATGGTATACTTAAGAAAAAAAAAACAATGTGTTGGGTCATGTAGAACGTTGTGAAGAAGTCGCTCTAACTTTCCTAGGTTATATTATCTACATTTGTATGAGCTGGATATATTTTATATTGTATTTTTCCAAAATATGGTGGAACATTCACGCATGTAAACACCTCAACATTAGTGAAACCTATAAAAACAGTTTCAGTTAAAGACTGCCGAGTATAAGATTTCATCAATGTTTTTATTGACAGAGGTCTTTCTCATATTTTCAGTACTGATTATGTCTGTTCTATACAAAGTATGCGAAACTTTATGTTGTACAGAGCTTTAGACAGAATATCCTCTGTTTAATTCCTTTGAAGTATTTGGTGACGGGGATGCCAACTGTTAGATTTGAGAAGTACAGATTTTGAGTCGTTGAGTGTATCTTTAGCTGACCTTTTTGTATATATTTTGAACGATAAAAATACTTTATATTATGTCCTCTTTATAAACATGCTGCATACACTCTATGTAATGTATTCTATGAATTGTAATGATCTCACTTTGTACTTATGAATTGTAATGATTTCGTTTAAAAGTTCTTTTAATTTTCAGTATGCAATCAGGACCTCTTCTTTGTTCAAAGCCTGTTTTGAGGTCCATGATTCCTTCATACTGCCCTGGGCATCTTCAAAAGGGTGAAAAGTGTTTTGCACGAGATTTGAGAAAGGCAGGTCTGAATGTCTCCTCAACAAATAAAATACATCCTGACTTTCATGTCTTGGTTTTTGAATACATTCGCCAAATTCAAATAAAAAGAAAAACTGCACGGAAGGCAATTTCAATCGATGCTGAGTTTAAGGAGGTGAAAATGAATTAGGCTTTCAGGCCAGCTTCAAAATGATGAGATTGTTCTGCTCGAGATCTGAGAAAAGGTCTTAGTGTCCTCTCAACAAGTGAAATTTGTCCAAATTTCCATGTCTCGTGTCTGAGTACACAATGCCAAATTCAAATAAAAAGATAAGCCATGTGGAAGGCAATTGCAATCAAAGTTGAGTTTAAGGAGGTGAATATGAAGCCCCTGCTTGCTACAGTTGTCTTTGAATATTCTTGAGCCGCCAAGTGGGCAGACAGATATGAAATCTTTACCTGCTTGAATGTTGGATTGTACATTGGGATTTTGCCTCTGAAAACATACTTTGTTCCAGTTCAAGGTAGGTCATTCGCTCATTTGCTTGGCCATTACAGAAAGAAGTCAAGAACAGCCTCTCGCTTGAATTTATGCCAAGTATTGCATTCCTTACGTTTTTAATGCAGGTATTTCATTCATTTCATTTTCTTGGCCGTTACAGAAAGACATCTAGGACAACCTCCTCGAAGTTATGTGATGCATGTACAACAAAGGAAGACAAATTGTTTGAAAAAACATATGTTAGAAAGAAGGATAAGGAAGATAATAATTAATTACAATAAAAGTGGTTGAACGGTTATTACTTGGGTAGTTGTGAGAGAAAAATAAGAAATAAAAGAGAAGAATAACTGAAGGGTGGGGTTGTTGTTGTTGTTGTTTTCAGAAATAAACAGAGTGGTGTCTCTTGGTTTCTCCGAGTCTGTGTTTGTAAACAGATTTGTGGTAATTATAATTTTGTGTTCGTGTATGTCTTTGTATGAATTTCGCGCAACATTATGCCAACTATTACATGTGTTGCTGTTTGAATACAATATGTTATAACATATTTCTCTGTATATTGGTTAGAAACATGAAAAATCACTATTCCTGGTACTTTTCAGGGTGATCTTTTAGAATTGACATCTCTTATCTTTTCTCTGACCTATATTATTTGTTACTCAAAATATTATTCATATGCAGCGCAATTCAGGACTTGTAAATTCTTTATTTTGTTAATTGTGCAAATAGCTTCTGATGACTTGCAACATTGGTTCGATCATATTGTGAGAAAATAGAGTCTGATGTTGGTATTGTTTCTTTTTCTTGTTTGTGATTGAAACAATTGCTTGCATTTGGATCTAAAATAATCATCAAGTTTCTTTGATTTTTCCTTTCGTTTTTTACTGCATTTTACGCTTCAATTCCCCAAATCATTTTGCATGGCCTTTGTATCGTAGTTGTCTACCTGTTTTTGTTGTAGGATACCTGGTTTATACAAAATTCATTTTAATTAAGGAGGTGGATGCCCAGAGGGTTGAAGCACATGCGAAGCAAGTAAGCAGCCAAAAAAGATCAAAAAGTTGTTTCATGAATTCCAGTATTTGGGTGTTTAGGATTTGCATGAAAAGGCAAGTGCCGCGTCGCCGAAGACAATTGTCACAATTAATATAGTGGGGTGGGAGGGAATGTGCCGACACTTGTCACAAAAAAAAAAGTACAACTCTTGATAATTGATAAAAGACTTAAAAGAGTATGATATACAATTATTCTTTGTGAATTTAAAATTTAGCATATTTTACTGCCTCGTAGCTGGAAGATTTAGAACAACCATAAGAAAGGGTCCTCCAAGACAAATGAATGACCCTTAAAATTTATTATGTGTATGAGCAATGTAATTACGTGTTCCTAGATGTGTATCGTGCTCATTTGAAACATTGTAATTACGCTTCGTCGGGACCACGTCCAAAATATTTCATTAGTTATTGATTTGTTGAAATGGTTGATTTTTGGATGGTCCCTAATTGACAGACTTGTTAAAGCCGTGAAATCTAGGGATTGAAATGCCAACTGCTTGCATTAACAAACCGAAAGTTTTAGGTCAATCCTCTCTCTCTCTCCTTCATTTAATTTTGGGGGAGGCTTTGTTTCTTCACACCCACTTTCTAGCTTCACCCCACGCGTTTCTGTGACTACAACTTTCTTCAATACAACATTGAAGCATAATACTAAATATATATATATATATTTAGTATTTCATAAAAGGGAAAGTACAGTTATACCCCTTTGGCTAACCTCATTCATACGTTTCTTTTGTTTAAGTATAGTGTACCATTGAATTCCCCCGTACTTTATTTAATATTTTTGTGCTACTAAGTACCAACCCTTGTTGTTGTATATTTGAATATAGTGTCCCTAAGTTCATCTTTTAAAATATATATCTTATGACCATGGTTATCTCCTCCCTCAAAAATACATACAGACTCCAAGTCAATTACTTTTGGATCTATTTCGCTATTTGTAGAATAATTATGGTATCCTAAATAATAAATTACATGCACCAATGATTGTACGACACATCAGCACCAAGTTAAAAGTGTAAAATTATATATTTATATTATTTGTTCAATCTTTAGTTTGTTTTATATCATATTTTCTTACTAAATTATTTGCATAATTTATAAAGTAAACCATACAACTCAACTGTTTATTTGGTCCATTTTGAATAAATTATGGTTATAACCCAATGTTCCAAATTAGTCTCCCTAAGAGACGTCAATTTGTTTGAAAATCAAAATCTAATAATTAAGATTGAACTTCATTAAATTATTTTTTAAAATATTAATGTATAATTTGTTAAGGGAGAGATCTAAAATTGTCAACCTCTTACATTCATGTACCCATAAAATAAATATTTTTTTAAAATAAATATTGCATGTTTTTATTTATCTATTTCTTTTTAATCGATAATATTAATTTTACACAATAATTTTAAATTATGACACGACTTGCACATATAAATGAATGATACTTCAAATATTGAATTATAGAGAAATTAATAAAATAACTGTTGAACTATAATATCAGTGACAAAATAACCACTACACAATTTTTTCTAATAAATAAAATATTGAACTATGAGAAATGAACAGAGCAAATATTACTGCCTCGTTATCTGTTAAAAATTTTAATTTCTTTCTGTAGCAGACATGTTTGCTTTTGTTGCGAGCCCATACACGACGTAGGACTTGCTTAGTTGGCTTAGTAATTGTAAGTTTTAGTCATGCATTCGACTACATTTTTAATTTAATTAAATTCTTAAACAACACAAATATTTTATCTAGTTCTTTACCTAAAAAAGTGTTGGGAGAGTTTGAGTCTTTCTTTTAACCATTATTGACTGTTTGGATACTAAGAAAATAGAAAAGGAAAAGAAAAAGAAAATTGAAAAACCCATAAAAAAAAAATAGGAGTTGAATTTAATTAAATGTCTACAAATCTTTAACCTACTCAACCACTTCATGTTGGTTCTCCAACTACATATTTAATTAACAATATTAATTATTAAGCAGTTTGGCTCGGTAAATTCGTTCGGCCTAACTCTACCCAATTCCAGTGAGATCGGACTGTGGAGTTTGGATCAAACTAAGTTGGCTCGTATTAGACGACTACATGTTATATGATCGAGTTGGTTGGATCGCTTGACTCGAGCATCGTATGTGTGGGAAAATTTGAAAAGAATAGAAATTTATTCTAATTTTGTATTGAAACGTGTCATTCATTAATCTATAAAATAATTAATAGTACTGTCGTTATTGAATATATAAAAAATTCGAATCTGACTACACTTGTTAATAAAAACGACTCGTGTTTTGATAAAATTGATAAGATATGTCATATTTGTCGACACAACACATTTGTACGACATCTCTATCGTATCATAGAATCACATTTTCAATCTTTTGGATTCATGCAATTTATGTTCCCCAGTAATTTCATTAAATAAGCACATGATGTATACTTTAATGCCACTAAATTTGATGATGGTAGATTGAACAATTAATATTGATCTATATATGACAAGCTTCCAATTATTGATATCCCTAGTAATATTTGTTTTCTTTCTACCAAATATCGAGTACACGTTACGTATTTTCTATTTAGAGAAGTTGTAATATATTTTCAAAATTTCTACTTCTAAAATTCAAAATTCATAAAGCAACAAGATGTTCGTTCTAAAAAGTCCTTCGTGTGGACCTTAAACAACATTAAAATGTGCATGTAACATATACCAAAATTTCAAAACCTAACCAAATTATTACAAAGTATAGTTTTTATGTTGACATTTTAATCATGTACTTTAACTATGACAATCACTTTATTTTATTCCACAACACAAATAATTTATTATTTTATTATACACTATATTATTACAGGTTAAAATTTGGTGTGACCCAAATTCTTTTGAGCAGAATCTGAGAACTTGCATTGCAGATCTCGTTTAATATTTTATTATCTATAAATTTATGTAAGCTAGAGTTTCAAAACTTACGATTGTATTCTTCTGCTTGTTTTTTGTCAAAAGAATTTTTCAGCATAAATTTGGTGTCGTACATCTTATTTTCTTTTTTCTGATCATCGTTGATCTCTAACACTGCACCATTGAAACATAAGTCATGAATTAGTGCTTACCCCTGTCAATCCAATTTCAATTTTTGTGCGAGAAAGCATTTGGGATTTTAACGGTGGACAAAATCTAAACACACACACATATATATTTAATTTAAAAAAGAAAAACAACAATAATAATTAATTGTATTGAAGAGAGAGGGGCAGTGCAGTGCAGTGTACCATGTATTATTTATTAATTTCAAAGTAGTTGAGGCCAGTGGTTTACTTCTCTTACTATAAATATGCAAGGAAGAATATGCAAGCAAGAAGTTGAGGGAGAAAATTAATATCCACAGAACAAGAAAAAGAAGGTTGAAACTATGGGATCTCTGTACCAAGAACCCGCAACTCTTCCCAAAAATCTGAAAGTAAGTATCCAAGATTCCTGCTTAGTCTATCCTGCTGAAAAAAGTGAGAGAAAATCAATGTTCTTATCCAACATAGATCAAGTCCTCAATTTTGATGTCCAGACCATCCATTTTTTCCCACCCAACGAGGATTTTCCTCCCCAGATTGTTGCAGAGAGGTTGAAGAAGGCACTTGGGGAGGCGTTGGTGGTTTATGAGTTCTTTGGTGGTAGGTTGAAGATGAACTCTGAGAAGGGTCGGTTGGAGATAGACTGCAATGCAGCCGGGGCTGGGTTTGTGGTGGCCTGTAGTGAGTTTAGGTTGGAGGAGATTGGAGATTTGGTTTATCCTAATCCGGCTTTTGAGCAGTTGGTTTGTAAGAGCTTGGAGTTTCTCGAACCAGATGATCGGCCTTTGTGCATACTTCAGGTGCGTTTGAACCATCTCTTTCTCTCACTGAAAACCTTGGTGGTTCCTATCTTTCTCTCTCTAGATATTATTGTGAGATTTCTATTTTACATCATGTCTAGTAATCTAGTGTAATCTTCACTTTACCGTCTCGTCTCTCCATCTAAACATCCCATTATGCTTTCACGTCTTCTTCAAGGTATCTCTTCTCTCTCTCTCCCTCTATTGTCCTGTAATTCCTATTACACATTCATGTATGTTCTAACAATTCCTCAAACACCCTCTCTCTCTCTCTCTCACTCTCTCTTATTCATTTCCAAACCACTTTACCCACTTCTTCTATCTATCCCTCCCCTCTGTTTCTCTCTCAGCATCATAAACAGTCTGCACTCTCTCTCTCTCTCTCTATCTATCTCTCTGTTCTTCTCTCTCTCACTTCACTCATGATGGGTAAGAGTTACTTTTAGAAGGGCTTTAAGAAGATCAGATGAAAGGGCAGAGCATCAATAAATGCCTTTCTTTCTACATCCGCAATTGGACCCACCACTTCCCAACCATACAACGTTATGATTTAGCAAAACACATTTATATCTCTTTTGACCACACCGTTCATGATAAAAGACGGCCTCAGTCCCCTTGTTCAACTCTTACCCCACAACAACAAACAATGTTGCTTGTTTGACCAACATTCTTTTGAATTTAATTCTCTATTCTCTACCCTGCATGCATTATTCTAAACTGTTAGATGAAGAAGTGACGCATCATGTCACTTTTACTCAAATTACATAGGAGATACCTGTGGGGTATTTATTTCTAAACACAAGTGTCTGTGTGTTTGTCTAAAACTATATTGCAGTATGTAAGGAACAATGGTTTTGCAAATTTTTGAGCTAGACTGCCTAAGCTATGTGCTTGTATCATACATATGCTAAGTGCTCCAAAGACAGAAACGTGTATAGGGAGCTATTCTACCATAGCTCAGAAAGATGTATCATACATAGATAGTTGAGTCTCAGCCTAAATTCAAACTTAGTTTATAAATTGCTCAAATGGTTCAAAATCACCTTTGACAAAAGTAGTGTCCTAGAGTACAATGCCCTTTATTGGTCACTTTCCTAGTTTACTCCAAAACATTCGAACAAATTAGGATATATAGACAGACTACCTTGAATTCAAACCAAACAATGCATACTTCATTGTTTAGTTTATAATAACTGCGGGGAAAACCCAGTCAATATGAACTAAAAATTACATAATCTCAGACGAATGCTTTGAGAGATACAAAGATTAGAGTGGTGAACTGAAATTAATTTTTTCGATTAAGCAGTTACGAGAGATGTGAAATTTTTTTTTACAACTAGCATTGTTTTTGATGACGTCTTAGATATTTCAAGTCTTAAAAATGCTAGTTTTCTACAGATTGAATGAATTCATGCTATTAAATTTCCCATGAATCACAAATTATAAACAGAATGGATTGCACTTATTCGTCGAATTACTCTTCAAATCAAAATATTTTCATGGTTGAGTATCTGACAAAAAAAATGCAGGTAACTTCATTCAAATGTGGTGGATTTTCAATGGGATTCTCAGTTAATCATCTAACATTTGATGGATTAAGCTTCAAAATGTTCTTATCAAACCTTGCTGCTCTTGCTGCTTCCAAACCCCTGGCTGTTACTCCTTGTAATGACAGGAAACTCCTGGCAGCTCGGTCTCCTCCACAAGTCACGTTCCCCCACTTGGAACTCCTCAAGCTCGAAATTCCCATTGGAGGTGACGCCTCCGCAGCCCCTTCAGTCTTCGAAGCCACCCCGGAAGATCTTGATTTCAAAATCTTCAAATTAACCTTTGATGACATTGAAGATCTGAAAGAGAAAGCGAAATCAACCATCGGAGACAGCACAAATATCCGAGTCAGCGGATTCAACGCAATTGCAGCTCTCGTATGGCGGTGCAAGGCGTTGGCGTTTGACTGTGAAAACAACGACGAACGATCGTCGACTATGCTTTACGCAGTGGATATCCGATCAAGGTTGAAACCTCCATTGCCAGAATCCTTCACCGGAAACGCAGTATTAACCTCATACGCGACCGCTAAGTGCAAAGACCTGGAAGAAATTCCGTTCGGGAAAATAGTGGAGATGGTAGCGGAGGGGTCCAAAAGGATGACTGACGAATACGCGAGATCCGCGATTGACTGGGGAGAGCTCCACAAAGGATTTCCAAACGGAGAATTTCTGATATCGTCGTGGTGGAGGCTCGGGTTCGCAGAGGTGGAATATCCATGGGGAAAACCCAGGTACAGTTGTCCATTGGTTTACCAGAGAAAGGATATAATCTTACTCTTTCCGGACATAAAAGGAGGATTTGGAAAAGGTGGAAGCAAAAGTGAAGTTAATGTACTGGTGGCTCTTCCGAAGAAGGAGATGGAAAAATTTCAAACCCTATTCCTCGAGTTCCTCTAATGGCGTCCGTCCGTTCTGGTTTTTCTGCTTTTAGTGCTTGCTTGCTCTGTCTGTCTTTAATTAGTGGCTTATCAATGGTGGTGTACGTTGTTACGGTATGTTTATGTGTATAAAAGGATTGAGAATAAGAATGCAAAAACAAACTTACTGGTACACGTGTTCAATCGCAAGTGGAGATGACAAAGCAAGCGTACAGTTTTTGAATAAAACTGCCTACAGCGTATAATTAATTCCAACGGCGCCAAACGAAAGAGCGGTTCGACAAAAAGGAACGGCCGTTTTGGAGCGAAATCGCCATTTCAATTGGCGGGAAACTATATTTATTTTTCGTAATATATATTTATTTTAATAAATTTAATAATTATTTTACTTTAAAATATAAAACAATTTCAGTAACTACTACTTTCAATGTCTCTCCGGTCGCCTTCCACCTTTTTCCCACTTCTCTCCTACTCTGTGGAATTGCTCTCCTCGAACTTCGAACGACGGAGAGAATGTGAAAATTTCTTGCGAAAACAGGTTGAAGTCGCTTGTTTTCGTCTGGTTTTGTGATATTTTGAATTTAGAAGAAAAAAGTTGGTGGATTCTGTGATTTTAAGTCTTGGAGGGCTTATTAGGTTTTGACCCGTGTTCTCTTGTTTTTTTTTTTTTTTTCTTTTTGACGTTTCTGGTCTCTTTGTTTTTTTTTTTTTTAATGTTTGGATTTGGATTGAGAGTTTTTGGGAATGTTGGACGCTGTAATTGAAGATTAGAGAAAGCTGTTGATTGATGGCTTTGTTATAAAGTATTATAAGTAGGGTTTCATAGGTGGTCTCCGCTTGTTTTTTTGGTCATTTTGGGTTTTGATTTATTTCTTTTGTCTGTTTTTTGTTTGGATCGAGATTTGTGGGAAATGGGGGACGTGGTTATCCTGGATGTTGATGAGGAGCTTAAGGGACAAGTTAGGGATTGTGAAGGGCAGCCTAAGACGATTCGGAAGCGGAAGAGAGTTTGCATGCTTCCAGATGAATTGGGAAGCAAAGAAAGAGAGGCAAAAATTGAAGCTCTTCGCGGGGAGATGGATTGCTTGTTTCAGTACTACGAGGAAGTTATAGGTCAGAAAGTGCATTTGGATTTTGGTGAATGCAATTCGACCAATGCAATAGTTGCAGCGTTGATGGAGGAAAGTTGCTTGCCTTTGTCGAAGCTTGTTAATGAGATTTATGAGAAGTTGACTAAGAGAGAATGGCGTCGGAGTGGAAGTGAGTTATTGACGCAGCCGATGGTGAAGGCAGCTGTTCTTTTTGTTGGTCAGAGGGTTATGTATGGAATACCCAATGCCGATGCAGATGTTTTAGAGGATGATTCAAAGACGTGCCTCTGGTGTTGGGAGGTAATTGTTTTTGTTTTATTCTTTTTAATGTGTTATCTTTTCAGAGTTGTCTACTTTATCTTTTTTGGCAATGTAATTTTGAATGTTAGATATATTGGAACACCTTTTAATTGTTTGGTAAAGTAGTTTTGTGAAGATTTAATACTTCATTCATGTGAGTAGAAGTACGCTGCTCCAGTTTGATATTGGTGAATGATTGTTTTTGGAAAATTGTGTCTGCCCATTTCTAGTTTTTTTTTTTCAATTCATTCTCTGTTGGCTTTTGTTTCAGTTGTATTGGTAGCATTTTGAATATCTATCATTGTTAGGATCTCTCATCGCAGGTATTTTGATTTCCTTTGATAAATAGATTATGTATAACGTTTTTTCTTTTGCATTTCAATATTATTTATATTTTTGTTCAACTTCTGTGCCTTCTACATGGAAGTTTTGTTGAAGCCAAACTGTCTTCATTTTGTGCTATCTTTTAGTTTTTTTCTTATAGTGAACTGATCATGTGCTCATTCATTAAGCAGACTAGAGATTTCAAATTAATGCCAAAGTCAGTCCGTGCAATATTGAATATTAGACGCACTTGCCGCCAAAAAATCCATAACAGGATTACTGCCCTCTCTGGTATAAGATCTTACCATTATACTATTTTTTTGTGCTTTGAATTCAAGATGTACTCACATGAAGTGATATAAATAAACATGCATATAGTTACCACAAAAAAATCCTATGTCTACTTGAAAAAGAAGACTTTCTTGTTATCCTGGTGTAATAGCAAACTTGATTTACTTGGTGAATGAATTCGAATATTGATCAAGCCCTGATGGAGTGAACGATATTGTGGTTGCTGCTTTTCTGAACCCTCTCTCTGTGTGTAGTTAAATTTTGTTGCTTGCATAAATAGCCAGTACCTCTGGTTCAACAATTAGGAAATAAGTTCTTTAGTTATACTAAAGACCACTCCCCACATGCTGGCTACTTACAAGCACTTATAACAATTTACTTAAGAACTTGTTAGTCAAAGTATTTTTCCTGTGTTAATTATGGTCTTACCTTAAAATTATGTTTTCAATGTCATGGCTTCCAGCAATGTTAACAATGTTACAAAAGTTGGAGAGCGAGCAGGGCTATGATAAGGACTACATGAAAGCAGTAGCAAGACTTGAAAAAGTGTTTGATGAGGCTAAAATTCGTTCCCTGATAGATGATCTATTACAGAGAAATTCTACTGAGAAGTATGTTTTTTTCATTGGGCTTGTTAATGCATTAGTTTGCAATTTTTGGCAATATTGTCTCAAATTAAAAATTTCTGTTAGGGTTGATAAAGACGCGAAACGGGAACAGAATTTGCTAGTCAGGCAGCTAGAGAGAAATAAGCGGGATGCTGAGAAAGTACAAAAGAGAGTGGACCGAGAGATGCAAAAAGAAAAGTTGAAAATAGTGAGTTTTGGCCTTATTCTCTTTTTCCTGTTTGTTTTTGGTCAGGAGACCAATTATCTTCTCTCTCCATTTGTATCTCTAGGTTTGGGCAGATTTGGCTGTAATTAAATGAAGAGGAGTATTATATTTATTTATCTGGTACATGGATATTTCATGTTATGAATAAGCAAGTAATGGATTTGAAAGTAATGGTACATATTTGTTTTTCTTATTTCATCGTAACTGAAGCAAGTCTGGGGGATTTTATTGTTTTTAATTATTTAATATTTTCATCTGTCTTTCATGCAACATATTAAATTAACAAACCCCACGTCTGGTTTATGTTAACAGTTAATGCCTTCCTATTTTTTTAGCATTTAATTGATATTTTGGGTCGATACAATCATCAGGAAAAAGGGCAGAAAGAGGCAGAAAAGGATGAACGGCGCCGTGAAAAAGAAGATTCTGAAGCAAGAAAACAGTTGAGGAAGCAGCAAGAAGAAGTTGAAAAAGATCAAAGGCGAAAAGAGAAGGAAGAAGCCGAATTAAAAAAGCAAGCTTCTATACAAAAACAAGCTTCTATGATGGAACGTTTTCTGAAAAGGGGAAAGATTAGTCCAATATGCCACAAGGATGAGTCCTTAGCTGAAGTTACTGTTCCTGTATTACCTGAAAGTAAAATGATTCCAGAGACTTGCACTCAACTAATGGACTCGGCGCTTGCGTCTAATGATGAGATTAATCTTGAGCATCTTTTCAGGTGTGCATCCTGTTTCTGTAAGGTTATTCTCTATGTGTTAAATTCGTGGATAAAGGAGTTATGTTATGCTTTGCAGGTCACACTTGTCTTCTTGGCACCACTTGGGTAATTCAATCCGTTCAGACAAGAAAGTGTACTGGGGTAAACGTCAGAGGCCTAAGACTGAACTTATTAAGAAACTGAAGCTTTCAAATGGTAGAGGGTTTGTTCGAGATGATGATTTAGGTCTTCAAAAGATTGCAGATGGTTGGGGAGAAAAGGCTTCAGACGAAAAAAGCAACGACCCTAATATGAGCAGTTCTCCTCCTGACATCAAGAAGTGCAACATGAGAAAGAAATTGCTGCAGTTTGCTAAGAGCCATAGACCTGCCTATTATGGATTATGGCCCACAAAAAGGTGCACATCTTTTTCAAAAGTATGAAGTTTTCTGTTGAACTAGCTTGAGCTGCTATATCTCATTTTTATGGTGTAGTTCTGTCACTGGAAATACTTCCCTTTTTTGTTTTGCGAGTGATGGAATATGAAACCTTTGTGATGGCATTTTGAAATAATGTGCCAAATAAATTCACTTGGTTTTAGGTTTGTTAAATGTGGTTGTGAAATGCGATAAGTATTCTTTTCTTAATAAACTGCGTTTTTAATTTTTTTAAAACTGTCATTAGTATGACAAGGGGTGCAAATTGGAAGTTAAAAATAAGTGGAAGTGCATGAGTAGTAAATGTTACTATTTTAACTTTTTATGTATCTCTTTGTGCTATACATATGGTGAATAAGGTAGATATGGAGTCTTAAGTAATTACTTGCATTTAAATTATATACTCTTGACTATGTTATTAATTGTTTTTGCTCTTATTAAACTTTCAGTCACATAGTTGGGCCTCGCAACCCATTTAGGAAGGATCTAAACCTTGATTATGACGTTGATAGTGATGAGGAATGGGAAGAGGTATTATAGTATTTTCATAGAAAATGTATTTTAATGAAAAATGATCATGAACTCGAATCTGGAATTTATTACTGTTCAGGAGGAGCCCGGTGAAAGCCTTTCAGATTGTGATAAAGATGATGAAGAATGTTTGGAGGAAGGATTTGCCAAAGTGGATGATGACGATGAAAGCGAAGATGGATTTTTGGTGCCTGATGGCTACCTCTCGGAAAATGAGGTGGAGTGTATAGATGCTTAATTTGTTTGTTTTTTTTTTTTTTGTTAGTAAGCCTTAATTTTCAGTTTTGAATGAGGGATTACCTGTTTGCTGTTGGATTGTGTTCTTTTGATGGGAGTGAAAGAATAAAGGAAAAAGTTAGGGACAAAGTGAGAAATTATTCAGAGTTAGGTGACAGATTTAGTTAAACATGTTGGCAGAGGAATATTTTGTGGGGAGGCTAATGGGCTATAATATTAAGGACCATATAGTGAGGGGAAATGGATTATTGATTATGAAATGTTAAATTTTGTAGCTTAGTGTTCTGGATGGAAATTAGATTTAAGCTTTCGAATATTTAGATTATCTCTGGTTAGTCTTAGGGTAATTTCCAAATTGTAGCGATGTTACTAAACTTGTGGTTTGTTCTTTTATGTTTTTCTTCATGTTCCTGCAGGTTCGCTACGTAACTTTCGTTGTCTTTTTACTACCCTTTGCAATACCAAATAATGCAATTTGTTATTTTGGTCCATCTACAACAATCCATGATAAATTTTGCCACTGCAATTTAAGTACTCGCACGTTGATCCATTAATTGTCAGTACTAGTAAAAAATGCTTCTTTCCTTGCATTATTTTAGTTTGTTAATGTGAAATTCAATAAACTTCGCTGATGTGAGAAGAAAGAAGTGATAAAAGCATCTGGAGAGCAGAAGAGAGGGATCTTAAGGAAAGTGGCTAGTTCACTTATGTTAGAGCATTTGGTCAAATGCTTTGACCATTAGCTTTAAACATTTTAATTTAATTCTATTATTCTTAATTTAAGATTTACCAAATTTTCTAGTTTATTAATATTCTAATTATCATATTTTCTTTGTTTGAACATCCAGGGAGTTCCGAATGATAGGATGTCTATTGATATTTCTGGTGAGGAGGCCAGAAGCTCACCTATTTGTAAGGAAGATGCAGAGACTGAGGAGTTCCGCACAATTTTGTTTCAGCAAAAGCATCTGCAAAACTTGACAGAGCTTGCTCTTAGAAAAAACCAGCCCTTTATTATTTTAAATTTGATGCATGAGAAGGATTTTTTGATAATGGCTGAAGATCTCGATGGTGTACAGAAAGTGGAACAGACTTGTTTACAAGTTCTTAGTATGCGTGCCTTTTCTGGGGGATCTCCTATAGAGATGTTGTCAGTAGAAAACAAGAAAGATGAAGATATAGAACCATGCCTGCCTAGTGGCAAGATCAACACAACTCCATTCTCGATGAGCGTTGTTTTGGACTCAGATTTACCCACAGTTGTAAGTCATTGGCTTATTGTTCAAAATATGAGAGAACAGTTTAAAAAATTCTAAGCTTTAATTGTTGAAAGTATATGTAATGCTTTGTCCATTATTTTTCTTAATATAATTTTTAATAATTGCAAACCTTTTATGATATTATAACAGTATGATCCATGATAACTGAAGTAATTATATTCTTCCAGGTCACCACTATTCAGTCTTGCTCTCAAAGTATCAATAAGGTGGTTGAGGCTTTGCAGGAGAAATTCCCTTCTGCGTCAAAGTCTCATTTGAGGCAAAAAGTGCGGGAACTATCGGATTTCATGGACAATCGATGGCAGGTCAGTGATTTGTTGTCTTCTTTATAACCATTATACTCTGCTTTTTACAAGTATCAATGAATGAACGAGAAGGTCAATTGTAGAAGTGTATTGGAGGCTGTCTGGTGATGGGGTTATCTCCTATGCCTACCTTCTTTTGTACTATGAAATGGATACTTACAATATTTTTAAAATATAGTAGAGATAGAAATGACTGACTATCGAATTCGATTTGCTTGTTTTGAACGAGGGATGTGCAATGGTTACTTGTACGTTTAAGGGTCTAGATGTTTTTTCCTTTTATTTTCCGTTCTTTATTGACATTGTACCCTGGTTTATTAAAATGTTATTTCCTGTTAAACAGTTATAGAAGCACTAAGCATAGGTTGAGGCGGTGAAAGAGCTAGTATGTGCCTTTGATCAATAGATTGAAAATGATAGTGGTTAAATACGGCCTTGTAAAATCTCTCATAGGAAAGCCCATATATAATTTGGCTCAAGCATTTTTCCTGGTTGCGTGGAAAGTTTATTTTCTTGATGATGATAGTGACTTGATAATTCATGGATGTATCATATACTGATTGATGCAGGTTAAAAAGGAGGTTTTGGAGAAGCTTGGGTTTTCAGTATCCCCAGGTAAAGCACGAGCATAAAACTCACACCACCTATTTGAACCATATAATGAAGATGAATAATAACAGTGTTTGAATTTTAAACTGACAGAAAAGGGAGAGGGAGGAGGAACTAAAAGCATAGCCAAGTTTTTCTCCAAAAGATGCTTACCACCGTCGGGCAAAAGAATAAATCCGTGTGAAACTTTTCCTCAGCCATCTCTGAAGCCAGGTTCTGCCGTCAAAGATGGAGAAAGTTGCATATATCACTAAAATAATATTTTTGTTTGGTACGTGTTTCCGTCCCATGTATCCTCCATACTTGTCTGTGTGTGTATGTGCTTATATAGACTATCCAAGCCCCAACTACGCTGAAAGCTCAAAAAAGGGTCCATCCTCTGCAAGTCTTTTGTTGAAGAAACGTTCTTTTTTATTTTTTATTTTTTTTGCATGTAATACACTTCTTTTGATGCATCTACAAACTCCCCATGTGTTCATTTCACTAGTGAGATATAGGGGTTGTGTAGCCACAACGCTAACAACTATCGAGTTATCAAGTAGTTTTGTGTTGGAATTTTAAAAGGTTAAAAATAATATATGTACATGTTTAATTTTATATTTTAGTATTGTGTTTGTTATCTATTGTTTTAATTATTTTGTTAATATAAATGTACGGCAAGTGTGATGGTAATTGGTATTGATGTAAGAGTAGAATGTAAATCAAAGAGTGCATTTTTAAGTTGCATTATTGAATTTTGTATTGTTTTTGGGGATGAGGAAGTTGTACTTATATTTCATTAGAAAATTCATAATAGGGTTTGTAGGATAAAATAGGAGAAAAATAGAGTGATTTAAGAAAGCTGGTTTTGTTCGAAAATTTATTTTTAATGAATTTATACTGTAGAAATATGATGTGGATATAAATTTAATTTTTAGGTATATTTTGTTAATTTTAATGATAAAAATGGATAGAATGACTATTTTAAATTGGAAAATTAACAAAATAATTATTTAATAATGAGATTAGTGAGAAAAGAAATATTAAATAATTTTTGTTAATAAATAAAATACTAGATTATAGATAATAAACAAATCAAGTATAATTTTTTGTGAGAAACGTAATAATAATTTTTTCATAGTAAATACTTGGTGAAAATTTTGGAATAAAACTTATTTTTTGTGATGGAAAATGCATTTATGTTAAAGAGTTTTAGAAAAAACATGAGAATAATATTTATCTCATTAATTTATTATAATTTAATATTTTATTTGTGAAAAAATATTGTTGTTTTATTAATTTTTCTTTAAAAATTGAATTGATATTATAAATATTTTTACGTGAGAATTGAAACAAAATTATGAGGACCAAAATTTTTGTATTTTTCTCACGTACAATTAATGAAAGAGAAAATGTTAATCGTCCATTTTGAAATTGCATGAAACCAAAAGCAGCCGGGAGGCTTGTAGCCGTGGACGCTGGCGAGGAGTCAAGGTGGAGTTGGAAGAATATCATTCCTTGTGGGGATTGACTTGGTCAACCATCCTGCACCTTGTCCCATATTTGACCTTACTTTCTACTCCAAATCACGTCCAACCACTACTAAAGTTGGATCCTCACTAATGTCTTTTTATATACTGATTTTATATGCATACACGCCATAACTAAACTACTTTAATTATGGGAACTCTGAAGAAGAGAGTTCTTGGGAGTGGGACCCCTTTAGTTTGCATGGGAGTATCCCTCTGTGTATTCTTTAGAAATATCCTTCAATCTAAGCCTTATATTTGGACATTTCACAAAGTGGCAAAAGCGTAAATACTTGTAGATTCCGTGGCCATTTCCTAGGCTTTTTCTCTTCTTAAACTCATGACTTGGCGTCCCTCCCGCTTTCAACTTTCAATACTTCGTTCGCCTCCCTCCCTCCCTCCCTCCCTCTACATTGCACGTACTAATTTCAGAGAACACGTACAGTAGAAGGCCGTACTAGCTAAGAAAGGAGCGAAAATGGCTTTCAAACTGAACGCCATGCCCGCCCCCCTCTCCACTTTCAACCTCTCTCCTAAATTCAACAATCTCAGATCTCCAAGCCTCTACGTTGTTTCTGCTCTTCAGCCCCCCACCGCGTGAGTAAACTGTTTCATCGAATCTCTCCTTCCTCGATTTTCTTTTGGACTACTCCATACATTTTTTTTTGTAGCTGATTCTGCTGAGTGTTTCGAATTGATATTTGCTTGAGGTTTTGGTTTCTTTTTGGTCGCTAAAGTTTTCCCGATTAATTTGTTCTTCCTCTTCTTTCTGGATTTTCCTTTATACAATGTAGGTTATTTGACTAATTTTAGTTTTCTCTACGCATTTTTATCGAAATTCATCCTTTTTTTCCTCTGCAAAATTGCATATTTTCTGTTTCCATTTTGGTGCATGCAGACATCTCTTCTGTGTACATTTACGACAAATATGTAATAACTATTGATTTTTTAAAAAATTAATCTTCAGCCTTTTATTTTATGTTATTGTTGCTGTTTTTCGTAATTGATAGAGTATTGCCGACACTGTGGGTCAGGTTTTCTAATCGCCCTAAATGGATTTGACCTTGTGCAACTGGGCATGTGCTATTTTTATTCTCATTTTGTCCGCTTGTTAGATTTTTTGAATAGTTAAGATGGAAACCGATTATTTTATGCTTGATGTTCTTTTTCTTTGTGTTTGTTTTTTTTTTCTCTGTAAAACTTTTTATGTTTGCGTCTTCTTTAGGCTTCTATTTTGCTCGTAGTCGATGTCATGACTTCAGTGTAGTAATTTCCCATCGAGGTGGGTTTTTTCGCTGAATGTTTTCCTTAAAACATGTTCATAGAACTAGAAAAAAGGGAAGGAAAACTATGTTTTAACAGTAGTAACTAGAGAGAGAGAGAGAGAGAGAGATAGAGATTCTTGTGTTTTCATTAAAAAAATCGAAAGTAACTTTTCAGAAAGTCAACCGATGTATCTGTTATTTTTCTTTGTTTCTGCTGGAATTTGGTTGGATTTTTTAGTCAAGCATGTTTGCTGGTTTTTTGGGATGTATAAATGAAGTGAATAAGTGGAAAAACTTAGTTGAAACTTTTACTGAGGTATGATTCTTATTTTGAATAGAGAGATTAAGAATGCAAAGAAGGATTATTTACCTCCCCGAGAGGTACATGTCCAAGTGACTCATTCCATGCCAGCTGAGAAGATTGAGTTGTTTCAATCATTGGACGATTGGGCAGCGCAGAACATCTTGATCCACCTAAAACCCGTCGAGAAATGTTGGCAACCTCAAGATTTTCTTCCGGATCCTGAGTCTGACGGATTCTACGATCAAGTCGCGGAGTTGAGGGAGAGAGCCAAGGAAATTCCTGATGATTATTTTGTTGTGTTAGTTGGTGATATGATTACCGAAGAAGCTCTTCCAACTTACCAGACAATGCTCAACACCCTCGACGGCGTTCGAGATGAGACAGGCGTGAGCCGGACTTCATGGGCAATGTGGACCAGGGCGTGGACTGCTGAAGAAAATAGGCATGGAGACCTCTTGAACAAATATTATCAGGACGAGTGGACATGAAGCAAGTGGAGAAGACAATTCAGTATTTGATTGTGTCAGGAATGGTGAGTTCCTAATTCTCCTCTCTCTTTTGTTTAAGACTCCACCTACGCACAAGCAAGAAAAAGTTTTACTTGGTTTGTGGTTTAAATCGTGTGAAGTAAGATAATGGTGTAGCAGGCAATAGATTGGAATTTATTCCTGTTTGGGGCGATTATTTGTTCTTCACTGCTATTCATTATCTACTTTTCAGGATCCTAAAACAGAGAACAGCCCTATCTTGCCTTCATTTACACTTCATTTCAAGAGAGAGCAACATTTATTTCCCATGGCAACACAGCCAGGCTGGCCAAGGAGTATGGAGACCAGAAGCTGGCTCAGATATGCGGAACAATTGCTTCCGATGAGAAACGCCATGAAATTGCCTACTCAAAGATTGTGGAGAAGCTTTCGAGCTTGACCCAGATGGCACTGTCCTGGCTTTAGCCGATATGATGAAGAAGAAAATCGCCATGCCTGCCCACTTGATGTTTGATGGCCAAGACGACAACCTGTTCGAGCACTACTCTTCTGTTGCACAAAGGATTGGAGTTTATACAGCCAAAGATTATGCGGATATTTTGGAATTTCTTGTAGGGAGATGGCAAGTAGAGAAGTTAACTGGTCTATCGGCCGATGGCAGAAGAGCACAAGATTTTGTGTGTGGATTGACTCCGAGGATTAGAAGGCTAGAAGAAAGGGCGCAAGGTCGAGCCAAGCCAACATCGAATATTCCGTTTAGCTGGATTTTTAACAGAGACATGAAAGTCTAGTGGAAGATCATTACCATCTTGTTGACAGATTTTCAAGAATCTGGTACATATCTTTCTCTCATTATATTTTGGTTTATTGAATGGTGGAGTTTCTGTAGATACACATGGTTTCTTCCATTGCAAAGGGATCTGAGTAGAACTTCTCATATTGTAGAAAGAGTTGGCTTTTGATTAAAAACTTACAATTCTACCTCTTTTCTCAATGTAATGTTTTGGTTATGTCACAACCCGGGGTTATGTTACGACCCGGAGGCAGGCCAGACAAAAACGCAGGGGGCTAGGGCTGGGCTACTGGGTCTTCTCCGAAAATCAGATCGTTTGGCTCAAAATTTCAGTTTGGCCCACCTTCGGATCGTGGCAAGTTATTATTTTTTGATTTCATGAATTATCAAGGCTAGATATCACTGTAATCTTATATAATAACGTCTCATTTATTTATGATTGGAATAATTATAATAGATTATAAGTAGTTAAAATGATAGATCGCTTCCTCTAATAAACGAAAGACACATAAATGACATGTTAATTGTAAGATTGAATTATAAAATTATAGTATTCTAATAGAATTATCTTTTATAAATGGGTAAAATTCATATTAGCCTTTAAAACTTAGGGGTGAAGAACAAATAGGTCATTGAACTTTTTTAAGCAATTAAATCTTTGCACTTAAGAGGCGTTAACAATTAAGTTATCGTTGTTAGAGTTGTTGTCCGTGTATTTACATTTTTTTTACGTGACGTCTTTTATCTTTCCTGTTGGGTGATGTTCTAATAGAAGAAGTTGCGATTTTGGTGAGGAGACAAGTTGCAAAAGAGTTTAACAGGGGCGATTTGTTGCGAAATTCTCCTCTGCAAATCGTCTCCTAGCCAAAATCACAACTTTTTCTCTCTTGAAATATAGCGCAGGAGAGAAGATAGAAGATGTCAAGTGAATGTGTTCTAAAAATATTCAAGAACCTACTTACTCTTTATCAATAAATTTAAGGGTTAATATGCACAAACCTGGAAATTTACCTGAAAATCTCCAAAAGTTGCACAAACCATCCTCCTTGCAGCAACTGGAATCCAAAAAGGCCTCAATCAGCTCCAGTCTACTGAGACTCAATAATAAGTCAATTGCTAAATAATTTTTGTTAGTAAATAAAACATTTAACTATAAAAAATAAACTACGCAATATTGTTATTACTTATTAATAGCGACCTTACTTCAAAAATGAAAAATTAAGAAGTTTCTCTTCGAAAATGTCTTTTCGTTTCAAATACCTTACTCTGATATTTGACTGGGTTTTTCAGAATACAAACCAAAGATTCCTATATATTTCTGTTCAGAGAATCACCGACGCAGACAAGTTTTTTTTTTTTTCACTCAACGATTTTAACATTTTATTACCATCTAATCTGAATTTAAAACAATAATTTGAGGGAAGAATTAAAGTTTTATAAATTGAAGTCAATGAACAATTATAAGTGATCAATCGAAGCCTTTTCTTTTCTTCCTCGAAATTACTTTTCTCCAAAGACGTCAAATTACTTAGAAGAATTATCAGCTTGATTGGAAAAGACATCGTCTTTTCTCTGCGGAAAATCGTCTTTGCTCTGAGGAAAGTAATCTTTTATGAATTCTATTTTAATGATTCACTTTTCGCAACAAAAAAACAACGTTATGCAGCAAAAAGACAACGTTCCGCAGCAAAAAGAAAATATTACTTAACGGAAAATGTGACAGCGATGTTTACTCCATTCATTTCTCATAGTTTAGTGTTTTATTTGTTAGCAAAAATTATTTAGTGGTTAACTTGTCATTGATATCATAGTTTAGTGGTTGTTTTGTTAATTTCTTCTGGTTTTTTAATATTTAACCCGTTAAATTTTTTTTTTTTTTATATTAAGCCCATCGGTGACGTGTAACCGTGTCGTGCATGAAAATATAGCCCCATAGAATTCCCCAATCCCCACCTCCCGCCAAAACCCAATTTCAGAATCGTCTACGCCTTCTTCATCTTTGTCTCCCCTTCAAGCAGTAGATATGGGGTTTTAAAAATGGCAGCCGCGACCATGCAGAAGAGAAGCAAGCCGGGATTAGCGAATCTGGCGCAAGGAGTCCCCGATTCTGAAGAAAGTGCCGGAGATTGATCGGACGATCCGCTGGTTGTATCCGAGGGTGATACAGCTGGAGGTTCTACGACTTGCGCTTCTGCCGGTGGAGGCAATACGTAATGAGCTGGAGATGATTCTGTTGGGGTATCTGAAAAAAAGAATTCAGTGACAATTCAAACAAAACTGGCAAGATAATTCAATGAAAATTTGCTCGAATCTGAATCATAATTCGTCATCAACGGGTTTCTTTTTCTTGATTGTTTTGTTATCTTCTTCCATTAATGTTCTCAAGCTCTAGCTTTTCCTTCCTTCTTTCTCTTTCCCTTCTTCTTCTTGCCAAGTTTTTGCAGGAGCAGACCTACAGCGCATGAGCGAGAAAGCATTTGCAGGTGGAGCTTTTTGTTCAGACCCATCGTCAAAAGATTGACTGTTTTCTTTCTGATTTTCTCTGGAAAATTCATTCATCTGATTTTCCTGCAAAACCATGAACCATTTGGGGAAAATATTGCTCGAATTTTCATTTTCATTTGTTTTTATTGCTGTTCCTTCATCTTCTTCTTCGTCGACTTCAACGTCGCTGATAATATCAATTTGTATTGTCACCCATCCTAGTTATTCACTTTCTTTATTTTTATATATAATATTCTATTAAAAAATATTTATTTTTTAGTTGTCTTTATTCACTTGTACTTGGCTAACTTGCTAATAATAATAATAAAAAGGGTTATTTTTATTTAATACCTTGAAGTATAGTTACCTTTTTATCTATCACCTTGTTGTTCAAAAATTTGCAAGGAACACCTGGAACTATGCATCGTTTTCATCTCACACCTTTAAGCAACGCCGTTTGTTTTTCTGTCAGCAGCTCCTCTTCACTTTTTCAATCGCTTCTACTCCCCATACATCGCATGAATAACCCACCATCTTCCTCTGGCTTCAGTTCAAAAACCAGAAGAAGAAGCAAGAGTTTGGAAGAACTAAGAATGGAAGCTTATTGAAGAAGAAAGATTGCAGATCCAAAGATGATCAAATCCATAAGATGATTGGCTCTTGTGATTAGCAAAAACCAGAATTAAAAATAGAGGGAGAAGAAGATACAAACCGGCTTTCCAGAAAGATTTTGTGCGGAACCAAAGCTTGGTAAGGGCCTAAAGCAACGCCATCTTCATCACGAACAAAGAACTTGGCGACTGGCGCTAGGCTATACACTATGGGGATCGCCATTAGTCTGTAGCTTGAGAGCAGTGGAGCACGGAGTGGCTGACCAGAAGGCAGAGTATGCGATCGAGCATGGCGGCCGGCTGCGGATTCTGGGTGGTAAGTTGGGCGGCGATGTCTGAGGAGGAGAGCCAAGCGTTGGGACCGTTGGCAATGATTTCAAAAACTCCCAGCTCTACGGCGGAGTAAAGAGACATGGGTAGCAAAGACGACATGGAAAGCTGTATGGCATAAGAGAAGGTCTCTTCAGCGTCTTCATGAGTCTGTTCCGGCGAAGCCATTGAAGGAGCTCTAAAGTCGCTTGTGCTATTGAAAAATGAAGGGTCAAGCCGACTTCCCGCAGGATGGTCGTCAATAGCCCCATCGCTGTCGGGCAGAATCATTTGGGCAGTTGGCTTGGCTGGTGTTAGGGAATATTGAGAAATACGGGTTGAAGCGGCCATTAATGGGTCCACTGGAGCTGAAGAACAGTAGAGGAAAGACTCCCGTGCTGGAGATCGGCACATTGTAGAAGATCAGATTCGGAGAGATTAAGGTTGTTCCGGAAATCAGAAGCTTTGAAGGCAACCTTATCAAGTTTGTCGATGGAGAAAAGCTTCACGTAGATTCTGTAATTTTAGGTTGAAGAGGAGCTGCTGACAGAAAAACAAACGGCGTTGTTCAAAGGTGTGAGATGAAAATGCTGCATAGTTCCAGGTGTTCCTTGCAAATTTTTGAAAAATAAGGTGATAGATAAAAAGTTACCTATACTTCAAGGTATTAAATGAAAATAACCCTAATAAAAATAAAGTGTACACTTGGGTAGGTGTTTATTTAGGATTGCTACATATATGTATTTTTATAAAATTTCATATTATTTGATTAATGTAACATCATTTTGTTGAAAAATAATGTAAACTTTACACTAACTTGACATTATTACTGGTTTTTTATTTGGAATCAGCTCATGTTATAGTTCGCCCTGTGAAGTCAATGATGACTCAAGTGTTAGTTCTGTTTATACCAGTGGGAGTGTACAACCTCACATCGCTTAGGAGAGTGTAGAATGTATTGTTTATAAATAGAATTCTTCTTTCTATCTAGTACAAAATGTTTTTGGCTAATCCCAAATATAAAACCATGCAGACTTTGTCTCAAGACAGACAATATTGTACTAAGAAGACTTGTGACGTTTCAAATAGTATCTGAAAGTGTGGTCGACGAGAATATCGGGCCCCCAAAGGGTGGAGTTGTGACATTCCGCCTTGTAAAGTCAATGATGACCAAGGTGTAGGTTCAACTCATATTAATGAGGGTACACAATCCCATATTGCTTGAGAGAGTGAAATATATATGATTTAATATTTATAAGTAAAGTTCTTCTTCTTACCAAATGTAACACGTTTTAGGCTAACTCTAAAGATAAAATTGTACATACTTTAACCCAAAATAAATAATATTGTACTATAAAAACAAGATACGTTCCATTCCATTTTTTGTTGGTTTTTATGATTAAATTAAAAATAAAAACAAAATTAAGATATGAAATTATTTTATAAATGTTATTACGACACCGACAACCCTTTGACATTTTTAATTAATTTAAGGAAAAATGACAAATCAACCATCGTGGTTTTAGGTCAATGACAAGTCAATCACTGTGGTTTAAGTCTTAACAAGTTAACCACTAACGTATGCGAAAATGACAAATTTAACATCGCAGTGACTTTCGCCATTAAAAATTAGTCAGGACGCCCCTACGGTGTCCCGGGACGCCCCTACGGTGTCCCGGGAAGCCCCTGCGGTGTCCCGTGAAGCCCCTGCGGTGTCCCGGGAAGCCCCTGCGGTGTCCTGGGACGCCCCTGCAGTCTCCTCACGACACCCCTGCGGTCTCCTTCAAAATCAATGTCTGGAACGCCCCCTGCGGTGTCCAGGGAAGCCCCTGCGGTGTCCCTGGACGCCCCTGCGGTGTCCTCATGACACCCCTGCGGTCTCCTTCAAAATCAATGTTTTTATTAGATTTTCGACCTTTTCAACTTCAAACGACCATAACTTTCGCTACGAGTGTCGGAATTGGACGCAGAAGGTATCAAATCGAAGCTCTCTCAGATATCTACGATTTTCCATTGGGTGCACCCAATGATCGCCCTGTTTCGAGCCCTAAATCGATCGTTTAAGCTCTCAAATCTGCGATTGAACATTTTTAACCCTAAACTATGCAAGACGCCGCCGGAGTTTCCCGGGACACCACGGCGGCGTCCTAGGACACCAGGGCGGCGTCCCGACTACGTTTTAACGGAAAACATGACTGCGATGGTTGATTTGTCATTTACCCATACGTTAATAGTTAATTTGTTAAAATCTATACCACAGTGGTTGAGTCGTCATAGATTTAAAACCCGATGGTTGATTTTTCATTTTCCCTTAATTTAATTAAAAATGTATTAAAATAATTATAATTTTAAATTTTCTTTTTGTATGAGGCAAGGATCGAACCTGAAATGAAAACGACTCCTCCCTGCTGTGCTAGGTGCCAGGTGGCTTCTTCAACTACCTCCTTTCCTTTTTGGATTCCGAATCGATCTTCACTTCCACTTCACACTTTCTGCAATCTTGATTATTCTCTGTTCTAACGCTTTGCAGTAGGATTACAGTGATCACAATGGTGGAGAAGAAGGCCTTCTTGACGCAACATCAATTGGAAGTGGATGAGTCTTCCGTCAAGGAGGTTTCTCGCAACGATTTTCCTTCTAATTTCGTCTTTGGTGCCGCTACCTCTGCATATCAGGTTATCTTTCTGTTTAACCAGATTTGGAAATCTCATTTTTGTTACGTGAATCCATGGGGGTCTTTGCATGTTCTTCTGATCTCCGCAATATAATCTGGTTTTGTCCTTTTTCTGTTTTGTTTCTCTGATGATGATGTTGGAACAGAGATCTATTCTACTTAATATGAGAACCTACATCGTGATTTCTTTTTCTTTTCCTCTTATTGAACTATGTCCTGCACTGTTTCGGTTCAACTTTGTTCCTTTGCTTACGATTTTTTTTTCGTCAGAATCTGGTATAATTGATTTCCAACCCATTTTAAGACGTTAAATTTCTGATTTTACACTGCCTGTGTCTAAATTTCATGCATGATGAATATGCATGTTCTTAACTGGGCGCTGGATGCCAAAAACATCTGGGAGATTTAGACTACGTAGTTAAAAAATCAAGTATTTACATACTAGACAACTTAGTTTTGTTGATTTCTTGATGCTGCTTGTTTTCTCTTTCATTATTGATCGTAGTCAGTAGAAGTTCCGAGTTGCAATAAAATTATTGAATCTACTCTTTTTTTCCCTCACTTCTCATTTACTCGATGACTGTGGTGATAGATAGGAAAACACAATTATTCCTTTTGATTATGCAGGTTGAAGGTGCTTCGCAAAATGGTGGTAGGGGTCCATGTATCTGGGATGCCTTTTCACAAACTCCAGGTGTGCAGTTTCCTCCTACTTTTGCAGGCTTGAATCTCTTGAGTGAGAGTACTGGTCTACATAACCAGATTGATTGTCATGCGGTTATTGGCTTTTGCTGTCTAATGACCTTGATATGGTAGGCAATATCATTGATGGAAGCAATGGTGATAAAGCTGTCGACCAATATCATCGGTACAAGGTTAGTAGCAGTGATGTAGCCAATAGTCATTAAGAAGTTGCTTTTTTTGATTTCCTCAGTTCATGATTTCGATTTATCTTCTTTTGTCCTCCTTTAATCCGTATAGTTTTTTTTTGCCTGTAGCATGACAATACTTTCTGCTAGTCATAAAGCTAAGTTCCTGGCACCTCATCCAATTTAGTTTCTATAATGAGTAAAATCGATTGAACAAACGTTTTCTCCTCAAAAAAACTACTGAAGGAGCAAAATGCCTTGAAATAAATGTAGCTGGCATTGTATTGTTTGATTGTATACATTTTTCGCATATTGCGTGGTTAGCAGTAAAGTGATCATGTATTTGTTTTATTAATACTTTTTTTTTCAGGAAGATGTTGAACTCATGGCAAACTTAGGATTTGAAGCTTATCGCTTTTCCATATCATGGTCCCGTATCTACCCTGGTATGAACTTTTGTAGTCCCTTCTAGCATTTAGCGTAGGTCTGAAAAATCTTTTTTGGCTGTGTGAATTTAGCAAAGATGTATGAGCTTGACATTTTAACAAATTCGGTATGCCTTCACCTAATGCTTCTCAAATTTTTCTTTTCTTTTGGCCGTTTGTCTCTGGAAGATATATGTATAGTAAGAGATTAGGATCTCAAAGAATGAAAGAATGGAGTCACTGATAATGACTCCTAACTTTTTTTGACTGCTATGGCCGGAAAGTAACTCTCATTTTTTTTTATAAATGATTTCATATTGTTAGTTTGTCTTTTAGCTACTTAACAATGTGATAAGCTATCTAATTTCCCGGTGTTTTCCTCATAGATGGATTGGGAAGTGAAATTAACAAAGAAGGCATAGCATACTACAACAATCTCATCAATGCACTTCTTGATAAGGGTACGTTATTGTCATGTGTCTGGCCCTTTTCAATTGCTTGAAAAATTTCTTGTTCTTTAGTAATATCTTAGCACTGCAGGTATCCAGCCCTATGTAACATTGTATCATTGGGACCTTCCTTTGCATCTTCACAACACAATGGGAGGGTGGTTGAACAAGACAATTGTGTAAGTTTTATTGTAACATTTGCAATAGTATGTTTTTTGTAACATTGTGATAAGATCTGTATGCTTGTCCATGTCAGTTTTTCTTACCACTATATAATTTTCCAAGGGTGATTATCTTAATATAATTTTCCAAGGGTGATTATTTTAAAAAATGGTTTTTAAAAACATTTGCTTTAGCAAGAAAAAAAGTCAATGTCCTCGGCTGTTGGGAAAAACAAAACTTCTAAGAGATCCCAGATAAATTAGTAAAGCAATTTGGCCACTAAGTTATGCTCGTTAATATTAGTCTGATTTACCTGAATACTCAACCTTTGTGGCTAACAAATTTCTTTTTGGGAGCCAGCAATTGGTAGACAACATCCAGAAACATATACTTTCATTTTAAAGAAATAAAAGAAAGCCAAGAGGCCATTAAGATAAAATACACTCTTCATAGTTTCTGTGTATTTTGATCTTAAAGGAAAAAAAGAGTCATGAGGGACAGACTATTTACTTTTTTAGGATAAAATACACTTCTCGCTGTGGAATTATATTTATATATAGGGAGAGAGAGAGAGCGAGAGGAAGAGGGGGAGAGACCGAGAAGGGCAGGAAAAAAGAAACTACACACGAGCTTCAATATTTTTGGGTGGATTTTTGGGTTTTAGCTTTTTTTCTGTTCTTCTAGTATAATTTTTTTCTGAGGTATACTCTATGGGAATAGTAAACCAAAGTAAACCAAATACAATTGTCTCAATTACTCTCTCTGTCCTTCCCATTTCATCTCCTTTATGTACTTCCTTTTCTTTTTTCCTTTTTGAACAACTAATCAAAAGAAACTCATATGTAACTCTTCCATGCCTTCTCTCTCTCCCACTTTCTTTCTTCTGACAATCTCTATTTGAGAACACAACAAGGTCTTCCTCTTATGTCCTTTGACTTATCCTACTTTGATGTTTAAACCACTTGGCTTATGGTTAGCTTTCTTTACTCTTTCTAATATTTTCAGAATTACTTAATGTTTTTAGAGAAAAATTTCCAGCTAGAATACGTGATGGAACTTTTCTTCCAAAGTTTCAATTCTAGCGTCATTTTATCAAGAATTTTGCTTTATATTTTGCTGCATCATCTAGCGCGGTCACCCAAAAGAGCGGGCATATGTGTTTAAATTTAACTGTGCAACTAACAGTATTCAGACCAAGGTGAAAAATGCAATAATTCAAAAGTTTAGTTGATTGTTTGCCCCAAAATTTTTTGAGGGAAAAGTGTTGATAATTTATAGTTTAGAAGTGACCAATGTACTTGATTATTGTTTTTCTTAAATCATGACTAACAATGTTACTTTTAAAGCTTGTGTATTCAAAAAGTCTTGGCTCTAGTTGAATTGCAGCTTTTTTCGTATTTTACTTCATAGTTTATAACTGTAGTCAGTTTTTTCCTTTTAGATTGGTTCATAGACAACTAAAATATCCACATACTCGCCATATGCAGACATTACTTTGCAATCTATGCAGAAACTTGCTTTGCAAGTTTTGGTGACAGGGTAAAGAACTGGTTTACTATCAATGAACCACTTCAAACTTCGGTGAATGGGTATGGATGTGGTATATTTGCTCCTGGAAAAAATGACAACTCGAGGATAGACCAGTATTTGGCTGCACATCACCAAATTTTGGCTCATGCTACAGCTGTGTCCATTTATCGAGACAAGTATAAGGTATATTTTCACTTTCCATAACATAAATCTGGAGGGAAGAAATTAAGTTCTAGACCAATAAATAAGTGTTGCACTGTGTGGTCATTTCAAATAGAACTTATAACATCATTTTTCAATAACAAAATAGCATCATTTAGGAAAAAAAAACTACTCTAATGGTAAGTTCATGAGCATAGCATGCCTTATCTGTCACTGGCTCACTGGCCCTTTATCATGCCTACCTTTGTCGTGTATTTATTTGGCTCAACTTACAAGCTAAGCCTATCGATCATTTGTTAACTACAGTTGTTTTGATGATATGGAAGTCCGTTTTGCTTCCACTAAGAAACATTACTTGCTTGAATAAGCTGCAAATGAGAATGAGCTTTATGTCAAGTTGTGAAGTTTGTTTAATTTATTTAAATAAGCATTTAACTTTAATTCATTTAAACATAACAACTTATAATCTCATTTTACCAAACATATTTTGCTAGCTTAGATAGGTTCAATCCCACTTATTTTACCTCACAAATTAAAGCTGAAATTTTATTACAAGTTACAGCAATTAGAAAATAAACTTAAGAAAACCAACAGGGCTGTCATTGCTTTTCATGATGCTAACTCTTTTACTTGGGCTTATTGCGGTCATTTAGTACTGTTGAAGAATGTGTTATAATTTCCGGTTAATTTATGCATAATCCTCATAAAGAGTTATTACTTATTTTCTTTTTTTCAAACGTTTCCTCTATCGATTAGACCTAGATTATAAATATCTTTTGAGGATTCTATTTTATATTTTCTGTTTCATGGAGTGGAAAGGCCGTGCATTATAACAGTTTCTTTTCTTTCTGTACTATTTTCTTAACTTCTGTCAGGAAAAGCAAGGAGGACAAATTGGCTTGGTTGTAGATTGTGAATGGGCAGAAGCTAATTCTGATAAAGTTGAAGATAAAAAGGCAGCCATCAGGCGTCTTGATTTTCACCTAGGATGGTATTTTTAATTTATTATTGCTATTAGGAGAAGGATACGTACCCTTTTCTTTAGGGTTATGAGGACCTATAAATATTCAACCTAGTTATTGTTAAAAAAACTACAGAAAAATTCTATCTATTGTAGCCTAAACTCGCAAGTAAAGAACCAGGATGATAGATTACAACATAGTTCGCAGACAATCAACTATCCTAGATAAATCAGATTTAATTCTATCCTATCTAACTTTTGACACAGCTTCCTTGGTCGTCCTTTTTTTGATGTAACATTCAGAAATGAAGTCTTTTAGTTTGAGCACTGTTCTGTATTTATCTATCTATGTTTTCTTTCATGCTCACACTCATGCAAACAATAGGAAGCAAGAAAAAATTGCATTTGACCAATCACACTACACACACGTGCTCAACTTTACAAAGTGCTTCCTGTCGCACAAAGATCACATACTGTGTGTTACTTTGGAGGATGCATTAATCTCCATTCTCCAGTTCTCCAAGTATGTGTGAGGATTCCAATACTCTTTTGGTTTAATTCCTTTTCTCAGTAAAAGCTACACTAGAGTATAGTAAGAGAAACATTATGCAACTAAACTTTGTGGACGGATAAATATTGGTTTTTATTTTTTTAATGGACACAAATATATTTGTGGTTCAATTTTTATGCTTCGGTATCATGTAGTCACATGCAGAATCCCTAAAAAATCCCTTTGCATTATTTGCTGGCAATGACACACTATTATTTGAAAAGGTACTTGAACCCGATCTATTTTGGAGATTATCCTGAAGTTATGCGTGAAAAACTTGGAGACCGACTTCCAAAATTTTCTGTGGAAGAAAAGGAGTTAATAATGAACTCGGTGGATTGCCTTGGTCTGAATCATTACACGTCAAGGTTTATCGCTAATGTAGTTGAAAGTACCGAAGAAAATGACTTCTACAAAGACCAGGAGATGGAGAGAATTGGTACAGCTAATGTATACTTTTTAACCATAACTTTGTTGGCTATAGGAAACTTCTTAAATTTTGTGCCCTTTCATTATCAGCTGAATGGGAAGATGGCGAATTGATTGGAGAGAAGGTATGACCCTCTCTCTCTCTCCCCTTCTCTATATGTGCGTGTGTAGAATCTCTCTCACATACAAAAATACTAACAAACGCTCTGCAAATCGTTTGAAATGTTTGTGTAAACACTCAAAGCATTTCAGCAAATACATTAATTCATTGGCATTGAGAGTAATACTTTATAGACAAGAATTACTTCTAGGAAAGAAAAAATAAATCTAACAAGGGAAATATGCTAAATATACCTGAATACAATGTGCATAAGATAATTCTTTAATTATTGCTAACAACTAACATTATTGGGATGAAGAGTATAACGGATATTATCCATAATTATTATCCCGCTATTTATTCATCATCTCATCATGCTTTTGGGTGTCAAAGTCTTGCCTAATCATGATGACACAAGACATGAAAAGAGAAACATTTTCTAAAAGAGAAATTGGAGAGTAGTCTTAGTTGTACTCACTTATGTACTTGAATAAGTCAGCTAGCATGTCTTAACGAAGGTACTTCTGAAGTCATTGGTTCAAGAAGGGAATGTTGAATATTTTAATGTATGTGTTGTATTTATAGTCAATCAAATATGTATTTTTAGCTGTAAATACAGTATTGGATTACTTGCCTTATTATGTTTAGAAGTAGTTTAGGTCATCACTAATTAAGAGGATAGCCATATGTTCTATTATGCTTGACATAAGATTGCGTAAATTAGAAATTAGAATTTTGCTGAGGATGAAATATCATTCTTCTTCAAAACTTTCCTTGGGTTAGAAAGTACAATTTTGCCCATTATTTTAATAGGGCTGTTCATCAATATACTTGAAGCAAGTTTACCATCAAGTGTATGATTTTAACGTATCCCACCATGATGATCTAACTTCTTTAACTTCCAAAAAAAAAAAGTTAAACTATCTTAGTTTCAATACTTCAAAAGCATTGGTTGTAAGAATCTGCAAAACTGAGTGAGATTAATTATATGTAGCTATGCCCATTCATGTACATCTGTAACTGCAATGCACAAATCGATATTAATCATTAGCATGCATATATGAGCATATCTTATGTCATAGGTGATTGTTAATGATTTATGTCACAGGCAGCATCAGAATGGCTTTATGTTGTTCCATGGGGTATCCGGAAGGTTATCAACTACATAACACAGAGATACAATCGTCCAACAATCTTCGTAACTGAAAATGGTATGTACTTGGAGATGTATAACTTGTGTATTTTACTGCTACATTAAATATAATACAGTTGCTAAGACTTGGCTTATAACAACATACATTAACGTCTGAATTATGCAAACTAACACCTATACAATAAAATGATTCAAGTTTAACTCTTTTCAACTACATAGAATTATATTTTTAGTTCTGTATGACCACACAAGTTCTAGCCTATATTTCTAATTTAGCCCATCTTATTGCTTTTGACATAAAGATTCATTTGTTGTATGTTGTAAGGAAAATGGTCCATTACATCCATGTTATTTGTCATTGGCATGATGGCAAGTTTAAAGACTTTCATGAACCTTTTTTCCACGTTTATAGGGATGGATGAAGAAAATGATGACATTTTGCCACTTAATGAGAGGCTTGATGATAAAATGAGAGTTGGCTACTTTAAAAATTACTTAGCCGCAGTTGCTCAATCAATCAGGTTCGTCTTTACAAGTTTCAATGAATTCTAAGGTGAATTTGGAGATGGTCATACATAGATTTCTCGTCTAAATTTCTTCGCCGTTGTTTTTATTATTAAATTATCCCAAATCTAAAAAACATTTCTCAACATTTGTTGTCACTGACCCACTGTGCATTTACCTAATTTAACGATGAGCATGTGAATATTTATTTATTGAGGTTAAGTGATGAAACAAAAATTGGAACTCGGGATATCCTATTTTGATCCAATGCTACGTAAAATATTATTTGTTATCATAGTTGAATCATTGCTTAACATTTATATTTGGCGATAAAGATATATTGTGTCTTTTTGGTGAAGGGATGGGGCTGATGTAAGAGGTTACTTTGCTTGGTCACTTTTAGACAACTTCGAGTGGGCACAAGGCTACACCAAACGATTTGGTTTGATTTACGTCGACTTCAATAATGGTCTCGCTCGACACCCTAAATCATCTGCGTACTGGTTCTTGCGATTTTTGAAAGGAAACGAGGAGAAACTCAACGGGAAAAGCGAGTGATTCAACTCGTTGTTGTGGCACAATTGGTATGAAAATCCCCTTACAACTTTTCATAATAAGATACTTGGGGATCATAAAGTTGTGCTGATTTATCACTTTCGAAGGTGTTGACTTGTCCGTCACTGAAATTGATCAATAAGAAAGTGATTAAATGTAATGTATCCAAAAGCTTAATGTTTCCCCGTTGACAACCTTGCAAAATTGTGGCAAATAAATTTTTAACTATAAATTTATGAGAGAGGGAAAATAAATTTTTTGAATTTTTAGTCCAGAACAAGCCCATGAACTGGAGATCTAAATAGTCTATGGACTATATATAACAGGGATGGACGCACTATCTGTGAGCTAGTCCATTGGTTTCATCACTGGACCGCGCAATGTCTAGCCAAGCTCATGGACTCTACTACTGGGCTTAACCAACGTGGTAGGCCCATGTACTTAACACTGGGCCAGCTTATGAATAATCACTGGTGCAGCCCATATAACTAATTACTGGTCCAATCCGTGGATCATATCACTCCTCCATCCTATGCACTATATCAAGACCCAGCTTACAAACCATATCACTGAGCCAGGCCATTTACCCCATCGCCGCACCAGCTCAGTCCATGTCACTGGGACAGCCTATGGACCGATTGGGGCTATCCCGTGGTACATTGCTGGATCAGCCCATAATTTTGTCACTTGCGACTTGGACCATTAATAAGGTCCGTCGTTGAATGGGCCAGAAATATGCTCTGTAGACCTGCCAGTCATTTGGTAAGTGGCTTGGACCACTTCGCAAGTGACAAAATTATGGGCTGATCCAGCAATGTACCACGCGATAGCCCCAATCGGTCCATAGGCCGTCTCAGTGACATGGACTGAGCTGGTGCGTCGATGGGGTAACTGGCCTGGCTCAGTGATATGGTCCAGCACAGGATTAATAACTATGGTCATTTACTAAAATAACCTCTAGATATACTATAGAGCAAGAATCCTTTACCTTCATTTCCAAGATAGTTTGTCAAAAAAGGGAAACGAAATATGCAAGTCTCCTTTTCCCTCGAAGAAAATAGAAAATCCCCAAAATCTTGACCACAAAAATAAAAAATACATATTATTCTGACTCATTTTATTTAAGATTATAGTAGGGAATTGGGTGACAAGTCAAAAAAATGTATCCAAGTCAACCAAAAGATGGGGTAGCATTGAAGTCTCTATGATCTTCCAGTTTCAGCGACCTCACCTTCTTCCGTTTGGCTCCCTAATTTCACAATGTCTTCCACAAGAATCTTTCCTTCTGTATCAGTGAAAAAAGACAAGTAAGAAGACAATATCCCCAACTGTGCAAAATGGTAGAAGACATGCAAGATCAATAATTTTGATTACAATTTTAGATTATGTCTCCTCCCACGGGGTTCACCACAATCTAGAAAATGGGCACATTTCAAAGCTAAATTCTCCTATGGCGTTATGATCGTATTATTGGGACTCACAGGAAGGTTGAGAAATGCAAGGGAAGATCAAAGGAAACGATTATGATTTAGTCAAATTACTATCATCACTAAAGCTTATTGTTGTAGCTCCAATCCTTCTTTGCCATCAACATTTAACTTTTAAACATGTGCCTAACTAAATAACATTATGGTTATTCTGAAAACTTAAACTATTGAATTTTAGTTAATTATATCATATAATTATTTCTTAATTGATATATTTATCATTTCTCACCTCTATCTTTCGAGAGATTGGTGATGAGTTCTTGAATGTCCTCCTTGCCCAACGTATCTTTAAGGTACATTGCAGCAGAAGCAACCTCTTCCGCTGTTACTTTACCGTCATAATCCCTGTCAAAGAAATACTGTCATGGAAAGATTCCACCTTATATCTTGCATATAAGAACATCCTTACATTAAAACTTGTAAAATTCTTTATATGTGATTTAAATTCCTTTAACGTGATACAAACATACTGCATGAAAAGTATTATAAATATGAACCAGGCAGCACAATGAAATCAAAGCTTGTGTCAAATTTCCAAGCATCAGGAAAAAAATATTGTAAGCTCTTAGTTAGTAGATGGCGGATGAATATAGCAAACTATTGAATATCATTAAAACTTAGATTCTGAAAAGACAGTGAGACCTGTCTAGCAACCGCCAACGATCTCCTATTTTAGCATCAACATCATCAATTTCCTTCTCAACCTTATGAAGCATGGCGTCAATCTGATACATAATATCCATAACATGATTTACCATATCTCAAAATGCATTAAATAATTCACTAAAATCCAAAAGCAGAAGGCAGATAAGAGCTCCTGCTAACAAAAATATCGCAATTCTTATCAAAAAGGGAAAAATAAAAGAAAATAAAGCAATTAAGCTTCTTTGGAGGATTGGAATTATTTTAAACTTTTGAATTTCATAGCTTGTAATGAACTCTGGTCTTTTGATGATAATATCTTTTTTAGTGTGAAGTAGGATATATTTCAAGATTTGTTCTTTGTTGTGGTTGTTCAGTTAAAAACACAACTTTGCAGAAATTTCTCTTTTTCCTCAATGAGAAATTTTCTTATAGATCCTCCTTGCAAGATCAATACATTTTCTCCATCACTTATTTAATAAAATATGTAAAATAAAAGATAAAGCTATCAATCTGTAAACAATATTAATTTCTCTATGGCTATTGAAAACTTACTTACCCTGTCAATAAGTGCAGAAGAAACTTTGTGACTCAAACCCATTTCAGCAGCATGGTCGCTATCCTCCCTGGCAGCTTTATAAGCCTTCTTAGCTTCTTCTTCACCATCCGTACCTTCTTTCTTGACCACGCTGTTATAAAGATCAATCTGGAAAGTATCGCCACAATTACCAGTATTATTACTCGGAGATTTTTATTCTTACGAAAAGGAGGGAAAAAAAAAGCCGAGCAAAATGTTAACAGCAACCAACATTTTTCCATCTGTAGCAGAACATGTTTAACAAAGCATAGAAAGGCCTAAATAAGACCATCGAGATTAATGACTCTTTTCCCTCCGCACTGAAAACAAACTCATAGATGATTTTATTTGTTTGTTTTACAAAAGATTTTAATTTTGAAGAGGGCGTTTAACACTCCAAGCAATTAAAGATTGCCAACTTTAGGAATTAATAAGAAATAGTACGAATATCAAAGATGCAAAAGGAAACCATAAAAATTGAAGAAAAAAAACAGATTAGTAATATGCACCTCCTTCTTAACAAGTTGAAGGAACTCTTCACGTTCTCTGCTCACTGACTGAAATGAAAAACAGATAGAGTAAATTAGAAGTCTATGACAATAGAATATTTTATATATGAATATATTATAATTTATTTATGCCCAAAAAAAAGGAAAAAGTACAAATACAGAAAAATCAATGTCTTAGATAACGAAATTTGGCTGGGCAAAAATGTATTTACTATCATTAAAACATTTTATCCTTAATGCAGGCTTCGTAATCACAAATTATTTCCAAGCCTTACAGATGCGGAAGCTAAAACAGCAAGTGCCCGGCTGATCTCACAAAGCTGCTCATATTTATCCAGCGTTTTGACTTTTGTGTGTTCTTGTGCTTCTGCAGCAGTTGGACCAACCATCTCTTCCAGTGCAACATCCTTTTGACTACTGGCAGATTCTTGCATTTTGGCCAGCTCTTCTTCCTCTTTCTCTTCCTCCTCCTAATAAATATATTTGACAACGCAAATGAAAGAGAAACAGAATCATTACTACACAGTCTTAATCTCTGCCAATAAGAAAACAGAATTTAGAATCTAAAAAAGCATTAAGTTATAAAACTGTGGAGATTGAGCCTAGAAAAATTGTTATAATTGAAGAATATATATATATATATATATAGAGAGAGACGGAGAGAGAGAAGATGAGGTGGGAAATGCTAAATTACGTCAATCTCATTTTTTTCAATTGGTAGAGAATGTATATAAAAATGAAAAAAAAAAAATCTCATTATATGGTTAAGATTTAAAAAAAGAACCTCCTTTGATAAGGTCCAAAAGGTTTTAAAAATAGAAGTCTTTAATAGAACCATGATTCTATGTAATATCTTGGAAGAACTATAGCATGATATTATCAGAACAAAGCATCCCATAATCATACTTTAATAAGTTCTTCCTGCATTTCAAGGAACTCCAACTTCCTCCTCCTCTCTGAAACAGTGTCTTCAGATGGCAAAGATGTCACCCCAACAGTATCCACAACCTCATCTGGCAGAGAAGACAGAGTTGCTTGAACAGCTTCCTCAGGCCTCACCTTTCCAGAGACAGAGAAGGCTCTGCATCACAAAATCAACAAGGAAAAAAAAGCTTTAACTTGTTCCTAGTTGGTTGAAGAAAATACATAGTTAGAAGAAAAATACGTACCTAGAAAGAATCAAAAGGGATGATGGAACCGAGCGATTGAGAGACAAATCTAACCAATCACGCAGCTGCAAACAGATGTTACAATATGCCAATGGACACATAACCCCAATATGCTGAACGTGATTATGTAGGAAATAAATCTAATAAATGGGACTCACTGCCCTTTCTTCTTCTTAGAATTCCTTTAATCCATAATATTTTTTTCTCCTCTCAAATTTAACATCCCAATTGCTAGAAATTTCAACTGTAATTCAAAAGAAGATGTGCAAGGAAATATTAGCTGGAGCCTAACCTGCTGTCGCATTTCTTCCACAGAGAGCAGTCCGAGTAAACCCCGATCTCTACAGGCATGACGGAGCTCGGCTTCTGAAAGGGACTCCAACCCCTCTGCCTGAATCATCCTATCATCATTCTTGATCCTACCAAAGTAAAACCAATATATTCCTTTAATAGTGAGTAAAGGACCGTAGTTCGGTTCTTGACTATTAGGAGTTCCTTGCTTCAGGCAACTTTTAGATTCTCTTGATTTTCCAACACAGCAGAATTTCTATCTAATTTCATCAAAATTTTACACAAAAGGTTCCTCCTAAACTATAGTTCAGCCATGGGGCGAACTTAAGATTGGTATATCTAAATTTTTGTGCAGTTTCATGAGTTCTTAAACCATGCAGTATGTTTTCAAGTCATGCACAAATTTAAAATATTAGTTATAAAGACTCCATAAAATATGCTTTCATGAAGTTGAATACCTCTGCATTGGCAATCGAGAAAAGAAGTGTTAGAGCTAGTTGTATGACTGCAAGCAAAGCTAGAGTCTAGAATTCGGTACATTTAGCTACATCTCCTAACTCATCAAGCATCAAACTGTTAAGAGGTAATAGAGTTCTGTCCTAATCATGAATGGAACCAATAAAAACATGGAGAAATTTGAGCTTGTAAATAAACAGTTAGATAGCTGTACAGTTCTTTATAATCAGCTAAAAAATCTTCCTTGCTAAAGAAAGTAAATGTAGCCCCATCCGGTCAAAACAGGATCGGCGTTTATCTCGCATTAATAATTTATTTACACTCCCACTCTCAATCTGATAAGAGACGGTGCAACCCTATACAAACAAAAAATACATTCAAATGCACTTTGCGGGTAGGTGAGCTTATGATAAATATGGTACAGAGAAGAGCACATCTTACTCTTGCAATCTCTTCCGAAGCATAAACCTCAAATATGCATCAGTTCCATAAGGGCTTATACCCATGTACTTGCACATATTTACCAGCCGGGGCCTGAAAGCAAGAATTATCAAGAACTCAGTCGGAAACCATTTGAATCACCTAACAAGCAAGAGAATAAACATAAAGCATCATGCTACATTGCATAACATTTCTACTTAGTGTCTTTCAATGGTGTTTGAAATGTTGATACCTTGTAAACTTTTACAGAGTTAAATCTAATCACACCATATCATGTACTGATTTATGAAGTTAATGGAACTTATTACTTAGCTTCGTAAATTAAGAAATTTTAGAACAAAATTCTAACAGTTTCTCAATGATACTATTTGTCTAAGAATAAGGAGAACAGTCCACACTATTTTTGATACACTTTGTTTAGGACGGTAGAAAGCGCAAGCGAAGTGTCATAAGTTCAATTTTGGGAGTGCTAAGAATGTGTGAGATGTTACTCCTACTCTCGCTTTTGGACTTTAGCAAAAAGTAATCACCCTTTTCTTCCCCCAACTAGCCACCCCTCTCCACTCCACCAAAAAGCTTCAAACGGAATGAAGCAACCCCAAAACATGCCAAGCCATTCCCAAACCCAAGACCTTAAAAATATAAGCAATATTGCATTAGCATCTTCCTCCGGCAGCTCAAAGGTCTTGTTAATGTATTCATTGGTACTCGTGGATTCTTTTTCGTAATAATTAACCCTGGTTGAGACATTATTACCTTTGTCTCTCCTAATTAACAGTTCCTTACTTCTCTCATATAAAACTCAGATTCCACTTGAATTGCATTGCAGACAACATTTTGAATAACCTATTTATTCTGGAAAAAAAATATTTAATTTGAAGAAACATGTTCCACTTCTGAATCATATTATGATTTTCTGAATACATCGTGGTTTCCATTTTTCCTAATGGAAAGTGCATGTTCTAAAGAAAGTACAAATTTTTGCTCAGTTAGTTGCTCATAAAAGACTAAATAATAACCACATTGTACATAAGAAATAATCCATTTTGAATCTTCAATCAATCATCTATCTACTTGCGTAATTTTCAAATCAACTTTGTTAGCAGATAATCTTATGACATAATCAGACAATAAATCTTGGGAACTACTATTGACACAAAATGGTCTGATTTAGGATAGCTAACCGATTGTTGAAAGGCTTAAGAGAAGCCATGAGGGAATATTGAATGCTTACCTAAACCAGACATTTAGATACTAGCTCTCAAACAAGAAGTTGTGAGCCCTTACTCAAAATATGTGTCCTTTGCATGAGAGAAATGGAGGATTACAATCATATATTCTTAAATTTAACATTTCAGATATTGCAATGGATAGATTTTAAGAGCTTATTCCTCTGTACAATCAACTATATTGTGGGAAGACTGGCCCTTTCTCAACAAGGAACACCAAGATCGAGTCTCCCAGGGCCATTTTTGGGAGAAGTAGGTTAGAAAAACTGGAGCATTTTCAAAGACAAAGATATTGACACCGTATACATTTTTTCATGAAGATAACATTTTCTAGATTCTGTTTAGGTCTCTAATAAGCTTGCAGCAACATGTTTAAAATTAATCCTTAGCTTATTATATTCTTTTTTTTCTGAAGATCTCCAGTTTATGTCTACTTTCATCGTAGTATAGCTAGACCCTCTATTTCCTTGTTCTTCTTCCTTTGTTGTGAATAAATGTTTCAGACAGAAAAAAAATATTAACTGATAGCAGAAGAAATGACCTGCTTATGTTATCCAAAGTAAGCTCATCATTGAATAGCTTTGCAAAGCCCAAAATTTCATCATTGGTGACAGAGGAACCTTTCCTAACCTGTTTCAATTAAAGGATTAAAAAAATATAATCATAACCGTAATTAGGTAGATGGATGAGCACATAGTCAGTCAACAAACACATCATGTACTCATAAACAGGAAGAACATATTATAACAGTCAGATGCAAAAGGCTAAGCACAAATCAAATCAACCCACTCGTTAAATTGACATATCAATGGAAAGGGAAAACAACTTTAGAAGTTACCAGGGAGGAGAATAAATACATAGTCAATCACTCACTCAATATGCACATACACAGGCGTAATTACCTTGTTCATAAATTCGTCTAGATCTTCAGCAGTCTTCTTTATATCACCACTTCGGGAATTCTGGACTTCCTTTGCCATTTCTTTCACGGTATCCTGAAGGAACTTTGCATATTCTATTCTTGCATTCAGCCTTCTTTTTAATGCCTCCTACATTTTATCATTTTAATTAGACAATGATGTTCTACGACCAATGTAGTCCACAAAAACCAAGGCAATCATATCCGAACACATGCATATAGTGATAGATGGACTTAAATGCATCAATGTTTCCCGTAAATATGAGACATGAAACTTATATCAACAGTTGCAGATAATCTAATGATAACTAAAGGAACATTGAGACAGCAAGATTTCCCTCGTCCCTAAAAAGTAACATCTCTTATCAGATAGTAGATGCTTTGATCCCTTAAAATCATTATGTTGGCAGGAAAATTTTTAGGATATCAAGCCAATCTCAAGCTTGGTAAACAACATAAAGTCTACACCTACCTAGAGGCATGTATAGTCAGCTATTCCAACCTAAATCCACCACTCAAGCTCCTATCAAAATTAAGTACAAAGCATCTGTCGAGAATAAAGCCTTCAAAAAGCAGGAGCAAATATAAAAAGACATAATCCAGATATAAAAAGAACATTATATTGGCAGTTATCATGACCATTACCTGTTCCTTCATCTTGTCCTGGAAGGTTGACGGTAACATGTTGGGAAACAATTTCAGGAATACTGGCAATAAGAACTCCATGAATGGAACAATAATAAAAACTGCAAAAGGAACTAGCCTGAAAATATCAGCTGTGGTACGGGTAAGTTGCTGCCTCTCCCTCCTAGACAAACCCTTTCCACTGGCAAGTTTTAACAATAACCTTGAGCTGATTCTAACATCAGCCCAGAGGAGTTTTGTACCCAACCAATAGTGTTGCATAGTCGATTTAAATTCATCCTTCCAATGGTGGAGCTTCTTAGCCCAATCCTCCCTGCATATTAAGGAAGAGGGTAATTTACGGGAACAGAATCAAATAGATATAATGTAATATATTGAATATCAAACCTGCTCATGGAAGCGACAGCTCTCAAAGCAGGACCAATCCCTAATAGCTTGGCCCAAATATTTTTCATCAAAGATTGAATGCCTTTTTGGGATTCTTGCATCTGCTTAGCTTTTGCTTGCGCCTTAGCTGAACTCAAACCTTCAACTGCTTGATCACAGTCCTCTGGTGAAGCTTCTTTTATCCTTTTACCAACCTGTTGGTCATTTCCACTAGTGGATTCCGGTTGACCGGACATGGCAGTAGATGAATAGTGTGGCGAACATAAAAACCAGTCCCGTCTTGAAGGCAGGATAAAATTTTTCTTTTCAGTCCCAAAAACTAAAGTTGAAACTATGCGAGGATTACGCATACGCATAAAATAACCTGCAGCTGAAGAGGCAGAGAATTCTTCCTTAAAATTTGAAGATAAAACCTCTTCATCACAACTTGTAGCTGCAGATGGAGTTCTTCCAATTGAGATTAATTCCTGTACACCATCCAATTTAGACGGTTGCTCATGCTTAAATCTGGAGAACACTTGAATAAAAGAAGTCGTTTGGTTTGTTAATGTGAAGAGATGCCTCTTCTTTTGCAAGATGGCCCTTGAAGCCATTTTTTCAGTCTAAACCCGTAGCCCTTTAGTGGAGGAGCATGGCTACATAAAATGATGTGATATCAAGTCTTTTTCCTGTCCGTACAAACAGAGGAATCAACTATCAAAACATGAACCAAAATATAAATAAAAAAAAAACTCTATTATCGACCATCCAAGTGTTTCTTTTGAGTCTTAAATGCATTTAGCTTTCCATTAAAAAAGTAAAACCAGTTGCTAATAAGAGAAGCAAATCAGATTCATGTTTCTCTTCTGCAAAAAAAAAAAAAAAGAGGTGCTATTTGTAGAATGCTAAAAAGGTAAGATGATTAAATACACTAGATCATTTTACTTTATGTTTCAAGATGTCTTCAGGAAATCACAATAATTCTTTCTTGGATCTGAAGATAATTAAAAACATGATGAAGTGTTTATTTACTAGTGACCTAGTACTTAAAACTGTGCAATAGCGACATTTAACTTCTGTCCTAAATAATATAAACGATAAATGATAAAATTTTTCTTATCAGTAGACCTAATACTTAGCCCACTGTAAAGCAACATCAAACTATTGTTCTTTCTCTACCAATTAATAACTAAGTAACCTGGAAAGTGCTTTTTTTTTAAAAAAAATCTGCAAAAAGTTATAAGAAAATACTTGGGGGTAAATGACAGTTCACGATATAAAGAATAAAACTGCAATCCTCAAATATTCGTTTTCCTTATTCACTTTGTTGTAATTTGAGAATCTCCAAACATGATAATTTTACATGACAAATATCTATTTAATAATCAGATGATCGCATCATAGACCCCAATATATATAACAAGACATACTAAATTTTTCACCAAAGCCCCCTTTAGCTACAAAAAATTTCCATTTCTGGTTCGTTTCGTTGATTTTCTTAGGTTCCACACGAAAGTTGAACAAAATATCTTGGATTAGAAAATTCATACTACCACTGGAACAAACAAACAACATCCTAAAACAAAATGGCGTTCATCCATACCCATAATCAATTGCACTACTTAAAAACGGCACCAAACGATATCTCCTCCAAATGCAGAGATGGATTGAGATTTCCTCGAAATGGAAGCGATCCGGCACGAAAGGCTCGCCTTCGAAGCTCAGAGCGTACAAAGTCCAATTACACTGATAGAAAGCGAGGGAAGTGTGGAGAGAGAAAAACTTGCATTTTAGAGAAAGAGAGCGAGTGAGAGAGAAGAAGAGACCCTCAAGGCAGGGGGCTGCTTGTATGTTTGACCAAGCACTATGCGAAAGAGGCACTCGCTGAACGGCGTAGAGCTTATATAGCCAAATATCAGAAGCCTCCCTTGGTATATTCTAAAATGCCTTATATAGATTTTGTATATAAATTTATATAGTAATTTTTACAAAAATTACATAGTAATATAATTACTACATATAAATATTTATATAATGTATATAATTTATACAATTTATATATATAATAAATAGATTTATATAATTTATATAAAAATCACTATATAAATATTCATATAAAATTTATATATGATTTATACTTAAAAAATTATTAATATTATTCTTGAAGTAGGTACTTGAACTTTTATTTTTAATTTATCTAACACCTCAAATTTTGAAGCGTTAGCAACAAATACTTTCATTGTTAGAAGATCTGTTAAATGGTGGATACCAATATTTTTACGAATAGTAGTTGTATTCAATGACTTACTTTTCGTAATAGAAGACAAGTGTTCTGTTGCAAACAGAAAGGGTAATTTTCACAAAATAGAGAGATGTTTTTCTATAAACGTCTTGTACATTATCTTCACCACATCATAGTTTAACAACAGGTACGAGATGGTATGTGTTAAAGATGACGATTATGTTCAGTGTGATAATACATAGTTGCTAAGTGATTAATACTAAAATTGAATTATAAAGGGAAAATGGGAGGGCGGGGGGAAATAAAGATCAAGAACCAACTTTAAAGCTCGTTCCTTGATAAGAAGAAGAAAGTACAACAAATTAGATAATTAAAACTATGGAATTATTCAACTAGGTGCTACTTCCAAATTGCAGCAGGAAAATCTCGCTATGTGCAAATTATTCATTTGCCACTCTAACGACTTGCTTACCTACATTTTTGCCAGAAAACAGTCCGACAAATGCTGAAGGACCATTCTCCAGCCCTTCATTAATGTCTTCAATGTAAACAATCTTTCCATCCTTGTAATACTTGACAACATCCTCCAAAAATCGCGGAAAAATCGGCAGAAAATCACTTTGCAAAAAGCCCTGCAGTCTGATCCTCTTTATTATGAAATTGAAGACGTTTCGGATTCCTCGAGGATTGGTCAAGCTTTGCTCAGATACCACCCCACAGACAGCTATTCGGCCGTGAACTCTCATGTTGAGAATGGCAGCGTCTAGCATTTCACCGCCCACATTGTCGAAGTAGATGTCAATGCCCTCGGGAAAATATCTGCTCGATGAAACAACAGCTGGTGAAAAGATAAAAAGGAAAGAGAACAAATGGCAAGTGAAAGAGTATTTTCCTCGGGTATAAAGGCAATTTCTTCATTTTGTTTTTTCATTATTCACAGTTATGTCATTGAAAAACCACTCGTGGAATTCTCGCTGACCTTTTCAAAGCTGCGGCCAGGTCTGGCTCTTCCTTGTAATTGAAAGCTTCATCAAATCCAAGTTTGCTCTTCAGAAGATCAATCTAGAAAGAAAAATCGAGTAATTAACAATAAATAATCCAAAATTAGATCAGTTAACTCACTTTGATTACCAAATCTTCTACGTCAATCATTATTCTAAAAAAGGTTGACTTATAGAAAATCTTGGGAAAGTCTGGAAACAAATGACTGACCTTTTGGCTAGTGCCTGCACTTCCAACAACATAGCAGCCATGCAGCTTAGCAAGTTGACCAACAAGCTGGCCAACAGCTCCAGAAGCTGCAGAGACAAAAACATATTCCCCTTTCTTGGGCGAGCAAACTTCGAAGAATCCCGCATAAGCAGTAAAACCAGGCATTCCTGCATAAATATAATCTTGTGATAATTTTACAATTATGAGATATGATAATCTGCTTGATGTTAAATCCAAATGATGGAAGTTTTAGATGATACTTGAACAAATAAATGAAACTTCCTCAGGGATGTGTTCCCCAAAAAATGGAGAGATCAATTGTTCTCTTGCCTGAGATTGAGAAATTCGCTTGAAACATTAAACCACCTAGCTCGTAGGAAGATCTTTCACAGTTCATTTATATTTTTTGAAGATTAAATTTTATTTGATCTAGTAACTTTATTGACAATCAGGTACATAACAAATATACATCGACTTACATTAGCTTGCATGGTATGCAGGGACCCATAAACAGAATTTGGGGTTATAATCTACTATATGAAAATAAATTGGAGATTTAACCGGTTAATCACAGAAAACACAACAAAGAGTATTTTTTTCCAAGCAAATTAGTATAAACAGCGTCCATGAGTAGACAGAAAAAATTACACTTAGATGTAGAACAAGCTTGCTAAAACTAGGAAGAAAATATACCAAGCAGACCAACATGGAACGAGAGAGGTAAGTCTTCCTGCAAAACTTTTCTCAGTTGATCAGTTCTCTTAATCAAGCTGTATTCTTCCCAACCAGTTACCCCTGATACTATGTCACCAGGCTTGAAATTCGGATCATCAGAATCCACAACTTTGGAGACACCATAGCCTTCAATCGCCTTCATAAAGAATTTAATTAGATAACTACACATAAATTAGTTTGAAAAGAATCTCATTATATTAGCGAAAATACATAACAGTGTGTCTGGGCCAGCTTATACATGACCTTGAAGTAGATAACCAAGTTAGCTTCACTCTGATGAATCCATTGGGGGAGCGGTTGAAATTTAACATGTGTTGCATGTTATTGATATCTTACTTTGAACTAATGATATGGAGAGCCTTATTTAAATAGGAGAAAGGTAAGATGACAAGAAACAAACTAAACCATATATTTCATATACATTTCCACAAAGATTAGATACTAGATCTACAGTTTATTTAACATTGTGGATACGACCAATAATAAGTGTTCTTGGAGAAGATTATGAAACTTTGGATGGGATTTTTCACGCTCAAACATAGCGTTAACACAATGCAGATGCAATCCAAACAACTATTTTTTGAAGAAGGAACGCCAAGCAAAGGAAAAACCTAATATAATGTTGTGTTCTAGCAGAAAGAACAAGAACAGAGTCTCTAAGCATGTAATGGTGGATTCAACGAGTAAAATACTCAAGACTGAAATTACCTGACCAGGGACATACGGAGGAACATAAGAACCAGAAAAATCTCGCATTCGGCCTCTCATATAAGGATCGCAAGAGAGGTAGAGATTCTTAACAAGAACAGCCCCTTTGGGTGCCCTGAGCTGAATCTTCTCAACCTTGAATTCGAAGTCCGTCTCCACTGGCACTCTCTCCACATAATCCTTCAAGATTACCTGCTTGTTCGCGACCTCCATAGCAAGAGACTGAAAATGGAAAATCAAGAATATTATCAGTTCTGATAGAGAGATTTCTTACTCCATGAGTGAGTCTTCAAACAAGGAGGAGAACCACCTAACCCTCTGCAGTCTAAGCTCCGCCACCTACCTTCCACACCTTCTTCAGATCTTAATGCCAATTGCTCCTGATGCTAAAACCTCAAAAGAGGTCACTCATTTATACTATTTTATTCCGAAGGGTAAAGACCATTTTATCCCTAAACTATGAGATCAAAACAAACCCTTATAGTGCCTGTTGCAGGTGATCAAAGGAAATAGTGCTGTTGAAGGTATCGATCCTCCCTTGAAAGAAACAAATCTCCCTTTCTTTAATTATTACTAATTTTATACAATTGATGAAACTCTTGAACCTCTTAATAGAATTTAGTAATTGTGTGTCATCTTTTTCGTTTTCTTGATTCCATCGTCGAACCTACAATGGAGTTCTCAAAGACATTCAGCTTTTGCCGCACTCGGGGTCGTCTTGGACACCCAGAGAGATAACGACACTCGTGTACATGTCACAAGACACATTAAACAGACTATTTAACATCGACTGTCAATTTATTAACATTAAAAGTTGAAAGATTAAACTGTTGTGACCTTATAGATGAGGATTTAAAGTGAACATTATCTTTATATTTATGATGTATTCTAAATAGTTATTAAAAATTATTTTTTATGAATTATTGGTTTAGGGATAAAATTGTTATATTCGGTATTAAGATTTATTTTTTCTCAAAGTAATTATTTTAAACATCTTTAAACATATTTTCGTTGTAAAATTAAATGAAAATGTCATGTGGTAATATTTAGTTCACATTATTTTTTTATTGAGCTAAAATTTTACTTGGAATAAAAATTATTTAATTTTATTAATATTATATCAATATTAATGATGAAAATATATGATAAAATTATTTAAAAACAAAACTAAGACTATATATACTTTAATGAAAAAATTAAAATGGTAAAGTATAAATTGAAAGAAATTATTTGTTTAGTTATTTATAGTTGATTATAAATATTTTATAAAACTATTTTTATGAATATTTTATTTTTCATATATATTTTTTTTAATAATTAATTACAGATATTTCACTAAACATCTTTTTTTAACATAAAATAATGGTGCGGATATCCCAAGCCGCGGTGGTTTTGGCGCAACTCAACAGCCTGCTGCTTCATATTAATCCTTAAACTTCTAAATTTTGCTTTTTTCACGTTGATTTCATTTGTTTGATTTTTTATCTGCTCTATAACTTTAAAATAGACTAAAATTATCACAAATTCAAGAATAATTATCAAATTTTACTTAGAATTATTGTGATAATAACTCTAATTTTTATTGAGTTATCAATGAGCGCAAAAATATTAGTGTCTACAAATACTTAGCTTCAGAATGACATGTGACATTATATGAACTGTGCTCGTAAAATATTACGTATGAGGTAGAGATCCGTAGTAGACACGTAACTTTCCACATGCGATTGTATGAACGTCTTTCCTATTAATGAATATCATTCATAACTTTTATATGTCATTAGTAGTATAGTATATATGGGTGCAGAAGTCCGATCTTAAGACTAGACGTTCACTTCTTTATAAATGCGAAAACGTGGACGTCTGTCTTTATATAAATGGCTATAATCGGAGTTTGTACGGATGTCTAAGACATATGTGTTTTCAACCAAAAATATAAATCTAATGTTTATTTTATTTATTTATTATGATTCATGGTTTAATCTGTTAATAAAATTAATTTAAATTTTGAACGAGCGGCATATATATATATATATTTTTTGTTAAGTAATTTACAAATTACGTTGATTTGCGCACTGCAACGTGATAAGGCTGAAGGCTCTGTACAACTCAACCAGGTACATAATTACTTATGGAATTAAACAACCAAATATAAATAGAAATTAAACTCTGAGAAAATAGAATATATCAATAATTTAAAAAAATAATGCTAATTGTTTACACCTCACAAGTCACAGAGTATTATATTACAATAATGTAAAATTACCCATACTCTAATACATGATATATTAAATCCATCAAATAAAAAAAGATCCCTAAAAAGTTGGTAATTTGGTAGGTTAGAATATGGGAGGATCATGCCAGCTAAATAAAGCACTAAAATGACCAATAAAATGATTAAGACGACAAAAAAGGGGTAGCCAACCTACCCTATGGCCTCCTCCAAATTTGGAGTTACCAATTAAAATTATTCCCATTTTTTCCAATACTAATATAAGAAATTAAATTAATTTGCATATATTTACTATTGATTTTGGATTATTTACTAGATCTAGCCCTACCAAATCTACCTCTTTCCATGTTTGTTTCTTAATAATAATAATAATAATTAAAATGATTTTTTTATAATATTAGATTTTTCTTTTATTTCGTGATGGAATATTTAAGTGCAAAAACTAAAAAAGTAAAATTTAGTTCAAATTTATTGATTAGTACATCTAATTTATCATTTTAATAATTTATAAAATATTATAATTGTTATAATTGTTCCTGTTAATAATTAGTTTTGAATATATTTATTTTTATAAGTTAACGATGATAATTATGTCGTTAATTTGAATATTTTATTTATTAATAAAAATTATTTTATTAATATTTCTTAAATTAATATTAATGAATATACGTAACGTAGGGAATGAGATAAGAACATCGATAAACAAAAACATTGACGAGGAAATAAACAGAGCGGCGTACGTTGATGGGAAATCATCGTCATCGTTGTCAATCTTGGTCGTTCCAAATTCTCATGATTTCACGTAAAGAAGTTGAACTCTAGATTATCTTCTTCGGGTTTCATGGAAAGACTATAATCATTTTTCATTCCATTTTTCCCTCCACGCTTTTGCTTCTTCTCGGCCTCTCTCTGTCTCATGCACACAGTAAGTTGTTTTGGCCTGTTTTTACTGTAAATTTATTCTTATTCGGCATTAATGGTTTCCATATGGAGCGAATAAGAAAAGCAACCACACGGTCCATACGCACTAGTAGTTAAGTGGGTAATGGGTGTATGGTAAAGATATTGGATGTCGGGAGAGAGGATCTCTTGGCCGAGTTTGTGAAGAAGATGATAATGACGTTCAGAACCTTTCGCATTCTGCTACTTCTCGGACTACTCGTTCTAGCTATTCTTCCATTAGAGATTGTCAGTGGTACCTCGGAGGGAAAAACTAGCAATGTAGATAAGCTTTATGTATGGCCGATGCCGGCTTTCGTATCTCGCGGCCATCATAGTGTGTCTTTGAGCAAAGATTTTGGCCTGAAAACCGAGGGCTCCAATTTCACCGATGGTTCGGGGATTTTGAGGGATGGTTTCTCTCGGTTTCTCGATTTGATCAGCATTGGTCATGCCGTCGACTCAAAATTCTCCGGCTCTTCTCCTATTCTTCAATCTCTCCATGTTGTTATTTCTTCCTCGTCTGAAGAGGTACTGCGTTTTCCTATTTTTTGTTTTCTTATTGTAAGGTAACTTTCTTTTCGAACTTTTTTCCGTTGTACTTTGGATTTAAGCTTTGAATAAATGACATCAAGAGGGGTAATTAATCACGTCGATAGTGATACTGTTCTTCCTTGAAATGGATAATGTAATGTTCGAAATCATCCCACCATAGTCTGAGATATAAAGTTCTGCCGACAGGATAAATTGGGCAGCTTGATCTAAATTGTCCCATAATGGCTAGTTAATTCTGAGTGCGATGAGTTTTAATTACTTAGCCAACGTCCTCTTGCAAGATGATTTTCAAGGCCGAATTCAACTAAATGTGGTCATCACAGAAAGTTTGTGTAATTTTTGGCCTTAAGCTCTGAGAAAATAGCGTAATGGACAAAAAACAATGCTCTGTTCTTCTTTTGAAATGGATTGGTTTCATCATTTGATTCATTTTTCTTCTCATGAACACGAATTTACGAGCATTCATCCTCATGATACATTGACACTTCCCCAGTATTGATAGTACAATGCATAGCTTTTTTTGGTTTTCTGGATGATCAGCCTGCATGGATAAGATTTTTGGATCGAAGTGTGATTTGTTATCATGAAACAATGCTTTGAATGGATGATTTGTTTTAATTTTTCGTGTTTTCTGCAGTTGCAATATGGTGTTGACGAATCATACAGGTTATCAATTCCCGAGCCTGGCAATTCAGTGGCATATCTTGAGGTATATTGTTGTGCTTAAACTCGATATACAAAGATAATTGTTCGACTTCGATAGTGGAGATCACATTGTTTGATGGAGTCATTTAAAGTTTGGACCAAAATTTGATCTTTGTTGTCAACTGGGAATAGGACAACGACATTCAAACTTGTTTCTCATTAATGTGGCTGTCAACATGTCCATGCATGCCTTTGCTCATACATCAGCTAATTACAAAAAGAATAAACAGGATCTGTTTCGAATCCCTTCTCAAAATACAATCTCTAGAAACTGGTTTCTGAAAGAACAAAGATTTTGGTAAGTTCCGATAGAAGAAATTCCGGTAGAAACATTATAAACTGAAAGGGACATTGATTTTGGACTTCCCTACAGACAACTGTTGATTAAATAGTTTCCAAGTAGGCGATTGTGAGAAGTCATAATCAATTAAATGTCTGGATTGGTCCAATGCATAATAAACAATGTCTTCGAAAGGAGAGATTCAACTCACTCTGTTCTAATAATGCAGGCACAGACAGTCTATGGAGCTCTGCATGGGCTGCAGGTAATGTGCTGTTGCTCATTTCTATTCTTGAAATGCATTAAAAATATTCAAATTTTTATCTCAATTCTTTCAGACTTTGAGTCAATTATGCTTCTTCAACTTTACAACCCATGAAATTGGAATCCAAATGGTTCCTTGGAATATTGTCGACCAACCGAGGTTCTCTTTTCGGGGGCTGTTGATCGGTAAGTTGAGTTGAATGTTTTATGGTATCCCCAACATCAAGTTCATTGTTTTTTTAGTACTACATTTACACTTTTACAACTTTAGCGTTGTTGAAAAGTGAAAATAAGCAGGCGACAATAAAGTCTTCATAATATGCATTCTTTTTGTTCTTATCTTTCATCTTCTGAGTAGAAATCATGAATTCAGTTGTAAATTTAGCGCTTCTCGTTTACTCGGCCTATCAGTCGACTGCCCCCGCAAGATCAAGAATTCAGTGAAGCTCAGGGAAACTAGTTCAGCGCGTTTTGTTCTTTTGATTAACTCGATCTCAACTGTTTTTTCTGGTTTTTTGTCACTATTTTCATGCTCTGGATAACTGTCTTAATTGTGCAGATACATCTCGACATTATCAGCCTTTGCAGACGATGAAGAAAGTGATCGATTCTATGACGTATGCAAAACTGGTACGAAACACATAAACTCGATTCACCAAGTCCGAAGTTAATTGTCAAACTGCACACATGCTCTAAAAAAAAAAAGCTTATTCTTTTTCACCAATTATTGATGTTATGATTTTCGTACAGAATGTGCTGCATTGGCACATTGTAGATTCACAGTCCTTCCCTTTGGAGATACCTTCATATCCAAAATTGTGGGACGGTGCTTATTCAAATTCGGAACGCTATACATATGCCGATGCAGCCGAGATTGTAAGGTGTGATGCATTTTTTTACTCCTACTATGCCTTCAATTTTACTCCTCGTTCTTATTTTTTCCACCTAGTTTTGCAGTTATGCGCAAAGACGGGGAGTGAATGTACTAGCTGAACTTGATGTTCCAGGACACGCCCAGTCATGGTAAGTGTGAGCCACATCCAATCATTTTTTATGAAAAACTTTGTATTAAAAACGAAAAGTTATATCCTATCAATTGCCGTCGATAGATTTGCTTAAAATTCTAGTTTCCAATGATAGGGGAGTTGGTTATCCTGCTCTATGGCCGTCAAAGGATTGTCAGCAGCCACTCGATGTCAGTAATGAGTTTACGTTTAATTTAATTAACGGCATCCTGTCAGGTATACCCCGAACAAATTGTTCTCAGACTTGGAATGTGTTTCCAGTCTTTTAATTGGAGCAGAAAGCAAAAGAGTAACACTCTATTCGATCGTGTCTTATGTTTCAGATTTCAGTAAGATCTTTAAATATAAATTTGTCCACTTGGGAGGCGACGAAGTTAACACAAGTAAGTTTGACGATTAGATGCTGATAATGCTGTCCTGTTTTCGTCTTATCGAACATCATAGCCTGATGATTTCAATTTACTTTAAGGTTGCTGGACAGAGACTCCTCATATATCAAAATGGTAACTATCTAAATATCAAATCTAGTTTATTGAAAGTGGAAGAAACAGGCAAGTTTAACATGCATGGCTATCTTGCTTGCTGTACAGGTTGAAGAAGAATAAAATGAATGAATCTGCAGCATATCAGTACTTTGTTCTTCGAGCGCAGGCTATAGCTTTATCACATGGATATGACATGGTTAACTGGTATATTTCGCTTGCAGATTGTTATATTATACTATCAATTCTATAGTTTTATCTGCTTGGTGGACAATTGCAGGGAGGAGACATTCAACAATTTTGGGAGTAAATTGAACCGAAAAACTGTGGTGCACAACTGGTATATCCTTGAATACATCTTTGATCATTTATTTTACATCTTTGATCATTTCTTTGCTTTAAGACACATGCCAGTGACATGCCCCTCGCACTCCTTCGATACTCTTCCGACACATTTAGGGGATCTCTATAATTCTAAGGAAGTTTACTTTGAGATTAAATGAAACAATAGAGGACTAAAATGAAGAAAAACCAAGAACATACTTAAAAATGTGCATCTTGGCTTATAAATATAGTTTTTCTTAATACAATGAAGCTTTGCTGATATTCCGGCTAAGTTTCTGACTCTCTGCTCAGGCTTGGTGGTGATGTAGCTCCAAGAGTAGTGGCATCAGGATTGAGGTGCCTAGTGAGCAACCAGGATAAGTGGTATTTAGACCATTTAGATAACAGTTGGGATATGGTCTATATGAATGAACCCCTTACAAATATCACAAATCCAAAGCATCAGAAATTAGTAATTGGAGGAGAGGTATGCATGTGGGCCGAAAACATTGACACTTCGGACATCGAGCAAACCATTTGGCCCCGTGCTGCTGCTGCTGCAGGTATTTCGATTTATTTTTCATTGAGCTGATTACTCATGCGAAAACTGTTTTCGAAAGCAGTTTGTCGAAGAAAAACCGGACTTTTCATTGAGCTGATTACTCGTGCGAAAACTGTTTTCGAAAGCAGTTTGTCGAAGAAAAACCAGACAAATTCCAAATATATTTTAATTCTTCTGAAAACATTGATCAAGAAAAATGTAATTTTCAAAACCAATTAATGGTTTCTTTTACTAGTTAATATAATATATTTGTTCATGGTTTTTTCTTATTTCAGCTGTCAAAATTGCAATATAGATCAATAATTTAGTCACATAGAGCTTATTTCAAGCTTAACTCTGTTCTTTGCAGAACGGCTTTGGACGCCTTACGATAAGCTCGCATCAGACCCGGAACAAGTTAGGGGGAGGTTGGAACACTTCAGATGTTTGTTGAATCAGAGAGGTGTTGCAGCCGCGCCATTATTAGGACTCGGTCGAAGTGTTCCTGACGAGCCGGGATCTTGCTATGCACAGTAGAAGTAAGCCTTCCCTTCCCATCCATTGATTGTGAAATATAGTATTATTGTTTTCATTTGAAAGCTGCTAGAATCAGCTATCTCCGTTGTTAGTTGTACGGCTGCATGTCTATTGTAGTCATTATGAACAGACATTTTCAATTATGAAGTCATTGTCTTTATGGCCGTAAACTGTAAATTTCCTGAAGAAATAGAACTTTATATCGAAGAGAGATGATTATAAGAATGTTGGAAAGAAAGCTTGAAAATATGTGACGATTTTCTTGTTGAAAGTCGAGATTTATCCCAGAAAGTTGTATATTTACTTGATCAAATCTTAGTATTGTGCTCAAACACGACACCCGAAATGTTTTTTTTATTGTTGTTTCTGCACAACATCCTCGTTTTCTTGTCAGATCATGTCCCTTGATGATCAAATTCCTTGGATGAATCAAATTGTTCTGTTGAAATCATACAACAGCTGTGGTTTTGGTATAAAGTATATACTAAGGGGCAGGGGTGTGTATAGAAGAGAGATCTAAGCAGAAAGATGACCCATTATGGCTCCCATGGGGGAGGTGGTGATAGTGCACCAAACGAGGGAATTCCCGAAAAGAAGGAATTTTCGTCGATTCCATAGCCAGCCGTAGTGGTGAGGGATACAAGTGCAGCAACCAGGCCTGCATTCCCGGCTAGTGTAGGCTCGGTGTAAGTTGGGTTGGTTCGATCATCGTGAAAATTATCGAACTTATCAGGGCCACCGGGCCACCCACCATGGCTCCTGTAATGTTGTTCGGGTCAGGGATAGAGCTGTCTCTCCATTTCCATCCTTCTTAGCACGAGTAATATTTGTGGTAACGCTCAATTTTATCTATTTTGACTATTTGACCGATAATTCACACTGTGGACGCTATACGACAAATCAGATCAACTTTCTAACACATTGATCGATTATTACGCAAAAAATTAACGAGTAAAATTTATTATTATAAAATTCATGAGTTTTACAATTACTCTGTTAGGTCTTTTTGATCCGAAGCCGACTAGTAATGGACCTACTTACCTTTCTTGTGGACCAGCTGCAACCGTTGTTCTATTCGTTTGGTGGTTGCTACCAAGACGGTTTTTTTTATGCCTATCAAGGAACCTCGAGATGCTATGCTAATCCGCAAAAAACGATACAAAAATCTTCATACATGATCAATAATACATCACGAGGATTCGTTCGACTACTTAATTGTTGTGTCCCTATCTAAAGGTAGGGACAATGAGCATAAAATGACCCACCAATTAAAATAAAACATTAGGTTAAATTTAACTCATCATTCTATTAAATTCGGAATTCATAAATCCAATAAAAAATTATTTAATATTTTGTCCTTGCTTTTATTGCGTTAAATTAAATAATATAAGGAGAATAAAATATTTTTTGTGGAAACCTAACTTTCATTAAAAGGAACAAAGAGCAATATTCTTTTGGAATTTGAATATAGTTCTCTTACACAGAATTTTATACACCATTTGGAAATTCACCCACGAATTACATCTGATTGGATATTCTTTACTACGTCACATTTCATTCTTTTATTATTTTTTATTTTTTAAAATACATAATAAAAAAAAGAAACCAACTAGGGTGTTCGAGTTGGGGATCCATGGCATTTAATACTTAAAAAGTTAAATCGATCGATCATTTTGAATTTTATATAATAATATAGTTGGTAGCTTTAGATTTAGTGATAATTAACTCTGAGCGATATTGTGACAGCTCGTCCGTGAAGGTTAGGATGACCCATGTGTGGGTTCGACCCATATCAGTAAGGGGTGCACAATCTCACATCGCTTGAGAGAATGGAAAATACATAGTTTATAAGTAGAGTTTCTTTCTCTGCCTATTACAGTATGTTTTGGGCTAATTTTAAGAATAAAACTGTGCAGAATTTAGTGTAAATCATATAATATTATATTAAAAACACTTAAGGACGTTACAAATATGCACAATTTTAGTATGACTATTTTCTAATAATAGATTAATTTATTCACGGTTGAAAATTCAAAGTTAATTTTGTTAAAAAAAAATTAGAGTATCAATTTTTTTAATTTACCAAAAAAAATAAAATAAAATGAGATAATTGGCCATTTGAAAAGGCCCTAGAAAATAAAGAATATGTGCATATAGTCTATAATATATAAAGTATAAAAGTAATTTTATTCTTGAAAACAAAATTTTATTTTCAATAATAACTTTCTATTTGCCACTTTTCAAATTATTATTCACTTTTTACGTTTACCTTTTTTTTTAAAAAAAAAAAATCAATTTTCTAATAAAACTTTTCATTTGGAATTTTTGTTTAGGCTATGATGATTCATTTTTTACTTTTCCAATTTTTAATAATGAGAAATTAACAAAACAATCATTGTCTTATAGAATTAATGATAAGTTAATCACTGAATAATTTTTGTTAACAACTTAAATACTGAACTATGAGAAATAAACGGAGCAAACATTACTGTTACGTTTTTCGTTTAAAAACGTTGTCATTCCTCTGTGGAATGCCGCAATAGAATGTTGTCTTTTCGCTGTGAAAAGTGAGTTCTTGAAACAGAACTCAGGAAAGTTGTCTTTATGCAGGGAAAGACGACTTTCCACTGCGGAAAGACGATGTTCGGCAAAGGAAAGTTATCTTTCTTCTGCAGATAAAGAACAAATTCATTGTCTTTTTGTAGAAAAATACAGACAACACATACAAGTTGTAATTTTCCTATGGACAGTAAAACAATTCTAAATAATCCAAAATCTAAAACATTATATATTATTTTATAAAATTTTTTAAATTATAAAACTAAAAAAATTAAAATTAACTTTTATAGTATTTTATTGAACCCATTCTTCATGAGTATTAACTCTTTTTCACTGGAAGTCTCTAAAATTACGCGTTTTTGCAGTTTTTTTTCATGGGTATTAGTTCTTGAGTTCTCAGAACGTTAACGGTGATATTTGCTCCGTTTATTTTTCATAGTTCAGTGTTTAAGTTATTAGTAAAAATTATTCAGTAGTTAACATGTCATTGATCTCACAGAATAGTTGTTGTTTTGTTAATTTTTCCTTAATTAATTACTTAATATTAATTATTTAAGTGAAAATTAACCTTACATATTATTCCCTTCCAATTAATTAGCCTCATCTAAACATGCAACATGAAGAAGAGTTTGTTACAAACTTTAAAATAGCATGATATAATTTCATTATTATATATTTTAGAAACTCAATAATATTGTTTTAAAATAATTTTCATGAACATAGCACATACACTTTTTTATGTACTTATAAGGTTAAGACTAATTCTGTTGGAATTGGTCACACCAGAATGAACTAAAATATTCGGTTCGATTGAGTTTCAATCTTAAAAAAACTGAACTTAAAACCAAACATAATAGAGTTGAAGGTTTGGGTTCGTTTCTTGATTCTTATTGGAATCAAACCGAGCCATATAATAACTAAGGAATCATTTAGTGTTTTTTTTTTATATAATTTTTGAAAATTATGTGGCCAAATCGATCGAGAAACGAACCTAAACTGAACAAAAACAACGCTCGATTTCACTTTGGTACCCGTTTCTACCCCTATGTATGAATATAGAATCACTTTTGTTTTGGTAAAATGATATCAAATCTAGGAAAATGAAAGGTTCCAAATTTGCATGCCTAAAATTGTTAGAGAGAGAATTGTTGGGGGTGAGAGAGAGAGAGAATAAGCATTCATGGAATATATGAATGAATGAGATTAGTGCAGGAGAATCCTTTCTTTCTCCCTCTACCCATGTGTTACCTATGCATTCCTTGAACCAACACTTCCTAATTAATGCCCAAAAACATTGTATTTAGTTCATTCTTGTCTAGTAAATTGAATTTTGTTGGGATTAATTTTAAAAATTTTGAACATATATTTTAAAGAAAAAAAATTAACATTTTCAAGCATAAAGTACTATCGCTTTTTAGGAATTCGTCATGATTCTCGATAGTTCTCATATTGAAAATCAATAATTATCCACATAAAATTATCAAATAATGAGTATCTCGATATGGTCATATTAATTTTGATTATTTCGCTAATTGGTAGATGAGCATCCTCCACCTTAATTAAAAATAGAAATTCATTATGTTAAAGTTTGGTGTGACTTGAATTCTAATTGGATCGGGTTGGGTTCATATCCAATATTAATGTTTTCTATTTTCTCTATATATTGATACTTAAGTCACAAAACTCATTGTACTTTGATTTCCAAATAGTAAATTTCTCCTCTGCCCATGGTTTTTCCCCCATAAGGGTTTTCCATGTAAGTCTTGATGTCTTTGTTTCTGCAGTTTTCTTTTTCCGTTTAGCATTCGATTCACAACACATTAGTTTAAGGACAATTAAACACTATTAAATTTGAAAGAAGATACTCTTCTTTAAAAAATCCATGCTTAGAGGAAAGAAATTCACTGCCTCACACTTGAAATATAAAATAAGTTTTGAGATTTGAACATATAATATATATATATATAGAGAGAGAGAGAGACATCCACGCACATATATTTTATCTCAACCTTATTGTCTCGATCATTTCGTTACCACATCGACCTTTAAAAAAAATTCATAATTTTGTTCAATTAATCTATTTTTGCACTCAAGCTTTCGGCTCAACTCGAATTCAAAGAGAATTTGATCACTGACCGAACTCAACGGGATCAAATCGACAAGTGGAGAATATGTTGGAAGAATATGAAAACAGTTGAAAATTTCCATATTGTTTTTGAATGACATCAAGATTGAGTGCTTGCACTTAAGTTCAATCTATTCCAAACAAGTTGTTTAATTTGCAAAAACATTCACCAAAGAGAATCTCCCACAGCCTACCCTGTCAACTCACTTCTGACAATGTATCCCCAAAAACTCTATCTCCTTCCTTGTATTCTTCAAATGACGTCTTAAATCCACAAATTGCCGAAGCCAACTAGCTATCGACAGTATCTTTAATTTGCTACAACTTTAACGCACTTCCACTATAAATAGTTATCCCTATATTCCCTTTTACTGGCAATTAGGTTCTTCCCATTTCTTCAAAAACTAGATAGAACTTTTGTTGGAGAGCCATGTGGAGTAAAACTTGTGAACAAGTTCGGAGTCTGGTGAGCCTCCGGCCGAGCTGTTTCTCGCAACGAAGTCAAGTTGCGAGTGAGTTGGCTCACGGTGCCTACTTGGGTACAACCGGGGCCGGACCTGTCGATTGCGATGTTTGTGTGGAGGAAAACGATATATGCAAGTGTAGCCAGAGCTTGCATGGGGAGCAACATGCTGAGGCAAATAGCTCTTTTGCTCATTCTGTCATCAACATGGTTGGAATGCTTATAGGTAACATATATTTAAAAATAATGATCGGTTTTTCTTTTTTTTTTTTTTAGTATTATTAAAACAAAAAAATGTTTTAGTTTAGGTAAAATGCTACTTAGAATCTAACGTTTTAAGTCATTTACATATTAGATGTTAAACTATTTTTTTTAATAAACAGAACTTCTACCAACAATTTGAACATTACCGTCAATTTATCTGTTAAATCCAACACGTGTTTACCATGTTTTTCAATTAATCAAGCATTTTAACACGATTTTTTAACTTTATGATGTTCTTTAACCCGATTTTAAAATTTGTCGATCTCCTCTCTAGTGATTTCAAACTCTATCGAGAAAGCAACAGAGTTCAATATCATTTTTGACATTGCCAGAATGATTATAAATCAGGTTAAAATAACTGGTTAAATGGAAAACGTAATATACATATGCTAGATTCAACGAATAAATTGATAGTAAAATCCAAATTGCTAACAGCTGATAGGTAATGATTCTATTTAAAAAAAAAAAAATTAAAGTCTCGTAAATAATATCAAACATTATGGTATAAATTGCTCTTTAACCCATCTAATTTCATGGATTTATTATTTTTTATTAGTAAAAATTGCATGATAATAGTGAAAAAAATCTTGATGAAATAGGTTTGGGACAGTTGTCAACCCCATATGCCCTAGAAACAGGAGGGTGGTCCTCTGCGTTTCTTCTCGTAGGACTAGGAATTCTCTGTGCATACACTTCCCATCTTCTTGGAAAATGCATAGAAAAAAACCCTAAATCAAAAAGCTTCACAGACATTGGAGAGAACGCATTTGGAAGGAAAGGAAAAGCCATTTCTGCGAGCTTCATTTACATGGAAATTTTCATGGCTCTCGTCTCCTACACCATCTCCCTTCACGACAACCTCACGACCGTGTTTGCCAACGCCTCGATGAAGCTTTCGTGGGTGAAAATGTCGAATTCTCAGCTGTTAACGACAATGGCAGTTCTCATAGCTTTGCCTAGCTTGTGGCTAAGAGATCTTTCCTCCATTTCCTTCCTTTCTTCCGGTGGGATTCTGATGTCGATCCTGATCTTCCTGTCGGTGGTGTTTGTGGCCGTGTTCGGTGGCGTGAAAGCTAATCATGCCATTGAAGCTCTTCATCTCTCCAAGCTTCCCGCAATCTCTGGACTTTATATATTCAGCTATGCCGGTCATATTGTTTTCCCCAACATTTACAAGGCCATGAGAGACCCATCCAAGTTTACTAAGGTGCGTGACAAATTTAGTATTTTCTCGAGAAATCATAGTAATTGCTGTTTTCTTGAAAAAAATATTGACTTTTTGCAAATAAATTCATGAATTTCTGGCTTTTCAGGTATGCATTGTGAGCTTTGGATTAGTGACAGCCCTTTACACAAGCCTAGCGTTCATGGGGGCCAAACTATTCGGATCCCAAGTGAATCCTCAGATCACTCTAAGCATGCCGCCGCACCTCGTCGCCACCAAAATCGCTCTATGGGCCACCGTCCTCACTCCGATGACAAAGTACGCTCTCGAGTTCGCGCCGTTCGCCATGCAGTTGGAGCACAATCTCCCCTCCGCCCTAAGCCGTCGGACCAAGATGGTCGTCCGGGGGTGTGTCGGCACTGTTCTGCTCCTCATCATCCTAGCTCTCGCCCTCTCTGTGCCCTACTTCGAGCACGTCCTTAGCCTCACTGGGTCCCTCGTCAGTGTCGTCATCTGCGTCATCTTCCCTTGCGCTTTCTACCTCAAGATCTACTGGCACCAGCTGTCTACCCCATCTATGTTGCTTAACCTCTTCTTCATCGCCATTGGAGTTGTTTTTGCTGCTCTTGGGACCTTCTCCTCTTTCACCCTGCTGATAAAAAACCTTCATAGATCACACTAAGGATTTACATCGCTCCTTGAATACAGGAAAAGACACAGTTTAAGCTCATGAGCCAGAAGACGAAGATTTCACATTATTAATGTTGGAATGATAAATATAAGCAGCTATTATGGCTCTTTTGGATGTACTAATTGTTGGATTATACATGCATGCCGGGTACAAGGCTGTTGGCTTGGAATCACGCGTCATTATTTCTTATTGTTTTTTCATCAAATATTTCGAGTGCAATTATCGGGGTTTTCCTTCAATTGAGGCCCAGTCAGTCTGGTGTGTTTAGCCTGGGGCATTTGGAGCCGATGTTTTTGTCAAGCTTTTAAGAAGACTTGAGATAGAACGAGGATCGCCTTAATTTGAGATGGATCAAATCTTTCAACCCAATCCAAAAATTTATAAGCAACAGATTATAGTAAAAACTAAACTTACAAGTGAGCTCAAAGATAGATGTCCAAAAATGACTTACAAATAACATGAAATTATTAAATCTATAATTTAGAAGTTATAAAAGGAAAATAAAACAATAATAGAAACTAAATACGAACTTATCTAAAAATTGGTTAAGTCTGCAAAAAAGAATTAAAAATAACTTAGATGGGAAACTTCCAATTTCCACTCATGTGGTGGGATTTAGGGACTAATTTGAGTACTTCCTTAAAAAACATGAAAATGAATAAAGGGTGAATAAAACAACTCAATAGGAATTTAATTTTATATTAAACATTTTTATCATATGAATTATGCGACCATTTCAATTATATATTTTAAGCAAATTAATAAGTGAAGAAATAATAACAACTATAAATTGAATAACTGAATTCAAATCCCGGCTATACTCAGACAATTGCAAACAGCCAAACAGACCCTGATCAAGTTTAGAAATTCGAAATCCAAGGACACGACACATACAGCTGCCACATTACCCAGTTTAATATTTAAAAGTAAATAAATACAAAAATGAATGTATTTGAACTGAATATTAAAATTAACAAGTTCAATTTAAATTAATATTTATATTTTAGAAATTTAAATGTGTTAAAAAGAAAACAACTCCTATCTCGAATTTGGGTCAAACAGTACAAAGGCCCAACCCAAAACGGTAAATTGAAACTCGTCATAAACAGTCTAATAATTTCCGAAGTTTAGGAACCTAACTATAAAGTTTATTAAAAATTAGGATTCGGGTTTAAAATTTAATATTTAAATTTTTAGGTTAAACAACGCCAGCCCGCCCGCCCGCCCGGTCCACTACTGTAGCGGGCTCGGCCCAGGCTCGCGAGCCTGGCGGGCTGGCCTGACCAGCCCGGCTGGCTAGCCCGCGCGAGCTCGCCAGCCAATTGCCTGGCCAGAATGCTCGGGCTCCTCTTCCGAACGGAGCTCGTCGAGTCTTCCGTCTCTGCCTCGACCAACCTTCACCTGTGGTCCTCTCGGTCGCCGCTCGGAAAGCCTCTCAGACGGACGAAGTAACCGATTGGCGTCTTCGTCTGGTTTTGTCTTCTCGAAATCACCCTCACCTGCGAGTTCCTCTTCTGCATCCTCTCTCTCACGGGTGTCTCCTCTCTGCCGAAGGGTCCTTCTCCCTCTCAACACAAATGATTTTCAGTCGCGGTTCTCCTTCTCCTCTCGTTATTTCTCTCATCCAATGCAAGGCAAGGGAGGGAATCCTATTTCTCTCTTTAGGGTTTAAGTTGCAGACTCCTTTCTCTCTCTTCAATTGCACGTCATTTCTTCAATCTTCGACTAACTTTTATTGTTTTTATTGTTACAACCCAAACAATGTAAGTTGTCGCAAATTAACTTACAATTTTAATAATTTGCTGCTTGGTATGATTTCCTTTGCAACTAAACTTTGTGAATAATAGTGACTACCACACACAAATGATCTTGGTATTTGCCGATTCTATGTCATCTAAGAATCTTGCGTTAAGACTTATTGTTCTCATGATGATGTAGCCATATTCGAAAGATCTGGCGTATGAGTCAAAGGTTGACGACTTTATAATTATTGAAAATGTTTATTATAGTTTTAAATTGTATAATATTGAAAATAATTTATAATATATTTATATAAGATATTATTATTTATATATATTTGGCTCGTTAAGCTCGGCACATTAAGGCTCGGTTGGCTCGTTAGGCTCGGCAGGCTCGTTAAGCTCGGCAGACTCGACGAGCCAGACTTTTCCAGGCTCGGCTCGGCCGGCTCAGCTCGTTTGTCATGTCTACCAAGAACATTAGGGTAAAATTTTTAGCATGGTCCAAAATGGGTTTGGTTTAGTCCAAAACAACCATGGTTAGCCCCAAAATAGATTTGGGCATAAACCCATGGAAACTAGACCATGCTTGTCACGACCCAAATGGGACTCGAGACAGAACGGGGAACGACCTGGCCTGAAAGAATCGAATCGTCCAACCATTTTTCTCTTAAATTTTATTAATTAAAAACGGAAGACTTAAAGTATTAGTTAATAACCAGGGCCCAATGAATATGGGCTTAACAGGTCCAACAAGTGATATCAGATAGTAAAACAATATAATCCAAAATAAAATAACTATGCGGAAAGTAAATTATGGATTACAGTCATCCAACTAAAGTATACATCCCTAAAAATCTCTCAATGTAAGTTATTAAAGTAATAGAAACTAAACAACTTCATCGGATCTAATCTTGACTCGGCAATTGAAATCTGGCTGATAATTTCATGAAAATTTGTTATATGGATGAGTTTACAGTAGGGATTTAAAATTTTCATATTTAAAAGAAAGATTTTTATTAAGCATGTGTAAAATTTAAGATCACATTTTATAAAATTTCAATTTTTGAAAGAAAATTGTACAAAAGGGCACATGTTTAAAACGACCCACTAATACATGGTATGTAATCAAAATACGCCATTGTTGCACTAATTAAAGTCACAGTGAAAATGGAGTCACTCACAGACTCTGAGCACACTATGCCATAGGCATTTAAGGAAATAAAAGCGATGTTCGACGATCGCAAAAGCCAAATAACACCCTGATCAAATTTAGGGATTCGCAACCCAAGGACACAGCACATACAGCTGTTCTATTACCTATTTGCACTTTAGAGATTAAAACCTAAGGACATTTCTAAAGAAATCTTCTATCATCCATTTCAATAACAAATAAACACATCTCATATGATAGAATGTGTAAAAATATAATATAAAGAAATTCTAATGTTTGAAAATGAAATTATTTAAAAATAATAATATGCAAATGTAGTGCGCAAAATAATCTCTACCTCGAAGTGTATAACACTGGTCAAAGCCCAAAAGTCTCAAAAGTTCAATCCAAGAGTTCGCAGATTTTCAATTTAAATTTGGGTACCTATTCAAAAATTAAGGTATTAAATTTTTTTGTTTAAATTGTATAAATTAAAATATTCAATTATTATATAAAATTGATCCAAAATTGATTGGATAATATTGCTCCAAATTCGGCCCAAACTAGACTCAAAATAAACCCAAAATAAGTCTAGAATAGTCGCCAAACATATTTGGACCGCAGCCCAGAGGAAACTGGACTATAGTCAGGCCCAAGACTGGCTAATCTAGTCCAGCCTGATTTATAAGTTCCTGAACTAGTCTGAACACAGACCAATTCGAAGTCATGCAGTCCCTCACTGCAGAGGACTTCATCCTATAACACAGACATCACGATTCCATCGCGAGTCTCGGCCAGTCGACCAAATCAACTGAAGTTGGGGCTCCATTTATCGCGCACCATGGCGCATTTTCAGCCCTACGTTGCCGACGAGTTCCACAAGCCATACTCATCAGCTTCGTCCAATCAATCGACCACTAACATAAATTTTTCATAAAGAAACAGGTTCGAAATCGACTAATCCAACAATCCCAAAAATTCAGATCAACAATAGAAAACAAAGATGAAATCGAAGACAAAATTTCAAATTTTTATACCTCCAAACCAATGATTTCTGAAGTGTAAATTCCTTGAAATTCCAACACCCTTTTCCTTCCCAATTACGCACGGTTTCCTTCAACAATTTCAACCAATTTCATATCTTCAACTAAAAAAATTCAAAAACATAATCGGGAGGACAAAACCTTACCGAGGTTGGCACAAATTTTCGATCTCTCAAGGCTTTTGATCAACCCGTAAAAATTGATGATTTCATTCCTTGAAATTGAACTAAACTGGAGTCCGATTCCTTCCCAAAATGTAACCAATACTTCAGAAACCCATCAACAATTCAGAACTCCCATCAAGAAATTGAAAACACAAAGTTGGAAGAATCAAGGCTTACCATAGTTGATGATTTGGCTAGTTTACAGTGCTCTAAATCTTCACCTAAAATGGCAGCTACAAGAGTGTCCGATGGAGAGTTTGGCTACAAGAGAGGGAGAGAGAGAGAGAGAGAAGAAATGGAGAGGAGTTTCTGCTGGGAAATAGGGCTTGAGGCGGAGATTGGGGAGGAGATACGAGTTTTGGGGAAGGCGTTTCTCCAAAACGTCTTCTCCAAATTTAATTTAACATTTTTTTTGTGGGCCAAAAACGGGCCAGATACCACAGTGGTCCAGGGTGAAACCCAGACGTGGTTCAATGACCCATAGAAACAGTATCCACTGAGTTCACTGTTAGCTACTGCACACATCTATGAATAGCGACCAACATCTACCGTATCTGCCCCGTCATCAAACGGAGGCAAACTAACACGTGCAAAGCATCGTCATAACTTTGGGGGGATAGACACAGCATCTACCGAGTCCTCCGTCAGCTGCTGCGCACATCTATGCACAACGACCAACATCTACCGATCTGCTTAATCATCAAACGGAGACAAACTACGAGAATCGTTCACCCCTTGGCTTCCCTTCGAAACAGCATGTACTCAATACTCATTTACATACATTTTATCTCTTTCATTTGATAATAAGTGGGTAACCATTCAGTCCAAATAGATGTTCGCTTTGGGTGAATTTCGGCCTGCACAGACTTGTTCTTGGGCCAGCGTCCCATACCATCAGCCCAAGACGCGTCCACTAGTTATGAATAGGCACCCACTTACATCTAATGCATTTTTTATTCTCATTTTATTTTTCTTATATGCTGACTCACGCATGAACACACATCATAATGCAACATGAACATTTCCACATCATATGCAACTATCAACTATAACAACAACAAATCCTACACATGCTCAACAATTTCAAGAAGCCGGTAAAAGATATTCAGAACACACAAATCCTCAAAATTTCCTATCAAGCAGTGAAACGGCATAGGGCCACTCCCAATCTACAAAGCACTATTTCTTAACAATTTTATCAAAGCAATAAATAGGCAGAGAACAACTACCAATCACCAGGGGACTATTCTTTAACAACTTTTATCAAAGCAATAAATAGGCAGAAGGCAACTCCCAATCATCAGGGGACTATTCCTTAACAATTTATCAAAGCGATAACTAGGCAGGAGGCAACTCCCAATCATCAGGGACTATTCCTTCACAATTTATCAAAGCAATAACTAGGCAGAAGGCAACTCCCAATTATCAGGGACTATTCCTTAACAATTTATCAAAGCAATAACTAGGCAGGGAGTAACTCCCAATCACCCGACTACCATCCTCATCAATATCCATTAAGGCAGTGAGTAAAATATAGAACACCAACATCAACTTAACAGAGAACTGTCCCGGTATTGTCCCTTAAGCATCAAGTAAAATAGACATAAAAACCCAATCACCCGGGCATAAGAATCCAATAATATCCAGAAGCGATAACCAAATTGCAGAATAGAACTAATCCAAATCATCATTTATTAAAAAGCATAACTGAAACAGGGTACCACAAATCCAAATCTACAGAGCAACATTTTCTAACCATAACTATCGGGCAGAATCAAATACAAAATCGAACTCAATCCAAAGACAATTCGTTAAGGCAGTAGAAGGAGCAGAGAACAGTCCCAGTCAACAACGGCTATCGGTAGAAAACAAGATAAAGAATGCAACACCAACAGCAGAACCAAAATCCCTATACCTTGCATTGTAGAGCCGTCAAGGCCAAAACACAAACAGCATTCACTTACCTCTTCAATGGCGCGGAAGAGAGCCTCTCAGTCGACCGTCTCCCTCCCTCTCTTACGGCGATGTTGCTCCCTGCATCTCACGCAGCCGGTTACCAAAATCACCCGCTCAACCCCTTCTCCTTCGTAAAGACCCTTCGCCCCTTTCCCCTCTCTTAGAGCGCCACTAGGTCTATAGCTCGCGGGTTCGCGGGTCCGCGGGTCAGCAGGAGGGCAAGCTCTCGGACACCCGGATTCTCTCTCGACTCGCGAGGGTCCGTTTCCGCCACCTCGCGGGTCCATCTCCCTCTCGGCTTTTCCCCTGTTCCTCCCAGCAGCAGCAGGCTTCACATAAAATCACCCAAATTAAAACACCTTAGTCCCCACTAACTTTCCAAAATATCCTGCCGAATTATTCCATCTCTACAATAATAATTATAAAATTAATATTCGTGCTATATTACTAAACTTTGATTTTCTAATAAAATCTTTCGTTCATAACTAATCACATCATAATATTATCACCAATATATGTGATTCTCTAAAATAATTTAACATGCACGTTTAATACAATTTTCGGTCGTTACATAATTTACCTCAAATTCAGACAAATCAATAAACTGTTAGAGGCCTCACACTCGTCGAGGAGTGAGAGAGAGAGAGAGAGGGAGGACGACGGGAGTGGGGAGAACTTATCGAGCACAAAATTTCACAGCTTCGGGTTATAAGAAACACGGAACACACTCGTTGACCATTGAATGAACTCCTTTCATATATGGCCAAAGCCCTAAGACATGTGACAAAGACCTTGTTAACACAAATAATTTGACTCGGTTAAAGCAAAAAATTTACTTAGAAAAATATAAAATTCAAAAATTGAGGATTTTACTGACCCACCAACAACTGAAGTCCAATCCAAACTGAGAATGTCCAATATATGCCCAGTCCAAATCCTAAGCATCGGAATCTAATGATAATGATATTACAAAATTTGTATTGAAATTTTCTCACTTTTAATTCCAAACTTTATATTAAAGAGAACGACTCAATAACATTTGAGTTTATAGCCCAAAAAGATTAAAAAACGCACTCTGAAATGTCCTAAAAATATTTGGGTGTAAAGTTTAAATTTAGTTCAAAACAGGGTTTAAGCCACAAGCCAAATAAGCCAAGTTGCGGCCCAAAACTGAGCCTAAGCCCCAAGCTAGTCTGGTATAAGTAACAACTTAAGCCGCAGTCCAAAACTTCCTGAGTCGTGGCCCAGAGTGGCAGAATAGCTTGAGCTGCAGCCTAGAACTTCTTGAGCAAAGACCCAGCATGACAAAACAGCTTGACCTGCGGCTTAGCGCCGTCCTCTTCGACGTCAACAGTACTTTTTGCCGGATTTCCACCATTCCTTTCGACCATTTACAACATAACATTAACGTATCATAAAAGAAACATAAAAACATGATTTTAATCCATGGTTCAAACCCAAAAAACCTAATGTTTGAATCAACTCCAAACGAAATTTCTCTATCGAATTTCATAGGATAAATCATTTATACATACCTTGATTATTCACAACTTTTCCAACAATTCCAAGTGCAACTTTAGCCCGAATTCAAACTTTATTTCACTACAACAAGTTTTCTAATTAAAATCTCAAACTTCTCCATGAATCTTTCTAAAGAAAGCGATCATTAATCCAAACTAAAATGAAACCTAGGTGTCAAATTCAATTTTTTTCTTCATCTGAATTTGGTCCAGCAGAACAAAAACTTCTATTAAACTCAACTATTGAAATGGTAATAAAGAACAACGAAGAACATGAATACAACCTACCGATGATTAGTTGTGTAAAAATTCCACATTTTGGCGAAACAGATCACCCTACGCCTTCACCGATCACAACACCGTTTTTCTTCCCTTCTATCTCAAATTCTTTTCGAGATCTCTCCTCCAAGGCTCATTACAGATAAAGAGGAAAAGGGATCTCTTAATTTAGGTAACCTGTTCATCACTGTATGCTTGACCGATCACAACCCAGAAATCTTTACGTGAAGTTATAAATAATACACGTGCGTTTTGGATGCATGCATGCATGTATGCATGTATAAATGAAGTAAAACAGTAAAAACACACCTACATGATGTGAAGACGAGAGAGGGGAGAGTACTGGCAATTCATTTAAAGGGGAAGCAATCATTGCAAAGTCAGTTTCCCCTTAAACTATTTGAGTGACTGTTAAATCATTTTAAATGATTAAATTTAGTAAAAAAAAAAATTAATTAATCATATACTACTATAACTTATTATTTATGCGTAATTTATTTATTTACTTATTTAACATATTAATTTTTATTATTTAAATGGTTGAGGGTTAAGGGTCTTAAGTGTTTTCTATCTCTCAGTTACTCCGTCTGATACAGAGGGGAGTATTTAGTAGCCAAGACATCCTCGGGGAGTATTTAGTAGCCAAGACATCCTCTGCGCCTTCATTACATCCTTCTGTCATCCACAGAAGAGAGAGAATGAAGGGCCTTTCTTTGGATGGTACGCTAAGAAATTAAAACCCATACCTCCAAACCAACCACTTTCAATATCAATGCGTCTTTTTTGTCCTATTCTCTCGTCGATAAACATTTTTTTTCAATTACAGTTTTGAAAAACTGTTTTCGGAATGACAAGCAGAAAGATAAGAGAGAAAGAAATGACACTCAAATTAACGTGGAAATTCTTGTGTTGTAAGAAGTTTTGGGTGCAGTAATTTGAAATTTTTTTAAAAAATTACTATTAAACCTTTGTTTTGAGACTAGTTTATAGGTAAATTTTAAGTTTTTCGCTGTTAATTAAGAATTTAAGATAATGATTAAACAATTTGACTTGTTTCGGGTCGAGTTATTTTTTGTTCTATCTCGAGTTTTTTTTGGGATGTGACAATTTTTGGATACAATAACTTGAAATCTTTTCCAAAAATAAAAAATGAAGAACCAAGAATTGTAGCTTTTAAGTATTTGTTTTTTGCATGTGTTTTGCATTTTACGATGTTTTGAAAGTAATTTTATTTGGCTCGCTGTATTTATTATAATATGGTGTTTGGTATTAAGAATTCATTATGCTATGGGGAACTGCTATTGATTCATAGTAATAATAATAATAATTTGGAAGACTTCTGTACAAAAGTTTTTGGATTAATTGACATGAGCTTCAAGAAGGATCAATTTGGGTCCCTGCTCTCCTCTCTGGCCGCCGATTTTGGTTGTCGGAACTGACCCAACTGTCCCATTCTTGCTGAGACATCAACGGCGAAAACTCCGGCCCCCTCGAGGCTGTTTCCGGTCTCGGAACTCGTCGTCATCTGTTGCTGATGATAATTATGCTGATCCTTCATGCCACCGATCATGCCCATGCCGAGGCTAGTTTGAGACAGGCGATGGTGGCCGTGCCCGGCGAGACCTAGGTTTTGGTACTTGGAGAGCTCAAATTTTGTGAAACTTAGGTCAACCTGGAGCTGCCGAAGTTGGCGCTGGAGGAGGGAGATGACACCGACGCAACCGTAGACGGGGTCACGGAGGCGCATATCGGCCTCGTAAGCAAGGGAATTGACGGCGTCTTCTCTCTGGTGGGGGTGAAGCTCGTTTACTAGCTTGGCCACGTTGCTTGCTCCGAATACTTTGTGGACGTCGGTAAATTTTGAAGGCTGGTCGGGGGGAAAATAGGGAGCGAATACACACTCCGATTGGCATTTCCGGCGGAGAAACTTACAAGCGGCGCACGGCGAGCTCGAGGATGATGACATGATATTCTGTGCTTTCTTCTGATCTGCAACACCAAGATTAAGTTTATGGAAATTATTGATCTTTGAGAGATTTGGAAAGGAAATGTAAAGATTGAAGAGAAAAGTTGAGATTTTGATGGGTTTCTAATACTTTTGAGAAACGTGGAAGCCAAAGAAGAAACTACATGTGGATGGAAAAATGAAGGGGACAAGAACAGCCACCATGGGAGCTTGGTCCAGGTCAGAAAATTGAGCAAGATTTTTCTGATTGAGCTCTAGGTGTTGTAAAAAATAAGAACTTTTGCAATGAGTTCAGAAACCCAGAAAAAAAAAAACAAGAAAGAAAAATCTGAAAAAGAGACTAATAACATTAAAAAAAAAACAATAATACTGGTAAAGGGATGATCTGATGAAATGGCATTGAATATCCTTTATTGATATGCATGGGATCCACACCCTAAAAGTAGAAGCTGGTTTCTGGAAGAACACTAAGACAGAAGAATATAATACATTAAAAACAAAGGCCAGCAAATTATACCTTAAAACGGATCAAAATGGCTGGAAAGAAATTTTTGAAAGAAATACCTGCGTTTAGGTAGACTTTCAGCACCAGAATGGAAAAGGTAGAAGATGAAGGAAGAGGAGGAAGAGGGTAGAGTTTTCTGTTATTAATAATCTCAGAATACAGAACGTGACATATAATATTTTATAGTACAGGGATAGAGTATGATAATTGAAAAGCTTTAATCCTTAGTAGAATATACATTATTATATATGTGTGTGTGTGTGTGTGTGAGAGAGAGAGAGATTGTATTTTCTCTCTCCAAAGAGGGATGAGAGGATGCTTGACTCAGAGATGAGAATTCTCGTTGGATGATTGGTTTGAGGATGAGAAATTCTGGTAAGTTAAAATCCCCTTGATGTAATGAAAGTTTTGATTTGAAAATCAAGTTTAATTTTCATTTTCATTTTCATTTGGGTCATTTCGGGTCATTGAACTTGAGGTTGAAATTGTTTAAAGATGTGCCCTTGTTCATTGTGAAGTGTCAATTTCGGAGGTATGATTATCTTGAAAATTTCTCAATTGATTTCTCATATTTATTTCAAGGTTTCAAATTAAAGATAAGATTTTTGAGCTTGTGATGGTCAATTTATGGATGAATTTGATGTTTAGCTTTAATCCTATGAATTGTAGATAGTTATGGTTTAAAATTTGTTTGAAAATCAAGGAAATCTGGCGAAATAGTTCGGCTAGCATTGAGGAAGACGACACTTCGCCGCAGTGCAAGGGCTAGGGCTGGCTCTGTCATGGCCTTGGCCCCTTTGCCATGCTGAGCTGCAACATAGATCCAATTTGGGTTGCGATCTTGTTTAGTTGGATTGCTCAGAATCTGTTTTGGACCCATTTTGAACTTTTAACCCAATTATTTTTTGTTTGTTTCAAGACCCAATTTGGAACCGTTTTGGCCTTAGATTCGATCGTTCTCAAGTCACTTTCTTAAGTGTGAAGTTTGAAATTAAAGTGAGATATTTCGATTCTAATTTTGTCATATGATTATCTTTAAATCATGAGGCGTAGAGTTTGGACTAGGTAGATTAGTGGACTTTCTTAGTTTGGTTTGAACCTTGATTTTTGGTAGATTACTATGAGGTAGGAGTTTATTTTTATGTCCATCATTGCATTATTTTGTAAAATTTTATTTTGAGACGTGTTCTCATATAAAATGACGCGTCTATTTTGATGGCTCGTCAGTTTTTGTATTGTATATATATTTTTACTGGATATGTTTACTTTCGAGTATACATAACATTTATTGATCATTCTGGTTGCGTGAACCAAGTTTGATTGACCCATGTGAGGGTCATATTTTCATTATGTACATTCGACTGTTGGAGGATGTGTTGTTAATTAAAATAATGAGACAACTGAATATGTCGTATCTCTGGTCGCAAAATAGCTGGTTTAAAGAGGGAAAGAAAGAAATTTTTGAAAGAAATTCTTGTATTGAGGTAGACTTTCAGCACTAGGATTGAAGAGGTGGAAGAAGAAGGAAGAGGACGAAGAGGGTAGAGTTTTCTGGTATTAATAATCTCATCACGAAGAGTGTGACATATAATATTTTATAGTACATTGATAGAGTATGATAATTGAAAAGCTTTAATCCTTCTTAGAATATATATATATATTGTCTAAGTATTGCCATTATTTATTTTTGTTACTTTCGATGACATAATATGTTCAGAGTCTGTGTAAATGACTATATTTTCATTAATTTTTATTGTTTGACAATAATTGACTAATTTTTTGTATGTACCACATTATAGTGGAAGTTTTTGATATTTGTCTCACTGGTCATTTTCTACTCAGTTTTATTTAAGAGTTTTATAGATGATATGCTCACATACTCTTTTTCAAACACTTGCGCTGAATGTAAAACTCTACACTTATTGAGTTTAGTCGACTCACCTCAAACAACTCTTTCTTTTTCAAGACTTAATTTGAAAGATTCGAAGTTTGTTAACACAGGAGTAGTGCCAACGTGTTGTTATTTCTAATGTTAATAATTTCATTTTGAGGTTTTATTTGTGAGGTTTGACGTTTTTAAATTATATCTTCACTTTAATTTTTTTTTTTCTATACTTTATGACATATTATTCTATTATGAAATTATATTACTACAATATCTCTGATGTTACTAATGAACTTTTAGTTTTAACCCATTTGGTTTAAACCCTGACAAATCTTATTTCTTTTAAGTCTTCCGCTGCTCATTAAATAATTAAGTTTAAAGGTTGGGCAACTTGGTTCGTTTTTAGGTTATGTTGTTCCTCGTTCTGTATAAGTTCTTATTTGGGGTGTGACATATATCGCACAATCAAACAATTATACGAAGAAAAAAATGAAAAAAAAAATAAAAGAGAATTATGGAACTATCGAGAGTCATCTAATAACTACTCTTTGACTTGGAGGAGGAAGGTCTATCATTCTATTCCTTTTTCATACTCTTTTTCTAGGGATTTTAATAAACTTTTCAATTATCATACTCTTTTTCTAGGAATAATGGAGGAGAAAAAAAAGGAGTTATTGCATGCTAGAAAAAGTGATTATGGCCTAGGTATCTTCAGTCCCTTTCGAAAACTATTAAAATGATGGAGAAGAAGATGATCAGGAAACCAGTGGGCAGCTGGGATTGAATGAGGAGGATATCTTTAGTTCTTTTCTTTTTTTTCTGCACACGCAGTCTTGGTTTTGATGATCTGCGGTTTAAATTTTGATTTTCCTTTTGCATTCTGGTTTTACTGCTAAGTTTGAACTCTTTTCTCTCCTGGGTAGTCTTTTATTAATTTCGATTTGAGAACGAAGGGCAGGAAACGCGCATGTAAAGATGTAAACACACGGTAAAAAGGTAGAAGTGTCTAGTTCTTGACTAGAGAGAGAGAGAGAGAGAGAGAGAGAGAGTCAAAATGTTGGTGGAAATGAGATAGAGAAAGTTCAAAAGGGTTGGTAGAGAGAGAGAGAGAGAGAGAGAGAGAGAGAGAGAGACGAGGAGAGGGAATGTCAAAGTCCTTCAGTAGGAGAGGCTAAGGACAAAGAAGAGCAGAGATGCAGCAGTGCACGAGTTGAAAAGATGAAAACTGAAAAGCATGGTATATCCTTTTCTCTCTTTCTCTCTCTCACTCTCTCTATCTCCAGAATAAGAACTCTCTCTCTTTGACGTCTGGTTAGATTAGCAGATGTAGCTGAGAAAAAGGATAGGCTTGGTTTGCAGTCAGCAGTGACAAGACCCATCCTCCTATTCCTATTTCTTCCCCTACCCAAAAAGACAGAAGCAAAAAAGGTAGTCAGCTTTAAGCAAACTCTGCACAAGCGGACGAAGCAGCCTCTTCCTATCTTCCTTGACCTTTTATTCAAGCTTCAAGCATGGCAATTGGCAGCAGGCACATACGTCCGTACTTACCTAGCTAGGGTTTTCTTTCTTCTTCTTTTTTTTTTTTTTAATTTAATTCTCTTGTCCACTACATGTTCTTATTACACCGTTAACCTTACCATAATTATTTTACTAATTAATCAGTGATATTTACTATGTGAGTGCCTATTTAATGTTATTTTCAAATATATTATTTATTAATTTAAACCAATTATTGACTAACAACACTTACAAGACACATAAAATAAATATTTATTTTGCATGTCACTAATGTAAAATGCATTATTATGATTTAATTGTTTACCAGCATTGAAATTTTGAGACCACAATAACCATTCAAACTTTATTCGAGATAAAATAATATCAAATTAGATTACCAGCCATTACTAATTAAAACTTTACATTTATAATACAGTACAATATTATCCACTTTGAGTCGAATTCTGTACAATTTTGTTTTTGAGAATAACCCAAAACATATTATACTAAGCACAGAGAATAACTCTATTTATAAACTATGTATGTTTTATTCTTCTTAATGATATAAAATTGTGCATCACCTCTGTAAAATTGCCCCACTTACGGCCAAGTTATGATCAATCCAAATCAATTCAATATGGAATTTATTCGACATATCAACTATCAAACAACGCATTAGAAACACGAGAACACCAGCCAAAAATACCACGCAACTCTAATCGGGAACAGAAGCTAAGTGCTAAAATTCAGTTGTAATCATCTCCACTTTGGTAAAAAACCAACACAAGTAATTTTGCTGTAAATTCCATCATTTTCTTTTCCAGTAAGATTGAGGTTGCAACTAGTTCTAGGATCCCACTATTAGGTTAATCAGCAACCTTGAAATCAATCATCATATTCTTCTAACCAAAAAAAGAAAAGGTAAAGAAACCAAAATAAAACAGGACAAGACTAGTTCATCTGGTGCGTGTTGAGAATGCTTTTCATTGGATTCTTAAGTTTGAGTAAGCTCATATTCACTAGTAGCTAGTTTGATGGTTAATTCAGAGACTGTAAGATTAGTCCAGATAATGAGAAGAGAATAGAAGAAAACTAGCACAACTAGTCAGTGTTGAGAATGCCTCTCAATAGATTCTTAAGTTTGACTGTACTCGGATCGACTAGAAACTTGTTTGATCAATAATTTCGAGTCTTGAGTCAACATAATAAGAAGTTGGCTAGAGCAACCATTATCAAAGTGTAAAATAACAACAATAGTTAAGTAAAACTCGAGAGAAATTGAAGTACAAATTGGAAACAAAAAACATGGTTTCACAGGACCATAGTTTTCTATTATGATATACTGTATTAGTTAGTATACAGGGTATAAGATTTAATCAAAAGCTCATCTCCCAAACACATGATAGGCCAAGTAGACAATATACACCAAAAACTCAGCCTCTTGTTGATCAAATAAATAAAATTTTTCATATATAACAATTTTAACTAATATTTTAATAAAAAAGACAAAAATTTAAATGCAAGAGAGATGAACTTGCCTAATTTGCCTCCAAATTGGGAATTCGCTATTACAATGAAGAGTATCTCCTCATTACATGATTTTGCTGCATCCTCAATCGGATTTGTCCCATGAAAATGGAAGCATCAAGAAGAGAGTCTCCTTATTACACCTTATTACTCGGTATTGCTGCATCGCAATTGGAGGTAGGGACATATTGCCAACACTGACGATGCCGGTGAATTTACCTCTACAGAAGTGATTCTCCAAAACTATGATTTATTTCTTGGTAGAATGTTTTCCTGAAGAGTAAAAGTTGGTGGTAAACTACAGCCCAATTAATTATGGAAAAAAGTGCACGATTACAATTACCACAAAAGAAAATAACTGCAACAAGCACTCTGAATAATCAAGATAGGAAGACAGGCAAAGGCAAGCCACTTAACAAACTAAACATCTTGATAACTAACTGTCCAGAAAAAGCAGGAGATGCTAAGCCAGATTTTGATGACAAACAAAGATATGTCTGCTTATTTCATCAGGTTAGTAATCCAGTGGTATAGAAGTAAACCCTCTTAGTTTAGGCATTGTCAGACATTAAAAATCCAAACATGTTTATTTGATGAGAACATTCTCCTGCTAATGTCGTGACTGGAGTTGGTTGAATGGACCGAAACATTTTGATCCCTTTTTCATTAGTTGGTGTGGCTAACTCTCCAAGTTGGGAAATGTACGATTTTCCTAGGTAAAAATACTGCCATAATAAAACACATCCTTTCTCTTATTAGAGAATCTTTTCCATGATATAGGTATTCAAATCACGAAAAAAGTACCAACTGGAAAAACACAGGATAATGTCATGCAGCTTCAAGCTAATCTATATATCAGCAAGAGGGAAGAGATAATTAGTTTTAGATGAATCTGCTGCTATACCATATCAGAGTAATGTTGCTCTCATACTAATTAATGAAATTATTACTAATTTCAAAAGCTTAAGCATATAGGTTGAAGTTAATTTAAAATTTTAATTATGTTTAAAAAATCAATAATCCGGTTTCAATTTTTATGAATGCCAGGGAAGAAGTAAAGGTTTAGGAGCAGGATAATGAGTACCATACGCTGTGAAACTAACCTCACTAAATATGGAAAAAATGAAAAAAAAAAAAAAAAATCAAAAGCCCGTTGGAGAATATATTGACAATGAAAATACAAAACAACAATGGCACAAAACAGAGTACATTTACCTCTGCCATGTATTTGCTTATGCTTTTCAGGTTTACTTCTCTCCATATAGTGAGAAACTAATGCATCTAATTTAACCAACAAGAGCGCAACTGCAGATGATGTTTGAGGCAAAGATGAAAAAGAAGCGATCATTTCTTCAACAATATTGGGAGAACCTTGTTCGCAACCGCATTGATATAACCAGTCCTCATTTATGGCACAAAGAAAGTCAGCAAGAACCTTCACATTTACAAATTTACCCATTAAAAAGTATCTTAATCTTAAGAAACAACTAGATTCTAACCCAACTTAGCCTAAAAAATTGCTGACCCATACATTACAACTAAATTTAAAAACATTATATCCTTTCTTAGTATGTTTCCTCTTCTAATCCACAATTTGTTTCTGCCATAGACGAAACATATTAAATGATAAAGTCAGGTAAACGAAAGTACCTGTAAAAGTTCTGCCATAGACGAGGTACGCCTGAGCCGTTTTATCCACAGCTTATGAGCAGACTTTCTCCAAGCTGCGGCCATAGCATCTTCGGGCATCACAGACTGCAAAAAAGGAAGTAAAAGTTCTTATACTTCAAATAATTGGCTTTAACGAACAGATGCACACAAATTCAACTTCCTACACTTGTAGATGTAAAAGACAAAAGATGCACAATAAGTTCTCAAATATATGTTGGGATGAAGAACTAAATAATTAATAAATAAACCAAACATAAATATCTCAAATGCAGAAGTAATCAAAGTACCTCTATAGCATGGACTGCACATTTAAGTGATTGAAGCTTGGATGACAATATTTTGTGTTTCGGGAATAAATTATCCTCGTTTTCTCTACAAGTTGCTGTATGGACAGCATATCTTTCTTCTAAATCAAAATAAAGCTCAAAAGTAGTATGGCAAATCTTGCAGTGTCTCTCATCTCTCCAATATAAATCATTACAACTTTCACACCTAGCAAGTGAATCCAAATAAGACCTTTTACCGTGTCTAACAGTTTGAAGATTAGAGTAAAAAGAACTCCATATCCAAGAATCAAATGCATGAAGCCGGCTCCACTTATTCCTTTGTTCTCTCTTGTTTCCAACTTCCAAAATGATTGCACCAGATGAAGGCCAGGAATTGCAAGGCACTTCAGTTCGATTTAGGTTGTCTAGATCAGAAACAGGGGAATAACTTTCTTCTCTGACCATATCAAGCTCAGATTGACACGATATCGTTGATTGGTCATAACTAACAATCCCTCTTGACATTTCTTCACATAGAAATGTTTGCCTCTTCTCCAAAGAATCAATAAGGAAAGCCTCCCGTTTGCCTCTATCATCCAATACTGATAACAAAGCACACAAAGCCTGTATTTCTCAAGGAAATGACAGTTGGATTTGTTAATAGAATTTAAAAAAAATTCTATGGCGTAAACTAGATCAGTTTTTTTTTTCACAAACTATGAGATTTACCTCTGTGCTATCAATAACCTCCCAGTGTCCATCCTCAGAAGATTCAAAATAAACCCTCCTATGTCCTGGATCAAATGCATTACAAGGGCCAAGGAAAAGCCAGTATCTATTGTACCTACGATCAGAACCCAAAAACAAAGATTGCATAGGATGTAAGTCAATTAAAGCGTCAATTCCATTCTGATGATCATTTTCTTTACTTGTCTCTTTCCGATAAAATTTCAAGATAGATGCTGATGAATCAATAGTTTGATGTTCCAATGAATTGTATCCCTCCTGAACACCGTTTAACTGACTGGTATTTGTCCAAGATGGTCTTGGTAAGTAATATTGATTTGGCAATGACCTCTTTATTTTTGCTCCAGAACCATAACGATGGCAGTTAGGGATATTCTCGACAGTAGAAGTAGTTCGGTCCTAACAAAAAAGCAAAGTTTAGTCTAATTATTTCCATAAAACTCAGAATAATGCAGTTCATAATTCAAATGAACTTTGTTGCATGACCAAATATTATATCAATGTTAAGTGGGTTTTACAAAAAATTAACTTGGATGACACAAGTAATAGTTGTAAGTAACATTGATGCAGGACCACCGCTTGTACAAGAGGGTGAACTGCACTCGTAAAGGAATCACAGGCAGCAAGTGCCCACACAAATTGGCCTCAAGTAGTGCACCTAACATGTCTGGTCTTAGCCCATAAGGTTAAAAAATTAAATATGCATATTTAGCGTCAGTTGCAAAGTTTAGCCTAAATGGTAGCCCTTTACCTAATGAAAATTTTACTGTAACGCTAAGAAGAATTAGTACAATCAGGAGAGTTACAAGTGGCTTAAGATACTAATAGACAATAAACCAGCAAAATTCTCATTTGTCAAGTCTTTCTATGTTCTTTTTAGAGAGAGATTGTAGGGGTGAAAAATGTTTGACCCTGATCAAGCTAAAAGATTACCTTCATTCTAAGACTGGTTCCATCAGAAAGAAGATCAACAAGAGCCACCAAGGCATTCAATTTCTCTTCAACGCTTAAATCAGAATACTCACTGTCCATCAACCCCAGCAACCAGGCCTCTCCAGGATGGCTGACATCAATTTCAGCGCACACTGTTTGCATATTAATTTTGCTTTTCTGACTCCTAAATCTAATTGCATCAGAATTTCCTGAATTGCACTCGGAATCATCAACCCCACCACATAAGAATGTATTGCCAGGAACATCATCAACACTTCCAGAATCAGTGTCTGAATGAAATTCATCAACATCCACTGTAGCATGATTAATGCGGAGACGAAATGTAGATGATGAAATCTTTTCAAATAAGGTTATATCACTTGATAAAGCGGAACATATCAAAAGTTCCAGTTCTTCAACAGAGCTCAGAAGATTTAGGTCTACAATCTTTAGAATCAAACAAATAAATAATCAGGTTAACAGACTAATGTGACATAAAATCATAAATTACAATCTAAATATGAAAAAATTACTCTAATAACCAACCTCTGACACCCTGGACAAATCAGAAACTTTCATTCCAATATTTCCTTGCTCTGTCAAAACTCTAAACAATTCACCCTTCAAAGTGCCAGGCCGTAAGCCATATTTAGTCATTAGGTTTATTTCCTACGAATAAAATCATTGATGATTATTGTGTATGCCTTAAAAAAAATTCAATGCGATGAAGAAATGTATTAGGAAAGAATTAAAGCAAGCATAGTACAAAATTGAAGTTCCTACAATGATATTTGCTTCAGCAAAGCAACAAAATGAAGCATTAAATATTTATGAAGTTTTCTTCTATTCCACCTTCTTCAAAAATAATGGTCCTTCCACATGCAACTGATATTTGCACCATTGTAAAAAAGAACACAAAGTTTTCTAAAGAAACAGACCTCAGAGTAAGCCAATTGCAAACATTAAATGAAGCATAAAAAAGAACCAATATTTTCTAGGCATTAAATAGAGAGGAACTTTAATTACAGTAAAATTCCAACTGTGAAATGTAGATCAAAGTCTTCTTTCAAACTAACCGTTTTGTCTTTGTGATCCAGACAATGTCAATTGATGAAACTAAACGTGAAAAGTAAATTATGAGTGTCACTTGAAAGCAGTCTCAAACTAGGATACCTTATTGAGGGTCTCCCTATGCATCGCACCTTGATTACAACCAAACCGAGCAGCAACCAACACCTGACGCAGTATTTCCGTCCACGTTAAAGGATTCAAGGATCTCTTCCAGACTTGAAGGACAGATTCTTTGTTCTCAAGCTATCATATGATAATATTAAATATCAGGACAAAAAGCTTTTATAAAATATAGAGTCAAAAGGTAATCTGTCCGATTGGTAAAAAGGTAATCTGAAATACACTACACTGAATGCTGCCTCTTTGCAAACATGCTTTCATTACATTTCATAAAAGTTATATCTCCACTGGGGAGCTGTCAATGTTTTATGACTATATAGCACTTCCTCAAATAAAAGTGTTTCACATCTTATTTGTCCCATAAAATGATAAGCCCTAAGCAAAAGTCTGGATATGCCATGGCTTCTAAAAAGTTCAGTGAATGGGATCTTTGCGAGTCTACTTAGATACCAGATCTCTGCTTTGATTTTGGCCCTAGCGCTTTTATAGGTTACATATTGAAAATGAAGACGTTCCATATCCACTATCCTTTAACATTGTAAAACAAACTTTTAACAAACAAAACAACTTTCAAATACTTCCACATAAGGATAAGATAAGAAATCCTGTTTAAACGTGCACTGAGTGCAAGGAGTGTTAGTTAATCTAATTTGAGTTGTTAATTCACACAATTTAAGCTTAGAGTTATTCCTAGGAAAATCTCATTAAATCCACAAAGTGCATCTTCCCATAAAAGATTCTTTAAAAACATTTACAAGCATGACAAACACATACAAGAGGCAATGCAGGTAGGGTTTAGGCACTCGAAATAACTCAACAGAAAGCATTTGTTTCATCGTCCACAATTGAATGATAGGTCACAGGTTTTCTGATTACAGACTTACCGAGTTAACTAGTACAAGGAACTTGGAAGACTTGCTCAAATGAGGTAGAAATCCACAGCTAAGTGCTGACTCGACATCACTTAAAAGAAGTTTGAGAATGGCCCAATGTACCTTTCCAAGTAGCAAGGAATCCTTAAAATACAGAAAAATATGAAATCAATTGCAGTCAGCATAAAAAAGGGCAAAAAAATAGCACTGGAAAAAGACAGGAAGATCTAAATAAATAAAGTTAAACCAAAAAGAATATTTAACCTTATCATGAAAAGCTTGAGCAAACTCATCAAGAGTGAAGGGACAGATATCTATTATCACAGCATAAGTATACAGGAAATGAAAGACCTGCCACATAAAAAAGTAGCATTTCAACAGAGGTTTCCCACAAAAGATGTAGTTAAGAATAGTATTAAAACAAAGAGCAAACATCATCGTATGCCAGCCTTGCAACACTAAATGTAAAAAGATAGATAGTTTCCTTTTCAAAGAGGATATTCAGAATGAGCACTCTATCACTTTTTCAAATAAACATTGATTGTAGAAAATGATAAGAAATTTCGAAATAGTATTTAGGCAGGCAGCTGACAGAATGAAGACACAACTTTGACGTGGACATTCTTAAACGACCATTGTAACCATCATTAATACATGCTTGTACGTTTGCTATTTCAGCTAAAACAAGAAGAAATACTGTTCAGTCGAAGTTTTGCCTTTTCTTTGGCATTTAAAATATGCCATACAAAAATATTGCTCAATAATCATAGCCATAGAACTTTTGTATCCTAATGTAATTGGTTTTCAGCAAATAAATTACTTCATTAGCAATTGCTCGGCTTCACAGTGCACTTCAGTGGATACCAGGCATTATGTTATAACCACAAAATAAAATCTCTATTCAATTAATAATCAAGTGCTAATAAAAAATCACATCCTGATTAGAAAAATCAAAGAGAAAAATATCACTTTGGTGAATATTAATATCTAAAATCCACACCGTGATTAGCTAACATCTCAGGACACAGCACAACATATCTCACATCTAAGAGTGCACAAAAAATATTCATTTCATCGAAGAAGTTATACCAAACCCACCTTAAAAAGTTCCTTGACAGTCTCTGGGGATGAGTCCCAAGGCTGTGTTTTGAATAGTTGTCTCATTTTCACAGAACTGGGAGGGAATGTAGGCAGCAAATCTGAGACATAACAAAGGTATATCACAATTAGCTACAACTTATACAGGCACCAACAAGAGATGACCACATCTGTTCCATAGAAAACCAACCTTTACAAAGTGAGCAACCATGTAGACCCTCTCTGGCAAAATGATTGCAGCATGTCACTGGGCTTGGTCCAGCCTGCAGCTCTCGCAACTCCAGCTCTTCATCATCGATCAGCATAGCAAGGTGGTTGAAATGCTCTTCAGATGTAGATTGCTCAAAAACAAGGTTGCACTTTATCTTACGACATTTCATTTGATTCCCTTCTTTTTCAGATAGCACCTGAGATAAAACAGAAACATGTATGAATCTTCTAAATTCACTAACACCAAATATCCATTTACATTTTCCTTTTACCTCTTTTCTCCTTATAGAATGCTTTCTCCTGTCCTTTAGTTTATTACCCTGTTTCTAAGACAGTAATTAACCATCAGTACCCCATCCAAAACAATACAATCTATGAATTAAATCAGTAAACTTGCTTAACTGCATAAATAAATTAAGGAACTACCATGTGGGATTTCTTTACTTACCGTCACAGGCACATGGCGTGGCTTTCTTTTCCGTACTGAAGATGTTTGAGTTAAAGAAGTTGATACTATAGATTCATCTCCATCATCAAAACTGATTCCAGTAGGCAAATTCCCACCATCAGGATTAGTAAGACGCCAAACGGTCATCAAACCCTTCCCAATACCATGTTTTGTAACTGGGGCAGTCTTCATAATACAGTCTGAGAGAATTGGTACTCCCTGCTTCAAAAGCTATCATTAAAAAGAATTATATATATAAAAAAATAAGTACAGATCTATTTAACGGATTTATATAAATAGAAGAACGACATATGGAGAAAAAAATCATAATAAAAAAAATATGTAAAAATAAAATTAGTAAAAAAATTGATAAAATAATTATACATAAAATTCCGTAACCATCTCCATAGCTATAATAAAAGCAAATTCCGTGTACCTTTTGTTTCTTAGCCACTCTTTGGTTTTCATGGAAAGCAGAGCGAGAGTTCCTTGAGCTAAACCCTACGCGATCATGAAGAAAATCTATAAATACAAAGTGTAGAGCCACTCAAACATAAAATAGATCACGCATAAATTGTCAACGAAGTCACATGAAAAAGGCAGCAAAAAGCTGCGAATGTCAACTCCACAAAGAACAAGCAATGATAATATACCCTGATCTTGCGATTTCTGAAAAAAAAAAACAGAAACAGAAAAATCATGATGACTGAAATGTGGTTCTTATCTTTGAAATTGTTCTTCCAATATTATTTTAGATCATTGACCAGCCTTTCAACAATTCTAGTTTTTTCAAGATGTAGTGCCAACCAGTGTGCCGGAAACAGGAAAGATATATAAGAATCCAAAATATTTTTAACATGATAATTAAAAAAAACATCTTTCATATTATAGCACCCTAAACACCATTGACTACACAAGTGAAGTGCAATAGTAAAGCTTATCTCAGGAAATACCGTGTCTTAAAAGAAAGTACAAAATCGATAAAATGATTAATGGAGAAGAAAGGCTATTACAAAGTCATAAAGTATCAGCCACAATGAATTGCTTTCTGAGCATTAAAGAAGAGTAATATGATGAAGAAGACCATAAGAATGTTTGAAGCATTTATAATACGCATAATACACTGTGAAGTGCATAGAACTATATAGTGTACCTTTCTCATTGAGAAATGCACTGGAAGGAAGAGAGTCAAATTCTGCACCTAGGGGAGGACCATCTTTACGAAATATCTTGGCCATTATGTACTCAGAAGAGAGTGAATTCTGAAGAAAATTTAGCAACTTCTTTCTCGGAAGATTCTTGTTCAAATGCCCTTGTTTACAACTCATCGGTGTATAGTTTAAGGAACCTAGTTTTACATTCTTTCCAGAAGCAGTAACTCCAAACCCACTTTTTCTACCACGTGTATGAATGTTTTTAACTGAAGCTGTGTGTGATGATACAATCTTTTTATTTGTCCCTTTTTCCCTCCTTCTCTTCTCAACAAACCACCCGCTTATCTGCTTGTACATCAATCCCAAATCAGCAGCATACTTTTCCAACACGCTCTGAGCAGGGTAGTTATCCTCTATTTTTCAACAATAAGTAACATAGTTAACACTGCTTCAATATTCTAGTTAGTAGACATTGTAGAAGTATCTTTACATCAGTTTAATTAGCAACCAAGAAGGGCGCTTCTCTTACATTGAAAACAGAGGTCAACATCAAGAAACACTATGTAGCACAAAATCTCTTAGAATGTTAAAAATAATTATAAGAATATACCTGAATACAACTTTTCAAGGACTTCAAGTTGATGAGGAGTTTTCCTTTTAATTTCCATTTCTTCCGGCTATATACAATTTTAATTTGAATTCCAAAAACTGAAATTAAAATGATAACAATAAATTCAGCAAGTGGCTACAAATAATCCAGAAAAAGAAATAAGTGTAAGAAAGATGGAACAAATGAAAAATAATGATATTTTGAACACTTTCAAAACATCTTCGTCTGTGGTTTGCTTGGATAGGTTGTTTCTACAAACAATTTGACTGCACTTTGCAATGATAAGTCATTCTCCAAACAACATTGTTCACTGAAGACGGGAAGATAAAGCAGCTTTCATTTAAATTATTCAGAATTATGGATTGTTTACTTTCATCTTTCATCTTCAAATTAGCTGTAGAACCATGCATACCAGGAGTGACTAATTTTGAATTAATAAATTCCATTCTCATTCGTCGTTCCAGAATATTCATTACCACCCCTTTCCTTTAATCTCCATTTCTGTTTGTTTATTTTTCATTAATTTCTTAAATAGTGAATAGGAAAGAACGAAGATTTAAGAATCAGAGTGTCTGTGTTTTGTTCACAGGATTGGTTTTGGTTGAAGAATCTCTTCGACAATCACAGTGAGTTGTCAAAGCAAAAACATGCAATCCAAATAAACTATAAATGATTCAAAAGATGAAAAAGAACAAAGAAAGAAGAAAAGTAACAATTAAAATTCAAAAGAACCTAGTTCAGCTCCCCCAGGCTCTATCAAAGGAAAACCATTTGATTCTCTTCCTTCGGATGCCCATTCCACCCCCTAAAAACTTCAAATCCGTCTCTAAAACGAAAACGAAAAGAAAAAACTTTAATGTTCAAGAAAGAAAATAATAAAGACATTCAAAAAAGACTAAATTCATCTTTTGGAAAATCAGAATAAGTAGCAGTAGTACTTAATTTAGACTCCCCGAACGACTTCGGTACACTTCTGGTTTATACAATCGAACTATAGATACTCCAAACATTGCCCACTCAGTATCTGAGTCGCTTCAGCAGGTAGAGATAGAGCGCGAGATAGAAGAGTAATGGATAATGAGGAATGGAAGGAGAAGTGTAGAGCGAGTGACAGGGAAGGAGACGAAGAGGTAGGGTTTTGGGTTTTACGCAAAATAAAAATAAAAATAAAAATAAAATAAAATAAAAAGTCACCCCCTTAAACCCCTTGTAGGCTTGTATCCCCACCCTAACGGACTAAAATATCTATTAAAATGGCAAAATTGAAATTCTAATTTTATTTTGGGGTAAAAGCTTAGTAGACTAAGTATTAGGGCTAACTTCTAAGCCTATTTTTGCATAAAATTTATTATCTTAGTTCCCATTAATTTAATTTGTTCTCATATTTTTTAAGAACCAACTAAGAGCTCCATAAATTAGTACTTACCATGAAATGAAATTGAAATTTTTAACGGCAAATGTGAGAGCGATGTTTACTCTTTTCATTTTTTATAATTAAATATTTTATTTATTAGTAAAAATTATTTAATAGTTGATTTGTTATTGATCTCATAGTTCAATGATTATTTTTGTTAATTTCTTTAATTTTAATTAGATTTTAAAATATCCATCTTGTCAATTTTCTTAATAATATGTTAACAAATATAAAGTAATTTTATTTTTACCTACATCAACATGCAATAAGCCGTTTCAGTGTAGCAGACGGAGAGACAGAAGCTACCATCCCCTCTACCCTCGGCACAGAGCTTCCATTGCGAGCGCCTTTCATCTGAATCGTAGTTACCCTTGGTTGATTCAAGACAAGCAATTAAAGCTACCGACTCTAGAACAGCAAAAACATGGCGAAAACCGATAAAATATTGTATTGGACTTAATTTTAATTATCATTTTTTTTAAATTTTCATTAATAAATTTAATAAAAATGCCACGTTGTATTATTTTTGCCACTCACTATGCCAAATCAGCAAAATATCCCATATCATCTTAATATTGTATATAATTTTATTTTTAAAAAAATAAAAAATGCATATATCATATTTTAAATAAACTAATTACTGCTTATATTACAAATGTTATTAGCTTTTACCAAAAGCCTAAAAGGCTAAAACAATAAAACTGAAATTACATTACACATTTTTTAATATACGCAAAATGGAGAAAATATCAAGCAATAATATGCTTTTCATAGAGTAATGTAAAATGTCCCGAGAAAAATAAAGTATACAAATAGAATTGTATATTTTTAGAATATTAATAAATAAATAAAAATTAGCCATGGTAAAAATATTAGTATATAATATTAACATTAGTAATTTTAATAAATTGTATCAACCCACATAATATTATTATGAAACATTTAATCAATAAAATGCAACAAGTAGCCTAATATATTAATTTGACATTTTATTAATTTATGCCAATAATAACGTCATTACCATAGGAAGGTGGGACTGGGAGCCATGTCAAGTTGGCACAGGTCACCACAAATTAATCATTAAGTAATACTTTCCAAGTGATGCACTAAAAAATAAAGAACAAATAGTCTTGTGCTAACACACACACAAAGGGGTGCTCAAAATCGATTTTGGATCGATTGTAATATAAAGTAAACCGAACTAGTCGATTTCGGTTTAAAAATTTTAAAACCTATACCGATTTTTTATTTTGGGGTAACCAAATTGGATCCAGAACCAATATTTCGATTCGTTTCGATTTATGTTTTATTTTTTTTCATATATATATATATATATATAGAGAAATAGAGACTGAATCTGGAATATTTTCATTTTTTTGCAAAACCAAACCCGACAAATGAATCAATGCACTCTAACATGAAAAGAGAGCTATCCTCTCAGACCTCTCCTCTTCCCAGACAGTAAAATTTAGCCACAAATGAAAAATTCAAACCACATAAAATTTAGCCAGACAAAAAAATAAAGAGAGAGCTATCCTCTCGGACCTCCCCTCTTCCCAGCAAACAAAGAACAGCAAAGTAACCAGTTATGATGCAAAGAACAGCAAAGTTGGTGCAAAAAACTAATCTGAAAATTTATGATGGTGCAACGATCAGCAAAATTGATCTATAGAAAACTAACCACTTACCCAATATTGATCAACGAGCTCGACTGCACACTCAGATTGAAGCGGCAGTTGTAGTCTGGATTGCTGGAGCCTAGAGATGCTAAGACGAAACAAACATGAACGAAAACCTGAACTGCCTGCAAAGGAACAAAATGCATATTGGGTACCTTTGTTTCAATAGAGGAACGAAAACAAAACAGGCCGAGCAGTAGGCTGAGGAACCAAATTCGTCCCTTTGTTTCAACCGGAGGAACGAAAACAAAACAGGGTACTGGGTAGGAGCAGTCAGCCGACTCAGCCGAGGAACAGAGAGAGATGAGAGACTCGAACTCTAAAGGCTGAAGTCGGACTCGGAACGAGAAGGCTGAAGTCGAACTCGGAACGAGAAGACTGAAGAGGAAGTGAAGAGTGAAGACGGACCTAAGGAGTGAGGAGGCTGAGGCTGAACAAAAACAAAAAGCCCTAAAATTGAAGGTGAAGCCGTGAAGGACATCTAATCTACAGCCAGGGCCAGCGGTTTCGGTTTTGCCGGTTTTGAGAAATCAAAACCACAAACTAAACCGGCAATATCCGGTTCATAAAATTTTAATCCAAAAATCAATTTTTCTTTCACAAAAACCGAACCTATCAGACCAAATTTTGCCGGTTTGGGTTCAGATAGGCGGTTTGGTTTCAGTTTGAACACCCCTACACACAAATAGTTTTGGGCTAACACCCACACACACAGGCGCTACTTTCCAAGTGATGCACTAAAAAGTAAAGTACAAATAATCTTGGGCTAACACACACACATTGTTTTGGGCTAACACCCACACACACATGCGCGCGCGCGCACACAGAGGGCTAGATTCTGTCCACACACAGGCACACACAAAGGGCTAGATTCTGCCCACACATCGTCGGAGAACCTACCCCAAAAAAAATAGAAGTAGATGAAGTAAAATATAGAATCAGCACTAAGCACATGTCTTGGAGACATTATTCCATGATATAATCAAATGGTACTAAAGCCATAGTATCTTAACATTCCCCCGTGTCGACCAATTTATCTATTAATTCCACCACAAATTTTATTCTAATCAAATTCAAGTATCAAAACAGATATTCAAACTGGTATCATGATAAATTATCAATAATTTCAAAAAATAATTTTAATTCAATCATTGGTATCATATCTTAACGTAAAACAAAGGAGACTAGTGGTGGTAGCAAAGACAAAAAAATGCCGATAGGAGACTAGAAAATGCTATTTATTTTCACCTTGTAATATTGTAATCAAAATCACAACTTCCACGCCTCCAAACGGAAACAGAGGAATTACCCTTTCAAATCAGGGACGATTGGCACTGTGTTGCATCCACTTGATTTACAACAATGGTGATCAAGCGGGTATTACCAACAAAATGTTTTATTATCTAACTCACAGTGCAGGCTAGGCTAGAAAAATCATGGAAAAAGAATTATAAGGATCTTAGATTTCACCTCATACTACTGTGCAGAAACAAGACAGGAAAGATGAACAATGAAGCGGAAGCTATGTGCCTTGAATAGCTCCTCTTTGACTTTCGCTTTACCGATATCCTTGATTGTATGGCCTCACCAATCTGCACAAACTACAGGTACAAAAGTTGAGTAAACACTTTTATGTCATGTGACAACTCACTTTAATCATTCTAGCAAACTTGAGCAGAATATACTGAAAAATCGAGTTGCTTTTCCAAGTGATCCTACTTTGTTTAAAAGTAATTTGAGATTTGAAACCCGACCTTCTGTATTTCACTTAAATTATTTCTTTCAAACTTACTTCTAGATAAACAATTTGCCATCCAATGAGAACATACCTTGTATTTTAGACTGCACAAGACTGATATCATCCAGTGAAAGTTATGTTGTAGGGCGAGTCATTGTAGATAAACCACGTCCCACGGGAACAACACCTTGGATGCCTTCATCGGATGATTCTTCTTCTGATGAAACTACACAGAAATTTCATAAGACGAGTCTCAAAACCAATACAAGGAGACATCAAATGTTAATAAAATACATAAATAATCAAAAAAGGGTTTCCACTTCAGGTTTAAGGGAATCAGATGAAAATGGGTAATTCGATAACTAGAGAGGCTTTTGTATTTGTCACATCAACGAGCACTGGGTGATAAAACTAATGGAAAATTAGTCCAAGTTAAAATCAGTTTAAAATGGAGTTCAAAATATTTCATATCCCCGCGTAACTCATAACTCAACAATTACACATCCAAACTGGAGACTATAGACAGCAGTTTCTGAATTTTCAACGCTGGTAAAGAACTAAGATTGCAACCTGAAGAGTTCTTAGCACATATGTACTTACCCATAGTCTCTTCACCAGCCTGAGACCCTGCTATTCCAATACATGCATATAAAGAATTTTCATCCACTTTCAACTGCTGATAAGCAATATATATATCATCGATGGTAGCAGCTTCATAGAGCGATGTTAGATCTTTAATGCATGATATGTCCTGTCCCCACAAATATAAAAATTTTTAAAGTAGTTGCATCAACCATTCTGCATTGCATGTTGAATTATATCCTGCTTTCAGAAAATAAATAAACTACTAGAACAGGATAATGTAGATCTAAAATTTTGATGTTACCTTCCTTGGAACAGAAGAAGCTTGTAAGTGAGCCAACAATCCGAGCCAATAGGCATTTGATTTAATTTCGGCTTCATGTCGCATCAAGAGTGTTCGCTTTGCCTGCCATTCCAAAATCATGAAAAAAAAAGAAAGAAATGGAACATAAAAATTACTGTCAAAGAAGAATTCGATGATACTACAAGAAGCAAGAAAAAGGAAAAGGAGAAACAAGAATTATACAAAAGTAAAAAATAAATAAAACTTAACCACATACATTCATCTTTTTTTTTCTTTTTCTTTTTTACTTCAAGATTGGTACAATTATTAAAACAAATGGAAATACATAAAATTGTAAGTGAACCAACAATCTTGTCTTGTGAAAAATGGAACCATGGACCTTATCGAAAAATCTTATAAGAGATTTGTAAGCACCTCGATAATAAAAAATGGTAAAAGATTAATCGATCAATATGAATGTTTCCCAACATTTTCCCTCACAGACCTGACAAATGTTTTACTATTGGTTCAAGTAGTTGTACAACTTCTTACCCTGTCTAACTCCCTCTGGGCAATTTTGTTGCTATGCAAACCCCTAAGTACATTCTTGCATGCATCAACAGCTTTATACACCTGAGCAGGAAAATAGAATATTTCTTGATCGCTAACAATTTTAAGAAATGAAATAGGGTGAGCAAGGACATTGACTCCTCACCTTGCCTGGAGTTGATGTCACAGATACCACATACCACCCAAGCTTAAGCCTATCAAATAGATTTAATTCGAATGACACATCATATGTCAATCCAAGAGAATCTCGCACACTTGTAAAAAGCCTGTACACAAATCATGAGCGTTATCTACTGCTTAATAAATTATTTCCAGATTCGGGGCCAAACAAAGACATTAAGACAAAAAAAATTATGGTCAGCTCAATAAAGTCACTGTTGCACAGAAGCTAAGTGTTGATTTATTGGTAACAAAAAGACATTTTACACAATGACATTGAATCCAAATTTAAATTTCCAGTTCCTTTACTAGAATAAGAGTTTGAACGAACTGGTTGTTTTGGAATGTGATGCCACAGAACACCGTGCCACTATAATTATACCCTTGTATATGCTAACACAAGGGTAGAATTATAGTGGCACGGAGTTCAGTGGCATCGCATTCCAAAGCAACCAGTTCCTTCAAACTCTTATTCTAGTAAAGGAACTAGAAATTTAACTTTGAATTCAATGTCATTGTGTAAAATGTCTTTTTATTACCAATAAATCAAATGAGCAAGAAATATTTTAACATCTACAGATTTGGTGTAATGTCCTCTAATGCTTCCAATACAATATTGTCCGTTTTGGGACAAAATCCGCACAATTTTGTTCTTGGAGTTAGTCCAAAACACGTTATACCAAGTAAAAAGGGAAACTCTACTTATAAACTATACATTTTCTACTCTCCCAAGCAATATGGGATTGTACACCCCCACTAATATGGGTCGAACCACACCTAAAGCTTTTTCTGTATTCACAGAGCGGGTTGCCACAATTTCCTCCTCTTAGGGACCCGACGTCCTTATCAGTCACACTTCCGATTGGGATTTCATACTGATATTATTTGTAACGTCCCACAGTGCTCCCCGTATAATATTATCTGCTTTGGGTCAAAGCCCACACGGTTTTGTTCTTGGAGTTAGCCCAAAACGCGTTGTACTAATTAGGAAAGGAAACCCTACTTATAAACCATGTATTTTCTAATCTCTCAAATGATATGAGATTGTGCACTCATACTGATATAGGTCAGACTTATACCTAAGCCTTTCCTGACCTTCACAGGGCGGGTTGCCACATTTGGAAATGAAGAAAATTTTTATATATTAACTGTGAAAATTCTCATAGCATTTTGTTCATCAATTGATTGCACATGCTTCCAGGAAACAATGTATAGAGAAGAATGAAAATCTACCTAGAATTAATGATCTCAGCCAGCAGCCCCATTGTGATGCCATAGAAAAGTGGATGGCCACGAAGCTTAGTTTGCATATTTTTCTCCAAAACCACACCCAATTCCTCAGATTCCGATTTGGCATCTATTTATGTCCATCAAAGTTCAATCAATATCAGAAAAAACCAATGTGAAACTCTCAAATTACATTTAGACAACCAGAACGAACCATCTCCGGTTGAACTATAAGACTGTGATTCAAAGAGATCTTCTCCATCAACTGTGCAACCCCAGCGGTTGGGTGCAGGGCCTGCAATGTATGCACATGCTCTTTCATCTGTGTCCTTTAAGAATACCTGACAAAAAAACCCAAGTGAATGTAGTTTATAATTTGAGAAACTACAATGATCAGTAAAGTATATGAAAGTCTACCAAGAAAAATGTGGAAAACCTAAATCTTGATATCTTAGAGTTTGAGGAACAAAAGGTAAGGAAAATGAAAATAAAGCCGATTGTTTACACACAGTACTACTATTATTTTCATTTTGAAATGAACCAATAGACAGCTGGAAAGATATAACTATGTAGAGAGAAACTATGAAAATGCATTTGAACTGTCATGTTTTGAAATTTTTCCTCACTTGTTGAAACTGAAAATCAGATGGTGATGGTCGAAACAAGATTGAAGCAGCCTCATGCTGCCTATTCATATCTCTTGTTGCTCTAACAGTTCCCAGGTAATCAAGGATACAAGACTCGATTTCTTGTTCAGTAAAGTCGCCAACAATAGTTACCTAAAGAAAGAACACTGTTTTAGCAAGATTAAAAATGGCATGCCGAGATTTGCAAGTTCATGGAAAAAAGATATACTTGTCTCAACCAATACCTCCATGTTATTTCCAACAAATTGATTCATAACTGCATCTTTTACAGATTCCAATGTTAAATCCTGGAGAGATTGAGGTGTAGGCTCAACAAATCGCTCATCCCCATCCAACATGGCTAACATGAGTTTATGAGCAGTTGATCGCTCCAGGCTTTTCGGAATAGACCGGTAATAAGATAAATACAACTGCTTTGCTCTATCAAAAGCATCTTCCAACCAAACGCTATGCTGCAAATCAGAATTCATCAATCTAATTAGTGTAGTATCTTACCTTAATCAAGTACTAAGGAAAACAATTGTACTGTCTGTTTGAATATATTTTTGTACAAGTATTTTGCAAATAAAATATAAACAAATAACCCTAAAGGATGGATGTATTATTTAGAAGGGACTGTTTCAATCATGCCCAGACTATTTCTTTCTTAATAATAGTAGTAATAATAATAATAATAAAATAAGCATATATTAATGTATTTGCTTCTTAATTTTTTGAAACTTGGTCGTCGTTATGGCCATATGGTACACCATGTGTTGGTGCTTAGGCTTCTATAACAAGACAAGTGGATGTTATAAACAAGAAACTAAATCGTATTGAGTATAACGGAGACTAACAAAAATTAAATTAAAATCAAGTACCACACCCATAAATAAGAAAATCAAAAATAGATTGGAAAGATTCAAATAGATTTCAAAGGAGCAAAAGAATTGCATTAATAATGGTTCTTCTCTGTTCCCACGATTCCCCAGGGTTGGCCACCTGGCTGACTCTTACTCAAGTAACCAAGGGAATATCTACTTCAAGAAGGCAGTCGACCATGAGCCAAGTGAACTCTATGTCTATCACGAACATATGAAAAACTCAAAAAACACGAAAATATGTGCTCTTGTTACTTGATTAAATTAGAAAATTCGAAGAATAGATGAATTTACAGGCTCAAAGAACATCTATGTTTATAGGCTACAACCTTATCCACAAAAATATGCATTCTCTTCAACCTTAGTTATCATAAATTTGCTATTAGTATACATTGCCAAATCAATCCACTAATGTTAAGAAAAGCAGCTATTGGATTTGTGATACTTATCAAAACATAGGGGCTAGCCCACAGAAGAAGTCAACAACCAAATTAAAACGAAATATCATTCAATGCAGAAGTTAGAGAATACTTAAAAAAAAAACCAAACCATAAACCATTATTTAACAAACCTCTAGAAAAATTAGAAAATCCATCACAGTAACAAAGACTTTAATTAAGATGAACATAAAAGTCGGACTACACATCATGTTTTAATTTTCATGGCCATTTTATGAGCTTGTTTAGCCAGCATCAATGGAATCAATAACCACACATAAACCATGGGCTTGACTTTCAGATAATTTCTGTTTCTTAAAATGGAATCAAAACAATCATTGCTGACAATTTTACCTCAAGAACCATGTGAAGTAATTGAAAAGCTGCTCGCATTCCATTATCTCTAAGAGTAAAACGAAACTCCATAGCAATAAATTCTTCCGTGGATTCCAATGAACAATTAATTAGGTGGTTCACGCAAAAAAGTTCTACCTGAAGCATGTTACAATTTACCTCAGTAGATGAGAGACACAATTGGTGTAAAGATCAGTCCTAACAATAAAATTTAAGTTTTGCACCTGTTCACGGGAAAAGTTTCCAACACGGCCTCCTTCACTGAGAGTTCGAACACCCACCACAACAGCTCCTCTTGCATCCAAACTTTCAGCTGCTCGCCCTCCACCAACTATAAGCCGCATTACACCTCCCCGAGCTTCACTTTTTGAAATCTGGAGCAACAAGGGTAAAGAGGTTTGGATGCAAACACAATCCACAATAGGATTGGTAAAAATCAATATATAAATCAAAGGTCCTATTATCATAAGGTAACAACACAAAACAATTGTACATCTGCAGTGACACATCTTTTTTTTTTTTTCTTTTTGATAATAAACAAATTTCGTTTAGAAAAAAATATACAAAGTCACAAAAGGAAAAAAAAAAATCTTTCCTTACAAAGATCCCAAGAACTGAGAGGAAAATAATCTCTCCAATTGGAAAGAATAACACTAAAAGGATAACTCCTAAAAACTTAAAACTACAAGTTTATTAAGCAATAAAAAAATTAATGTTATCTCATAAATCACTTTTTGAAAATTTATTTCTAAATATAATCTCATTGCGATGAATCTAAATAGTAACAACAAATAGCTAAAATATCGAGTCTCCTAATTAAAAAAACACTTCTTATATCTCATGTCCATAATAGAAACATTATTAATGATGCTTCCAATACCCAGGTAAACGCGCATTGACCAGTTGAAAGACGAAAAGAATCGCACTCACAATCATTTAGTCATCTCACGTCAGATCATGATACACGTCTATTAAAGCATGAAGTTTAAGGAGATAAAAGTTTTTATTAAGAGCTAGAAAAGGATTACAAGACAATAAGTGAAAAGTTCAAGAAGTTGACCAAAAGTAGCACAGGGGCATGACTTGACAATAAGTCCTTCAATGTGCATGTCTTCTTTAGAATAGGAAATACTGATTTTCTGTTAATAAGGAGTTCTAAACATAAATACTTATCTTGACAAGTCGTTTAATCTCCATGTCTCCTTTAGAATAGGAAATAGTGATTTAATTTCTCTTAGTAGCGAGTTCAAAACATAAAGACTTATCTTGCAGAATTATTGAGTGGCAAACTAGTTTATGTGGTTAGAGAAATTCAAGAACATGCCATGTCATTTACATTTCATGTTTTATGAGATGAAGTGAAACATTTCATAGCAAAACAGTCTTCAATCACAAGATACTATATGCACGACCCCCTCTTCTTAGTCCTTTCTGATTGGAAGGTAACACCAAAGGATTAATAACTTTTTCTTACCGTAAATGGACTCTTTTCCTCTCTTGTAACTTCCCTCGTCAGACTTCTTTGTTTCTCATCAAATATTATACATATACGAAAAATAAGTGTGGAATATACGAAGTTGTAAAGCCTAATATCAACAACTAAATTAAATTGATGTTCAAACAACAAAAAGGTATACCTTATAATTAACGGGAATTCCATTTGAAAGACGACGTTGAATGATTCCAGTTTCCTCGTCGTGAAGTTTTATGTCTTTCATTTGAGGACTGATGGGTATAAATTTAGGCCTACGTTGAAGCCTCAACTCCTCTACGCTTGATGAAGATATCAATTCTTTTGGTACCTCAAGCTGCAAACAAGAGAAGAACCAACCTAGCATAATAATATCAGTCAAATCTAACAAACAGCATGATTTCAAGCGGACTAAAAAACAAAACCTCGGGCTCAGCTTCAATAGGTTGCTCCAATCCTGCTTTAATAGCCATTGTAATCTCCATTGGGGATATCTTGAACTCTGTTTCAACCAATCCATCCACGTGAACTTTCTTAGGAACACAAGCAACAACTGCAGCAGGAAGGGGCGCAGTAGGTTTTCCATAATCAGAGATATACTCTAGAACCTTGGCCCCAACAGAGTTTACCTAACCGCAAAAAAGAGTAAGAAAGTTAGAGATATAATGAGTGTACAACAAAAAATTTGGAGTTCGGTATAGCAGTACAAGAACTATAAAACACAAAACAAACATTCACCAGCTATAGCAAATCCAAACACTAGATTAACATCCATGATTGGCTAGAGACATGTGAACTGAAAAGATATTTCAATAGTAATTATTAAGCTGTTGAGGCAGGATTAGTCCATTACTTCTTCAAGAGTAACTGTTCCAGCGATAGAAACTAAACAGTCATATCCTTGTCTCTGATCCATAACTGTGTGCCCCAGTGCATCTGACTCCATTATAAAGTCCAAATTATCAACAGAAGACACATTATCAATCATGGCAGCTAGGTGTTCACTGTCTTTCAAAAGTGCATCCATATAGCGAGTTAATTCACCCTTGGTGACACCAAACTCTTTGAGTCTTCGAACCTGTTCCATACTCGTGTTAGACTGGAGAAACAACAAAATACATGACAGGAAAAGCTTAGATCTTAAAATTTTGATATAAGGCTTAAAAACACACGTTTCATCACATAGAAGCAAACTCAGGTTGCAGATATGTTTGCATGAACCAATAAGCTGCATGTTACTTGAATTTCCATTGATAAGTTACTACAATATTTTTTTGCATATGTTTTAAGTCAATGAATTGAGTAAATACATTTCTATTCTCTCAAACAGGAATAACAAAACGAATAAATGAATGTTTTGAGTACATTCTGAAAATGATGATTCAAATGAATGTGCATTGTACATGAGATCAAATCTCTTTCCCATTGATGGTGTCCTAAGAAAAAGACACAAACCTCTTGAACAGCAACTTTAATTGCACTCTGCCAATTTTTAGGTTCAGCAGTTACGGTTAGAGTGGTGACAGTGCATCCCTCCCTTCCAGAATCACTGTGATCCAATTCAATTGAAGTGAATGGTGGATTTGAACTCTGAAACACCCATTGCATTAGCAAAATGAATAGCAACATGACAAAGGTGAGGTAAACAAACTAAACTTTGGTATTTTAATCAAGAACGAAAAGAAAAATTGACAAAACTCCTACGTGTACCTTGTATCTTGTATTTATCCGGAAATGCAACGCTGAAAGAAATATTCTCTTCATTAGAACATTACGCAGATCACCAAATGTTCGAACCTGGTTTACAGGAATCTGCAATAATTTCAAGAGCGAAAGTAAACACTGGTTAACGTATTAAGTTCCTCGTCATGCACTAGGCCTATCTTCACAATTATAAGGTACAAGAAGACAACTTATAAATTGTACAAATTTAGAAAATGCCTGCGTTTTCAACAAAAACCTTTTTCTTGGTTCTTTATAACTAGAAAGAGAGTCACTATTTGATTGTACTTCTTTTCTCCCACTTGGAGAACTTTCACCATCTTGGTAGCCTTTTATCCATAATATGGGTATATGTTTCTTATAAAATAAAATTTAAAAACACAAGAATGATTTTATGTAAAAGTTAATTCAGGGTATAACTTTTAAAAGAATAAAATAACCTACTATTTCAACAACATAAGAACCTAAACAGAGACTTGAAGGCTTGAGTTACATCTGAACCATAGGATCAAGAAAATTACATTATGCTTATATAAGAGAGTCATATTGGGATAGAGAAGAAAGAGAGAGTTTCTATCATTTAAAGCATAAATGCTAATTTAAAAGCAATAACCGACAATAAACCATGATATAGGTAAGCAGAACGTGGATAATTGCAGTCAACTTAATGGAAATACAATGATATTACCCAAAAACAAGGAACGGATTGACTGCACTCGAGCACTTCCTTTCCAAATAGTTTGTACTACCTCAAATTTATTCAACATTGACCCAATGCCAGATGGAGCGATGTTTGACATTAACCTTTTCAAATGAATACCAAAAATTACTTAATTGTTAATTAGTTCAGCCCTTTCTATCACTTCCCCTCTCAAGCCAGTTAGTTTATATATCATTTTTAGAAGTTTCTTCACAAGAATTAGGATGATTTCTGTTCAGTCGATACTAGTTACCAATAAACAAGTGAGGGATAGTCCTTTGTCTTCTCTATTTCCCTCCGTTTAAAGCATGATTACAATTTTATGACCAGAAATTCTGATTGTGCAAATTGATATGCTACTCGAGGCATATCTCCACTCCATTTAACAAGCGCAGGTCCTTATAGAAACTTGTTCTGTACCCTAAAACTAAAACTGAAGCATATTGCCTATACACATTTAGAAGTACGACCTCAAGTCCTCAGGGCATAAAATACAGCAAAGGTTCCATGAAACAACGATGGTCAATAAAAAATCCATATAAATGCAAATAAAAAAATGAAAGAACGTAATTTATACATACCTTGCAAAACATATTAATTGAGAAATTTTGGAGCAGTTCATGCTGAAAAATCTGTGGAGGCGTTACATCTACATTGATCCCAGGCAGTGACCAATTATGCTTCACAGGAGGACGGACTGCATGTCTTTCCTTCTTAATAATCTTGGATTGCTCTAGTGCATTGGACGATCTGTCATTTGATAAACTTCCAGACAGCCCAGCTGAGAGTTTAGGAACAAGGAAGCTTGCCATTGCACCAAATGCACTAGGATTAGGTGCACTAACTGTTTCATTGTCTGCCCCAGCATCACCAAAAACTGCCTGAAACAAAAAATATAATTATGGTCAACGCCCTGCAACTGAACCCAATAGTTAAATGTCTTAGAGAAAGACATTTTGGCAAAAAATGAAGTAACAAACGTGTGCCTACTTCAATTTGGTTAACAATCTTTGAGATGTTATCAATATCTCCAACAATGTACAAGGTTGCATTTGCAGGGAAATACCATCGCTCATGAAACTTCCTTATTTTATCAGCATCCCATTTCTTAATCTGCTCCTCTAATCCAATAGGGAACCGTTTGCTCAGCTTATTTTCAGAATGCAAATGTTGCAACAACTGTACACAAGAGATATTCAGCACAAAATATTACCGGATAGTATAATTATCCATAGAAGCTAAACAGTACATGTCATACCTGACAATCAACACGATACTCTATGGTATTCATCATTTGTAGTTCTGAGAGTATGGCCCGCCTTTCTTTTTCAACTCGAGAAGCAAGGAACTTAGGGTGGAAAGCAATCTGTACAAATAAGATATGCATGGATGATACGTCATAATCCCCCTCAACCATTTTTTTAATTTTTTACTTTTTTTAGTACTTTATATTCATTTCAAACAATGCAATCATCATAATAATGGGGAGAAAACTAGAGTAAATTTCAATGAATAATGAAAAGGAAGAAAAAAAATTACTTTCACAAAACAAGATGGAAAAGAAGAAATAAAGACCAGAGAGTTTGTAGAAAAATGAGAGGATTGGGAATATGGAAGCCTTATTGGTCACTTTTGAAACATAAGAGACATTTGGATATGTGATGAATTAGAATATTATAGATTATACCTTGTGTAATATTTATCAGTATCTCATTAATTAAGTATTTATTATCTTTATCCCCTGGTTTTTCTATTTTAAAGATAATTTCAGTATTTATTAGCTTCCTCATTATGTGAAATTCCAGATTTAAAATTAGACGTTATGTTGTTAGTCAGACTTCATTGAATTGATAATATTATTATTTCCTTATAACATTGCCTCTGCTATTTCATCTAATTCTCCTTAAATTACTTTATTTCCCCATCTCTCTACTCTTTCAATTCTCCAGAATATTCCTCTTTCTGATAACTCCTGCGTCAGTTAGTATCAGAGGTAGCAACATCTTGTTTCACAGAGCTACAACCTTTACCAAATACCAAAGCTACCTTTTCGGTTTCCCTAGCTCCTCTATTTTGCCTCTACAAACAAAATCACGCTTCCCTCCAGCATTAGAGAGATTTTAAGGCTGTAAATTGCAATATGGAATAGTTTGGCTGAAAAGGAATCACAGAAACTGAACCCGATTTCCAATAATAGAAATACCATTTGATTGATTCTTCAAATTAGGATAATATCAGAAGATTATAATTAGCTGTATATTGCTTTCGTTTGTAATTAGTTTCTGTTCCTGCATATACTCTTGACAAATTATTACGGCTTGTATGTTCCCAAGAAATAGATATGATATGGCATAGTTCCAATTCTCTTCGAAGTTACATCACAGAAAGAAATATATGGTTATTAGATCAATCCACAAATTCATACAACCATACCTCATTCAAAGCATCAAGAACAGATGGAAGTAGATCTCCATCAGAGTCCTGACAAACAACATTGAGATATAGTCAACACGTGGGTGGATAAGATATATACGGTTGTAGGCAAAGCAATAACTCATAAAAAGTAAAGGGCTTACGTGAAGTAAAAAGAAGTCAAAAAAAATATGACAAACCACCATTACATGCGAATTTGTCTTAATAATCTTAGGAAAACAAAACAGGAGCATTTCATTGATGTAGACAGAAAAAAAATCTAGCTGCTATGTTTTTCTTTTTTACAAGAAATGAGGTTTATTGATAGGAAGAAATTACAAAAAAAGAAAGAGGAAAGAAAAAGTGCAAAGGGGAGCACTTAACTTCCATCAATTTCTCCAATTAGAGAGAACCAAACTTAGATAATTCCTAAAAAACTTAGAAAGCCCAATTAGCAATAGTGAAATTAATATGATTTATGTAATTTCACGAAAAATACCACAAGTAGAAAAATATGCACAAATCACTATGCAAATTTTCTTAATAATATGAGGAAAACAAATTAGAGAGCTTCTCATCTGTCTGCACAGCAAAAAGATTTGGCCGTTATGTAGTCTCATGTAAAATGCCACAGTAAAACTAGTTTTCTAAGGCAATAAAGTAAAATTTGACAGGAACAAGCCTCCAAAAGTTGAAATTTGAGACTGTTGTCAAGCAACTGGTCAGCAGCTTCTTTGGCCAATAAAAACAAAACTAAGAAATTCAACTGACTATCCACAGAGCTTTTTAGGAAATCAATACAAATAATTTATAGAGAAGACACAATTTTCTAAATAACAAGCATTATTAGCAATCCAAAAATTGAGCAAACAAAAAGCACACTATCATAGCAACACATTAAAAAGAGTAACTTCATATTTACATCTTGAACTTAAATTCAGGTTGTGAGAATATGTATTAATTTAAAAATTACAACTCAGAATAATGATTTGACATCTATCAAATTAGAGAAGGTAATCACAGATAACCTTGTGTTAATAGAGTGTACAAAATATAGGTTCATAAATTAATGAAGCATACAGTGAAATGACAAACCTTTGTACTAGTTGGTGAATGAATGTGAAACACTGTATGGTGGAAATCTGTGTAGGCATTAGATCGTGCACCTGTGCCAAGAAGTTTCTCCCGTTTCTTACTTCCAAGGAAGGCAACATGTTCAATCATGTGTGCAATTCCTTGCTCATCCTCTTCCTCATCAATAGACCCCACATGAACTTCCATGTGCGCTTCAAACCTAAAAAGAAACAATATTTTAATATAAAAGAAAGAATGGGAAATAATAATTCATCTCCGCGATAAGGAACACTATAATCCACGTAGAACGTAAAAGCAAAAAATCCTTTTAGTACTCTGATGTAATCAAGAATGAAAAGTTTTCATGAAATGAGATTCAAATTTGGGAATTCATGATCGACTTAATATAACATAATGGCAGAAACAAGAAGTATTTCCAATCAATAAAAATTATACAAGAAAAAGGTTAGAATACTAAAACAAGCATGTGAGTTTACAATGATTTGTTGCACAAACATCAATATGACGAGAGGATCAAAATCTATTCATATCCAGACACATACCTGTTTGGGGGAACTTTATTTGGCAGAATCAGATATCGCAACCCATTTTTCAGCTTTCCTCTATACAGCTTTGGGTGAGAGGGAAGCTCTGAACTTAGAAATCCCAATAATTCTGCTTGTTCTACTTCATAGAACGACAAGTCTAAATCTTGTTTCTCCAAACTGCCTGGCCAGGATGTGCTTGCAGCATGAGGTTCATCCGGACCCACAGTTGCACAAAAAACATGTTTATCTTTCACCTGCAAATTTCGTGGAGTGCGATTACAAGTGCAAACTTGGGACTTCCTCAGTATTGAGTAAGCAATTACATGTATAAGCTTGACTAAACTTCCAACAAAAACAATATATCTAAAAAAGCATAACTTTCTTTTTATGTAAAATAATAATGGATAATACAAGATTTACACTTTAATATTCCACTCTTACATGATGTTTACATGTCGTTCGTTGATTCGTGCAACTGACCTCTTATTTCAACTTTTTATACTTCATCATAATTATTTTACTAATCAATTAACCACACATCAAAACATAATATTATTCATTCTTATAGATTAAAATATAAACTTAGTAATTTCAAACTACTATTTAATCAAAAGATTCACTTATTTTTTATTGAAATTTCAGAAGAACTACTATTTAATTAAAAGATTCACTTATTTTTTATTGAAATTTCAGAAGAATTTGAAATTGTTCGAATTGTAGAATCGTCAACTACTGACATTGGAGGAGTATAAAATCATAGTATACACCTATCAACACTCTACAATAATTATATCAAGGAATGAGAATACAGGATAAACTCCTGATGGATATTCATAAACAACTAAATGTCGCATCAGTTACCAAAGCAAAATAGAAGGTAATGTAGCATAATAAATTAAATAGCTCCGGATGTAAACCACCATACTATGGATTTAATCTGAAAGTAGTGTAAGTTCATTAAAGGAATGATGAGCTTAATAGTTAACAGACTCACAACTTTTGTGTGTAATGATAGGATTATTGTTAAAATAGATGATTCTCTAACTGTTAAGAGAATATCATCTGTATCATAGTAAATAATATACATACAAAAGGAAATAGCAAATATCATACCAAAAAATTTTAAAGTCCTTACAAAAGCATAATTCTTGGGTAAGATACTTACAAAAGTATTAACACCATGCTTGTATAAACCAAAAGTAGATTTGTCAAAAAAGACACTAGAAGTGGGTCTTTTAGCAATGGGACAGAAGCTTCGGTAGTTAAGCGAGCATGAGATGCCGTTCTTCGTTCTCACAAAAGGCGCCTCCTCAGACACTGACTTTCCAACTATGGAAGAATATTGTTTCCAAGCATTACTATTCTTTCTAAGAAGCATGGAACCATTGAAGTGAACTTCACGGGAGTGCCTTACAACATTTAGATAAAATATAAATATTACAGCTGAAATAATACATATATATTAAATATAATCATAGATGTAACCATGTGCTTGACAAAATATGCAACTTATTAAAATCCTTGCAACAAATGAGGACTAAAAGAATAGTGTTGAACAGTGGAACACCACAGAAAAGAGCCATAGAACACACTAAAATTAATGATTTATGTATTTAAGGGAATTATTGTTGTTAAATTGAAATAAACCAAAAAGAAAAGCTTAAAATCCAAAGATTTAAAAGTATAATCCAATCTACTTATCTACTGATGAAATGAATCACAAAACATTACAATTGAAAGATTGATCATAGAAAATCCTTTAATTCATCCTGATCACAAAAGGTAGGTGCTCTGTCAATTCTCCAAAATAGAAAATATAGCTCATTTGACATATGTAGAATCCATGCAATGGTTTTTAGTACACTCCTATCACACAAATTAATGAAACAAATTAAGGAAGACCCCTCGGCAAGAAATCAAAAAATAGATCATAAAAAAAAATAAATAAATAAGTTTTGATATGAAGCTACTGACACCTTTTTCTCAGAGACTCTCCCACACCAATCTCTATGTATCCACTTCAAAAATATTTATCATCCTCCAAATCTCGTTAAGCAAGAAATGTCAGATGAAGGAGGTTAGTTTGTCACAAGTCACAACTTTCTAGCTCTTAATGAGTTACCAATTTAGTTTATAGCATTTGCTCCCAATCCTTTGCATACATTATCATACCAACCAAGACTAAAAAAGAGGAGGTGAATATGCTCATTAGCATGAACCATTCAGAAGACCTAATCATATGTATGTCAAACCCATATATCTCTTTTTTTTTATAAGAAACAAGGTATATTAATAGAAAGAAAATACAAATAATAGAGGGAAGAACCATTCTCAAGACCATGAAGAAGAACCCTCCTCAAACCCATATATCTCTGCAAAAGTATACTATTTCGGTTTAATTATGTCCTATGTGGCCACATGATTTGGCATGACAAGAAAATCTTCACCATGCTCACATAAGGATTAAGTTTGCAAACTCAGATAAACAAGTTTCCTGGACAAAAAGGATCAAAATAACACATTTCATTGGACCTAAAATATAGTTAGATGAAAACAATGAAATTGACCAATATGATATTCTCATAGAAAACTTCGACAAATGAACATCGTATTGCAATGGAAAAGTCTTGCAACTACTCCCTCCAGTAGCCTAAACACTTGAAGAGTTCCTGCAAGTCAGACCTTAAGGGGATGTGGTGAATGCATTTGACGTCAAAATATCAACCCTTCCTTTATTTGCCATACGCATGAAGTTTTATTACATGAAAAAACAAAATAGATGCTAAAGTCGGTATGTTGCTAATATACCACTATGAAAATTAAAAGATTAAACAAGCATTATCAATATATATAATCATTGTCACTGCCAAATGCTTGACCTAGAGAGGAGGTGCTACCAAAACTATCCGCAAGACATAACCACGGTCTGGTCAGTGCTGGCATGTATCAATAAAGTCAACCCAGTAAGGATAAAAAGAGAGAAGTAAAAAATTAAAGCCCCAAGAAAACAAACTTAGATTGTAGGTATTAGTATGGTTAAATGACTAAAAATGCTTTTGTGCAGAATAACTGATACCAAGAGCAGTTTTGTTCGCCAAAATCACACATCAATATTTCTGCTAATTTCACTACGCTGATTAGTTCTTCGACATTATTTGTTTATTTTTATTTATGGCAGGGTTAAGGTTGCCAGAACGCAAAAACTTTACAATAACATCACCAATACTTGAATTAAACTAAGCCATAATGAAAGTACAAGCTAAAAGGATTTCTTGAGAATTAAGAAATAAGAGGAAAGGCACCTCTTCGGCCGACAATTGGACCGTAATTTGCCATCGAATCGAGTGGGACGGATGAAGATAGGAGAACGTGGAGGAAGCTTCTCTGAGTTGACCTGCCTGTACCGAAACCGATCCTCTCTCGAGCTCCACAGAGAACGAACTGGAACAAAGTCACCAACGAATGAAGAGCTTGAAACGGCCATCACAGCAGTCACAACAGCAAACTCCCCCTACTTCAAACCAATTCTTCAATGGAGGTTCTCACTTCTCGCGAACAATCAGTCGAAAAAACAGGAATTGGAATTTGGAAACGGATTTCAAAATGAAATTGGAACTGCAACTCAGAAAAAAAAAAAAAGGAAGAAGAATCGACAGCAGAAAATATGAGATTATACGGAAGCGAAAAGAACAGAGATTTGGACGGTACTTTGAAGAAGCCCCAAATCAGGGCCACAATTCACAAATGGATGAAGTTCTTCCAGCAGCAGAAGATTGCAGCTTGAATTGTCCTTTCTTCCTTCTTGTTCCTGTTATATAAGAAAGAGATATTTTCAATAATTAATTAATTTATTTATAAATTCATTTTATTACTCTTATTTACTTCTCAACATGGAATTTGATATTCATAGAGACCATATGCTATGGAGATAAGACAATAACACTACAATGATATGGTACTTAAAAAAAGACTAGAACTTTTGTAACCAACAAAAAAAACAAGACTTTATAGTAAGATAAATATTATAATGATCGTCCCCATAAATATGCATGCAATTTGATCGCAAGACGGCCAGACTCAAAACCATAACTCTTCGAGATCTCTTCCATGGTCTTGTTGTAAGCAAATATCACTTTTTTCGCCCTCGCACGTGTTGAGTGTCAAGTAATTAAGAATTTGTGACAGCGCGACAAGGTAGACCTGTTTATACTATGTTGTTTAGTAGTTTCAACTCGTGAGATCAGTGGCATGGAAAACATATTTGGACATGTTGTTTGCGGTCTAAAATAGGTAAATCTTATGCATAAATTTTTAGCCTAGGTTTTGTTTTTGGATGCCTATATAAAGAGGCATCTATGACATTCACAACACACTCAATTGGAAAATTTGAGAAAATCACGGGAGAAAAATGTAGATGCGATAATGTCATTATGGCCGTCTTTGAAGACATTAAGACTTCTTACGAAAGATATTGTGTTAATTGAAGAGAGAAAAGTAAGAGGATTGTTGTTCTAATTAAATTATACAATTATCATAAATTATAGGCGATATTAATTTTATCGTTAAGTTAGTGCATATATTTACAACGTGATAATACTCTATTCTACGTATTTATCATTAAAATATCTTAAATACATTCTTTAGTTTCACAAAAACAATTTCATATGATATCCATTAATTTAGTTTATTTGAGAATTGGTCATGCTGTCTGATATCAAGTACATGAAGATATATGACACTTTATGTTAAAACATAATATAGATAAAAAGGCATCAATAGATCATACTACTCGATTGATCTTCGCATTTTTCTTCTACGGCCACAGCCATTTTAACACGTTCAACAAATACATCGTAGACCCACATCCACTAATGCATTATTATGACACAAATAAACTGCACCTGCAAGTCAAAATCTGAGCTGTTTACAGAGGCTCCCAACAGGATCTTTATCTCCATCTCCATCCATATCTTTCTACTCAGGCGTCTCTCGAAAACGGGCAATCGCCTTTTTATGAATAAGGGTTCGATAGCTATCGCCGGCCTGAACCTCAAGGCCTGGATCCAATTTCTTGTGCTGCTGACTCCCAAGTCCAGCTCTACTGTCAACGGCCTGAGCCTGGACTGGCTCTTTCACTCCACTCCCATCTTTTCCCAATCCCTGGCCATTCGATTCAGACAAGCCAAGTTTACGCATGTCAATCTTGCTGATCAAATTTTCAAATGGCTAAAAAAAAAAAGAAGGGAAATAGATGTTATCAAACTTAAAAGGGGAAAATAAGCTTTATATCTCACGACAAGAAACAGCCAGTTTTGTTAGATCGGTTTTTGAATAAGCGTGCAAGATAATGCAAGCAAAGGGTCACAAGCCTGAGCATCCCATGTTCACAAAAAAAAAAATAGTTGATTTTTCATTTTCCCTTTTGTTTAATAACATAATTAATTTTCCATTTAACTACATGATTAATCAGATTTTATTTAGGGAAAATGACAAATTAACTATCGTGGTTTGTGATCAATGATAAATCAACCACTATTATTTATTTTATAACAAATTAACCATTGACGTATGAGAAAATGACAAAGTAAACATCGCTGTCACATTTGCCGTTAACAAGCTGATCTGGACGCCGCGGCGTTCATCAAGAAGAATGCCGATGAACTCTACGGCGTTCATCAATGAACGCCGCAGCCTCAAAAAAGATAAAACACGAATCAAATAACAAACCGTGACCTCAATTTTGCGATAAATTTTTTTTGCAGTAACAAATCCAATAACAAACTGCGATAAAAAATTTTGCGATCAAATAACAAACCGCAACCTTAAAAGAAGATAATAAAGGAATCCAATAACAAACCGCGATAAAAAATTTTGTGATCAAATAACAAATCGCGACCTTAAAAGACGATAAAAAATGAATTCAATAACAAACCGCGATGTTCTTCCTGATGAACGCCATGGCTTCCAGATTAGCTTGTTAACTTTAAATGTGAGAGCGTGTTTGCTTTGTCATTTTCTCATACATTAGTGGTTAATTTGTTAGAAAATAAAAGATAGTGGTTGACTTGTCATTGACCGCAAACCACGATAGTTAATTTGTCATTTTTCCTTTTATTTATTAATTAACTATTTTTTGTTTGGTTTTAAAACTTGCTTCCATTTCCAAAACAAAGAAGATACTCATCTCTCACAGGATGAGCTTTTAGAAAAGTCAACATAATCTGCCACGTGGATTCGGACTATGATTCTCCCTTATACATATGATCCTTCTCCCTGGCAGAAAATTTTCCATATACTACTCCCCCCTCCGCTCGAACCGATTGCCATAGGAATCGTACAGCTTCTGCGGTCTTGTTTCTGTCCTCTCTCTGTCTCTCTCTCCTATGGAAGTTCTTCAGATTTTCTGCTTTTGTTTGATTCACTACGTTTTTGCTCGTGTTTCTACTTTCGTACATGTATCTAACGAAAATAAAGGCATCACTAAGACTTAAATTGTGCTCGCGCTGCAGGTATTTACTAATGGTCGTGGAAGACTGCAATTTAAAAATTCTCTCCGAAAGAAAATGGAACAGTAGAGCCCGCGGATGACAACGAAGAAGATAAGGGGCCTTCTTCTACTGCACAAGCAGACGAACCTGATGGGAAAGGTAATTGTCGTTTTAAATCTTTATTGCTAAACTGTATGTACGTCTCTGGATGCACATTTTGCTAAATAAGTTTGTTACATAGATCAAGCTTTACGATCGCCATCAATTGATCCCTAACTAAATCCTTTTAAGAGTTGTATATCTAGAACGAATTTAATATAGGTATACATCGCTTACCTATATTTGTTTCATATAAAGTTAAATGATGTTAAGTGACTAAGGTTATTTGATTGGAGAAACTCATTTGAAGTGTAGGAGCTAAGCTATAATGAGACTCTTTAAAGTTCACATGGCACTGATTAGACATTCATAGTTCCTATGATTCTTACATTTTGTCTTAAATCAGGAAATTTATTATTGCAAAAGTAAAAATTTGTATCTTTTTTAAATATTCTCGCTTCATGATTTTTTGGTAAATGTTTTCTCAGTAGCTGATGAATTTGTACGGATTAATCAATTTGATAAAGATTGTGATATAGGCTTTATAGAATACAAAGTTCTGTACTTAATATTTTTATGATGTTTATATGCGGCTCTGAGATTTTGTCTTCTGTTGTTGCAGAAGGGTCAAAGAAGAAAAAGAAGAAAAGTAAAAGCAAGTAAGAAATTTTGTGTCATTAGTATTTCTCTTTTTTTTTTAAATGAAGTTTGATAAGTATCGCATTACTTGTAGGAAAAAGAAAGATGTGCTAGAACAGACTGATCCTCCATCCATCCCTGTCATTGATCTTTTCCCATCTGGCGAATTTCCGGAAGGAGAAATTCAACAATATAAGGATGAGTAAGGTTTTGCTGAATATATTTCCTGCATGTAATACATCCATGCCCAATATTCTCTCTGGATGCAAAAAAATTGTCAATAATATCTTCAAATGTTATTCCTGTCCGCACAAGGTAAAGATTAGTATGAGGAGAGCAATTTCATAACTGTAGATTTGTTTCATAAATTGCAATACCAGACTATGCTTTTTCATTGCAAGGAGTGCAAAAATTAATGGCTTTCAAGTTGTAGGATATCACTTAAATTAATTGTTAGTTTCTTTTGCTGGATTGCTTGTGTATTCAGTCACATAGATGATTGACTGAGGTAGTCAAACCATTACAAAAGTGCTTGTTCAATTAATTTATTTTGTGAATTCCATTTTTGTTATCTGATTTTAACAGTGTAATCTCTGTGTACAGCAATGTATGGAGAACTACATCAGAAGAAAAGAGGGACTTGGAACGCCTCAAAAGACCAATGTACAATTCAGTGCGCCGAGCAGCAGAGGTTCATCGTCAGGTTGTCATTTATCTAATGCACTGATTTTTTATATATATTAAGCTACAAGATTGTTTTTTATGACAACCCATAATATTTAGATATTAACTTGAGTCTTTTTACTTATTCTTAGGTACGAAAGTATATTAAAAGCATATTGAAGCCTGGGATGTTGATGATAGATCTATGTGAAACATTAGAGAACACAGTTCGTAGGCTAATATCAGAGAATGGTCTGCAAGCCGGCATTGCATTTCCTACNNNGGTTTTGCTGAATATATTTCCTGCATGTAATACATCCATGCCCAATATTCTCTTTGGATGCAAAAAAATTGTCAATAATATCTTCAAATGTTATTCCTGTCCGCACAAGGTAAAGATTAGATTTGTTTCATAAATTGCAATACCAGACTATGCTTTTTCTTTTCAAGGAGTGCAAAAATTAATGGCTTTCAAGCTGTAGGATATCACTTAAATTAATTGTTAGTTTCTTTTGCTGGATTGCTTGTGTATTCAGTCACATAGATGATTGACTGATGTAGTCAAACGATTACAAAAGTGCTTGTTCAATTAATTTATTTTGTGAATTCCATTTTTGTTATCTGATTTTAACAGTGTAATCTGTACAGCAATATATGGAGAACTACATCAGAAGAAAAGAGGCACTTGGAACGCCTCGAAAGACCAATGTACGATTCAGTGCGCCGAGCAGCAGAGGTTCATCGTCAGGTTGTCATTTATTCTAATGCACTGATTTTTTATATAGATTAAGCTACAAGATTGTTTTTTATGACAACCTGTAATATTTAGATACTAACTTGAGTCTCTTTACTTATTATTAGGTACGAAAGTATATTAAAAGCATATTGAAGCCTGGGATGTTGATGACAGAACTGTGTGAAACATTAGAGAACACAGTTCGTAGGCTAATATCAGAGAATGGCCTGCAAGCCGGCATTGCATTTCCTACAGGATGCTCATTAAATTGGTAAACATCTTTAGTTTTGTATTTGAGTAGTTGCCTTATTTATGATATGGTTCATGCAATTGAAGATATTAGCTGTTGTCAGGGTGGCTGCTCACTGGACTCCTAACACGGGAGATAAGACTGTACTCCAGTATGATGATGTTATGAAGTTGGATTTTGGAACTCATATTGACGGTGATTCCTTTGACTTTATTTCCTTCACTTCATTACTTATTATTTTCTACTTCTGGCATAAAAAGTTTTTTTACTAGGAATCATCACACATTTGCATCAAAAAGGGAAAAGGAAAAAGAATAATTATGAGAGGGCTTATTATTTACACACAGAATATTATTATTTTGCAGGACGCATAGTTGATTGTGCTTTTACAGTGGCATTCAATCCTATGTTTGACCCATTACTTGAAGCTTCTCGTGAAGCCACTAATACAGGTATCAAGGTATTGGTCGTTCTTTTCTACATCTACGGACCCTGTCTGATCTGATGACATATGTTTTTGTAATCTGCATCCAACTCTTGAATTTATGTGGAAATTTCCATTTTTGTTGTGTGGGCCTTATGATTGCTATTGTATCTCTTTCTGTGTGAGGATCCCATTGAGGTTATGTAGATGTCAGCATGAGCATTTTAAATGTTTGTTTTTAGTATTGTGATTAGCCACCAATTGAATTGGTGTATGTAAGGAGGAAGAAAAATGAAGGAGAAAAGAAGCGGTCAGGACTAGTGCTGCCACCTTGCAGCACTGGCGCCAGAGATAGAGAACTCAGTGCCAACAGTGAGTAACTCACGTATTTGTGCTAGAAACAAAAGTTCAGTGCCGTGATGTTGAGCCACAATGCTGAACTTAATAATTGTTCGCAACTAGTATCATGTTTGGCGCAGGTTGATTGTTTTTAAATTTGCAACTTGAATTTAACAGTTTCAAGGTAGCTTCTGTGGAAGGGGAAAATAAAATGTGATGTTATGAGGGTTAGAGGGTGTATGTAAAACGAACTAATTACTGGAGAAATTTTTTGTGTTAATCTTGTTGGATACTTATCATATTAATTTGAGGGTCATAAAGTTATATCATGTATGTACTAGGGTTTTTGTTTCTACTGTGAAGAAGTATCATGGATGGGATTTTATTGTCCTAGGATTCAATCTTTCACGTTCCCTATTTCTAATAGGGCTCACATTCTTCCTGTGCATGCGAAGATGCTGCGAAATAAGATTGATTTTTCTGGTACATATTTTATGAGAATACATCTAAAGAAAACAAAAGATTGCATATTATGTCAACTAGAGATCGCATTAGGTCAAACAATATATCCTAGCCTAAGAAGACAAAAAAGATTTCAGTCTTTCTACAAAGCAATCTCCTTCGAACAAATATAATCAATTTTTGGTTTTTTGATAATTAAACAAAGATGAAATTAATAGTATTTTTATTTATTTTTGTTGTTTTAACTTTTTATCAGAGATATTTTAGATGAGAGATCAGATCTCTCCCGCTCTTGAAGGATTAGTTGTTATAGTTGTGATTTTTTTTTTATTGAGTTGTTGTAATATGAATTCAATCTTTTTCTAATAATAATCTAGGGATGAAATTTTTTTATCTTAGGTATAGCATTACCTTATGTAGTTTAGCTTCTCAGCATAATTTGTTCTAGTTTATATTCATTATTGTACTTTATAGATTGGCTTGTAGATGTTTTGGGGAATAGTATTTTGAAGCTGAATTGATGCTCTCACAAAATTGATACAAGTTTCAAATTTGTTGTAGGAGTAATTAGCTTTTGGTAGTTTCATCATATTGGAATTAAAGTCTATAACGTCACCACTTCTATAACCTCACTATGTACTTCTTTATAGATTTTTTCTGTTCTGGTTGGCTAGTTTGTAGTTGGTAATAATATATTTCATTCGTAACATCTTTCAATGTACTGTTTCTGAATTCTAAATCGCCCCTTGGCTTAAGCTTCAAATTCAAAAGTTTAATATCCTATGAACTTTGTTAATTTAGTGATTATCATAATACTATATTAATCTTCTTTGGGTGATATGAGAATCTTTTTATTCACATTAAAAAAGAGATAAGTTATAGTTTCAAAGGGGAGGAAATATGTTCTCCCCTTAAAAAAGTGGCCATTGATATCCTATGGCGTCCCAATTTGAAAGGATCAAGTTGTAAATTTTTGGATATTTGAAATATTAACTTTAAACTAATATTAAAATCTGGTAAAATGACCAAGTTAAATCTTCGTGATATTTTTATATTGCACTTCATTATGTCTAACATGTTATGCTTTTTGGTCTATTACTAGTTTGTTTCCTTTTCGTCTTTGCATTCTTTTAACTTTTATGTTCAAACTCACATAATTGCTTTATCATGCTTTTATTTTTGTAATTACCATCAGTTTTTCTAATTTCTTATAATAGATTGAGATATTGTTATTAAATTTTAAATTTTAGAGTACTTGTTAATCTTTATCTTGTTTAGGAATCTGGAATTGATGTGCGATTGTGTGATGTTGGTGCTGCAATCCAAGAAGTTATGGAGTCATACCAGGTTGAAATAAACGGAAAAGTGTATCCAGGTACCCCAATGGTCATAGTCTTGAACACTTTGATCCATATTTTGGATGGTCTTGGTTTGTTCTTGCTATATATATGGTAAACATGCAAAATTTTTAAGGGGCAGTATATGTATCTTGGCTGATGTAAGGTTGACTCAGTTAATCTTGTTTATTCACTTATAAATTTTTTATTGGACATCAAATCATTTTTTAACTCAGGTAAAAGAATTTGTTGATGGGTTGAGAAAAAGATTGCTTATGGGTTGTTATTCTCACTATCTGCATTTAAACAAATTAGATGTGGCCATTTATTAGCTGACTTATATTTTTATTAATGTAACATTGGTTGGTTATTTATATATATTTTTTTGAGACAAAAAATTTCGCCCACTACATGAATTAGTGCATGGCTGAAAAGTTCTGCAGGTAAATTGTTGTTTTACATTTTAAAAGTAAATTTGTGTGGCTTAAGCTACACAGATGTAATGAAGGGTTTCAAAAAGCACTATATAATTCTCTTACTCTACAGCATCTTTTTTCTTTGGAAAATAAACTTCTGCGCTTAATTATTTTAGAAATTTAATGTAGAACTTAATTTATGAGTCGAACTAGAAGATATTGGTTGTCATTCTAATACATAATTTTAATAGTAAAAACCAAAAATGCTGGGTCATTTAAACTGTTAGTGTTATATTATTTAATTTGCGTCTTCTTTCAGTTTAGTATATGAAAAGACTTCAATAATTGCAGTTAAAAGCATCCGAAACTTGAATGGCCATAGCATCGGACCCTATCAAATTCATGCTGGTAAATCCGTTCCTATTGTAAAAGGGGGGGAGCAGACAAAAATGGAAGAGGGTGAATTTTTTGCAATTGAAACTTTTGCATCAACCGGTGAGTTTTTTTGTTTTGGGGTTTTGTATATTTCTATTATCAAATTATAGCTAAAAGAACTTCTTTCTGTTTTTTTAGGGAAAGGATATGTCAGAGAAGATCTCGAGTGTAGCCATTACATGAAAAATTTTGATGTTGGCCATATCCCACTGAGGTTGCCTAGAGCCAAGCAATTACTGGCGACAATAAACAAAAACTTTTCCACTCTAGCCTTCTGCAAGCGATACTTAGATCGCGTGGGGGAGACTAAATATCTTATGGCACTCAAGAATTTGTGTGATGCTGGCATAGTTCAGGTACTCTCTTGCTATACCTTATTTGCTGGATTTATTTTTCTATTGAATGCCTACAAATTAGTTGTATTGTAACACAAGATATCCAAGTCGATTCTGGTTTCTTATTATATCCTACTATTAATAATGCAGAGTTTAATTATGCTAAATTAGAGGACAAGAAATAGTATTTAGTTGTCCTGCATGAGCTGCATGTCTTCATTATGATTTCATATTTATAGAAAGATATTATTTTTTATCATAATAGGCGGTCTGCAAGTCTCTGTTTAGGAGGCCTTGTTTGGTTTGTTTTTGTGTTGCCTGCTTGTAGATTATAACTTCAATAAACTTCTACTTATCTTCATTGTTGTTTGGTTTTACTTTTATGGTATTTTTTAAACTTCGCAGAGCACAAATATTAGCATTGTAATATTGAGTATTTGTGCAATAATGAAGATGATCGTATTTTCCTTAAAATAAAATGTGGGAAATTAAGTATTTTGCTTAGACAATATGTTTGTAAGTATGATTATTATGTTGTAATAATGTATTACATATTAGATAAAAATATGTAATAGTAAAAGAATGATAGACGAAGTACAATTCCCTCCCTCTGATAAATATAATATAGTTGACTCTAGGTTATTGCAGTTTTATTTGCCTAAAAATTACGTGGTCGCATGCCATTTTAGAGGGTGATTGTTTTTTGGTATGAGAATGTCTATGCTGCGGTGTTTGTGTTAGAAGTATTGAAATGGTAATATCTTTCCTGTTCATCTTAAAAGAGCCGCATCGAGCTCTCTCATGAATGTTATCTATTGGGTTGTTCAATTGTTGCAGTAAAACCAACCGGCCGATATTACATGTTTAAACAGTAATCTTATACTTTGACTTGTGGGATTATCGTGTTATTTATTCATTAATACAAGTGATTTATTATTTTGAGTGTGTATAATATGCTTTAATTAATTTACTTTTGAGTGAATGACATGTTAGTGTGTACAAAAGCGCACACCTAACATTTTGTCCTTTTTATTAGGAAGTATTTTTTTCTGAGCTTTTAGGTCTCACTCAGCTGCCAAGCCTTTGTCATATTTCCGAACGGGTCTCTAAGTTTGAGTCTCGCAGGCCATTAAAAGTTTACCTGATTATTACTTTGATGTTCTTATGAGATCAGTTGAAATACCTGTTTGTAATTTACTTTTTATCAATCCAACACAATGTTTCTGATAATTATGCTTTGTGACAGCCTTATCCTCCTCTATGCGATGTGAAGGGAAGCTATGTATCTCAGTTCGAGCACACAATCCTACTTCGGCCTACTTGCAAAGAAGTCATTTCCAGAGGTGATGACTATTAATTGTGTTGTATTTTGTATTTTGCCTACTCGCTTCACGTGCATGTTTGACCTGAAATAATACTCATTCTACTCATTTTGTTGAAGCCAAGTCTTATGAAATGGTAGAATTTTCAGACTGTCACGTTCTACCTCCCCTATTACCTTTTTTATGTGACTTTAAAACATTTCTGGTCCTTCGATCTACGCTTGATTGAAATGATATACTTACTATTTTGTAGTAATTTAATAATTTTAACATTATTTAGTGGAGACTACTGTAATTTGCTGGGCATATGTCTAATTTGGTTTTTCCTTGATTAATTTATTTAGGGACATTAACAAAACAAACTTTTTAGTTTAGAATAAGAAACACAGCAAACCTTGAATAATTTTTGCAAACAATTAAAATCTCAAATTATGGGAAATGAACGACTCAAGCATTCCCAGGACATTTTTCGTCGAAAATTGCTGAGGCAAACATTTCAGTCATTCTAGTGTCAAAAGTCTATCCAATGACAGTGTCTAAGGATCAACAATGGACGTCTTCGACCAGGAGGGACGTTCAAGGCTGATCTAGATTGCAAAGGGACGTTTGACTTAAGGGAGGCCAAATTCATCTAAAAAATTTTGTTTTTCCTTGTCTGAAAAGTTTATCATTCATTTTTGATCTCGTCTGTCGAAGTCGACCTCCAAAATCGATGCTAAACTCCTAGTCTTCCAAGAAAAATGAATTCTATTGTTAAATTCTACATTATGATTGAAAAGAAAATCGAACATTCAAGAATTTTGAAGTGAGGCACATTCGTTGTTAGCTAAGAAACGTTCGTTTTAAGCTAAGAACAATGTCGTCTTTATCTATTTTAAGCGAGAGACGTTTGTCATAAGTGAGCACGTCCGTCATAAGTTAAAGGGTGTCCGTTTTAAAATGGGAACAACGTCGTATTTGTCTGTTTTAAGCGAGAGACATCTGTTATTAACTAAGGAACGTCCGTTATAAGCGAATGACGTTCATTGTTAGCCGAGAGATGTCCCTCACTTGAAATGAACTAAGACGACTTTCCCAACTTAAAACGGACGTCTCTCGACTTATGACAGACGTCTGTCGCTTAAAACAGACAAAAACGACGTCGTTCTTAGCTTAAAATGGACGTCTCTCTCATAAAACAGACATCCCTTTAGCAATCTGGATCAGTCTTGACCGTCCTTCCTAGTCGAAGGACGTCCATTGTTGATCCTTAGACGTCGCCGTTGAATAGGCTTTGGTATTAGAGTGATTGCAGCATTTGTCTCTGCAATTTTGGACAAAATGTGAAGACAATGTTTACGTTGTTCATTTTTTTTAGTTTGAGGGTTTAGTGTTTCTTAACCTAAACTATATATTTTGTTTTATTAATTTCCCATTTAGGTATATTGACCTTCACACTTTAAAATCGTAACAAATTAAGAAGGTGTTTTTTTATTCTTAAGTATTAGGGGCAATTTGTTTATGCTATTTTTGAATCGGATAAATTCATCGATTCTAAATTAATCATTACGTTAGTTAAGAATAATCCGATTGCGCATTTGTCATTCCGACTCGATTTCAAGTCGCCCAACTCAATAAGGCCGTCCAAGTGGTTTTTCCTTTTTGGAGCCAAACTTTCTTTGTATCATATATTTGCTTCGTTGTTATTCCATTTTGATAATTGTCAATGAACACTTAGCAATTAAAAGTTAAATTCTATTGGTTATCTCAGAATTTTGAAGTGAGGCATATTTATTGTTAGCTAAGAAACGTTCATTTTAAGCTGGGAACGATATCGTCTTTATCTATTTTAAGCGAGAGACGTTTGTCATAAGTGAGAGACGTCTGTTTTAAGTGAGCACGTCCGTCATAAGTTAAAGGACGTCCACTTTAAAATGGGAACAATGTTGTATTTTTTTGTTTTAAGCGAGAGACATCTGTTATTAATTAAGGAATGTCCGTTTTAAGCGAAGGGCGTTCATTGTTAGCTAAGAGATGTCCCTCACTTGAAATGAACTAAGATGACATCGTTCACAGCTTAAATCGAACGTCTCTCAACTTATGACAGACATCCCTCGCTTAAAAAAGACAAAAACGATGTCATTCCTAGCTTAAAACGGACGTCTCTCCTTTAAAACGGACGTCCATTTGGCAATCTGGATCAGTCTTGAACGTCTTTCCTAGTCAAAAAACGTTCATTGTTGATCCTTGGACGTCGCCGTTGAACACACTTTGGTATTAGAGTGATTATAGCATTTGTCTTTGCAATTTTGGACAAAATGTGACGGCAATGTTTATGTTGTTTATTTTTTTTAGTTGGAGGGTTTAGTTGTTTGCAAAAATTTCTTCAAGATTTATAGTGTTTGTTACCCTAAACTATATATTTTGTTTTTATTAAGAAGGTGTGTTTTTTATTCTTAGGTATTAGGGGCAATTTATTTATGCTATTTTTGAATCGAATAAATTCATCGATCCTAAATTATTCATTACGTTAGTTAAGAATAATCCGACCCGCATATGTCATTTCGGCTCGATTTCAAGTCGCCCAAACTCAACTAGGCCGTCCAAGTGGTTTTTCCTTGTTTTGGAGCCAAACTTTCTTTGTATCATATATTCTCTTCGTTGTTGTGTATTCTATTTTGATAAATAGTCAATGAACACTCAGCAATTAAAAGTTAAATTCTATTGGCTTTCTCATATGACCCCCTAATTGTTGTTGTAATTTTATACGTGTACCTGCGTCACAGTCACCAATCAACGGCTGCAATAGTTTCAGTAATCCTTGAAAAATAAGAGTAAATTATGGTCTCATTTCCTAAGTGGAAGTGTCGACTGAATTCAATTGGAAAGAGAGTCTATTCTACGCATGAAACCACCACTAAACTTTATGATTAGCCAACCCAACAATCCCACATTAGAGTATTATTCCTCATGACTTTGAAAGAAAAAGAGAGAATTTTGAATCTGAAAAGTCGATCAAACCTGGGGCTTCTTCGAAATTGCTCTCGCATTTCTTGCTTAATGTAAAAGCTTAATGCCTTTTTAGAATATTATTATTTAATACTAAATTAAAACAATTTTAATTATTTATTTTTCAATATTTTTTTAGTTAATTTTTGTTTGTTTAGAGTGTGCATTGGATTTCATTGAACAAGAAGACATTTAGATATTCGAAAGTTATACGTAGTTTCCACCAACATCGTACGATTTTGGACAATATTTTAAGAGGAATATTGTCTAAAATATCAATTTGAAAATGTCAAATTTAAGTTGTTATGTCGGACACACGACATTGATTCTTCTTGTAACATGACTCTATTTTCTTCGACATTTTTTCTACGAGCTTTGATTTTTGGTTGAAAATATTAACCATGTTGGAGCCTACAATATAAAATAAAATAAATGCTTATTACAATAAGAGTAAATAAATAATGTGTTTGAAAGCTTAGTTTCGCAATTTACAAATATGTAAGCGGATTGTGATTGACAAATAATATATGCAAATATTCGCTATGGATAGAAAGAATCGCGTGCACTATGCACGCAATTTAATGAAGAAGTAGAAACGAATGGATAAAGGGAGTGTCCATGGAGAGAAAGATGGACACGTGGATGGATCACGTTAATTAGGCAAGAAGCGGATATTCTGGGATTGTGGTGCACGAGCTTGTGGCAATTCTTCTAGACGTTTCGTCCACAGCGTAAATGTGCCTATTCGAGAGATAAAAGATCAAAACTTACAACTTTTTAACTGAAAGAAAGAGATCAATAATTTATTGAGAATGAATCAAGATACTATGTGAAGAGCCGAAGAATGAATACTTTTTGTTTCAGTAAGCGACCGTTACCCTTGATTTAAATAATAACGAGAAAAACTCACAAAATTTGGGTCGCACATAAAGTAAAAGTTGGTTGAATGTATATTGGAATTCCAATTAATATTTAATAAATTAAAATACATTCCACCTCCAATGAATAAAAACGAAAAATCATTAAAATATTACATTAATTTTGATAGAATAAAGAGGTCAAGGTTGGTTGTTGAATGTATATGGGAATTCCAAATAATATTCAATAAATTATAAATTACATTCCCCCAGCTATTATAGAGAGAAATGGAAATACAGAAAGTAAAGGGGGTAACATAGAAATTAATTTTGGCATAAGTTGCAGAATGATTGGACATCTGTCGAGGAAGCATTGATGTCCACAGATTTAAAGTGAAATTTGCAAAACGATATACGTGACGGATTGTGATTGACTTATAATGTAAGCAAACATCGCAGATATTCGTAAACAGTGAAGTAGATATCTGCAATGGAAGCGTTGGTATCCACGTATGGAGGTGAAATCCACGAAATGATGTACTTAGAATTGTGATTGGCGGTGAGTGCAGGCGAAAATTTGGGGTAGAAGTGTAAATTCACATTACAATTGGGCAGAAACTTCCCCCAACAATGAACAAAAAGGAAAAATCATTAAAATACCAAATTAATGGTGATAGAATAAAGAAGTAGAAGTTGGTTGAATGTATATTGGAATTTCAATTAATATTTAATAAATTAAATTAAATTCCACCATCCATCCATGAATAAAAATGAAAAATCATGTTTACAGATTCCATCAGCAATAAACAATGGGTAAAAACGTAAAATCCTTTGCATGACCTCCATCTGTGAATGCCAATGTTTCCGTTGCAGATATATGCTTCACTGTTTACGGATATCTGCGATGTCCTCTTACATTATAAGCCAATCACAATCCGTCACGTACATCGTTTCACAAATTCCACCATCCATCCATGAGTAAAAATGAATAAAATGAAAAATCATGTTTACAGATTCCATCGGCAATAAACAATGGGTAAAAACGTAAAATCCTTTGCATGAGCAAGAAAATCTCAGCAACATACTACAAATAAACGGTTAAAATAAATTTGCGGAAATGTTAAAAAAAATATAAATGATTAAATTATACTTCGATTCACAAGCTTTAACTTTTGGGATTGTTGATAATTTGTCAGGGAATGACTAATCAGTAATCGACAAAATTGAAATTAAATAAAATGTTATTAGAAAATAAAAAACCGGGTTTTTTATTTGTAAGGTAGGTAGGTAGATGTGTTAGTAATTTGCATGAAATCAAGGTTATGGAAGTCAAAAAGAAGATCCTCTCAACTCTCTAGAGTTCTTCTTGCAGCAACGAACTTCAATTTGGACAGAAGCTCAGTTCAGAGTAATTTCCTTGTCAATTCCCTCCAACTCTCATGTATTTTCTCTTCTCTTTCTTTCTCTCTCCTCCTGAACCTCCTTCTTCCTCCACTTTGTATCTATAAAATCACCTTTCTCTTCCCTGCGGAATGCTCATCACCTGGTTCAGTCTCTCTGGTTAAGAAAATTGTTTTCCGCCATTTTTGTTGATGGATAGGCTTCTTAAATGCCAAGCCAACTACACCTCTCTCACCCCATTAACGTTTTTGACAAGAGCTTCTACTTTTTACGCCGGTCGAACTTCTGTCGTTTATGAAGGAGCTCGATTCACATGGCGGCAAACCTGCGAGCGCTGTTGTCGTCTCGCTTCCTCTCTCCGGTCGTTTAACCTCGTGAAAAATGACGTGGTGAGTTTATTTGTAACTCTTTGTTTGATCTTGTCGGGAAACACCATTACCGATCGTTTTGGGGAAGACGAGATTGATAGGGTTTGTGATAAGAAATACAAATAATTAAATTCGCTTCAACTCACCGACTTGAACTTTTAAAAAATTCATGGTTTGTGCTTATAAAACCTAATTTAATGGTTATATTTTCTTATTTGATGCAATTGGTCATTCAGTAAATTATGGTGTTTGATGATGAGATCTACAGGTATCTGTGTTGGCGCCAAACATTCCAGCCATGTACGAGATGCATTTTGCAGTGCCGATGGCCGGAGCGGTTCTTAACACCATCAACACCCGCCTCGACGCGAAGACAATAGCCGCCATCCTCCGCCACGCCGAAACCAAACTCTTTTTCGTTGACTACCAATTCGTCCCTCTAGCTCGCAAAACCCTTCGCATTCTTGTCAACGAAACAAAGAACACTCCGGCCTTATCTCTCCCATTAGTTGTCGTCATCGACGACATCGACTCCCCGACTGGCATCCGGCTCGGAAACTTGGAGTACGAGGAGTTGATCCGGAAGGGCAGTCCTACTTACGCAGCGAAACAGGTGGAGGATGAGTGGGACGCAATCGCTTTGAACTACACTTCTGGGACGACTTCGGAGCCGAAAGGGGTGGTGTATAGTCATAGAGGGGCCTTTTTGAGCACATTGAGTTTGATTTTGGGGTGGGAAATGGGGAGTGAGCCTGTCTATTTATGGACTCTTCCTATGTTCCATTGCAATGGTTGGACCTTCACTTGGGGAATGGCTGCGCGCGGTGGCACAAACATTTGCATTAGAAACACAACAGCCTATGAAATATACAAAAACATAGCTCTCCATAATGTCACCCACATGTGTTGTGCGCCCATCGTTTTCAACATCATTCTCGACGCCAAACCCTCCGAACGCCTCCGACTGTCCTCCACCGTCCGAGTCCTGGTAGGCGGGGCCCCACCTCCGGTCCCGCTACTCACCAAGATCGAGCTGCTTGGGTTTCACGTGACACATGCTTATGGCCTGACGGAGGCCACAGGGCCTGCGCTCGTGTGCGAGTGGCAGAGAAAGTGGGACCGTCTCTCGGCTGCCGACCGGGCTGTACTTAAAGCCAGACAAGGTGTCGGGATATTGACTCTCGCCGACGTCGACGTCAAAAAAGTGGAGTCGATGGAGAGCGTTCCGCACGATGGGAAGACGACAGGAGAGATCATGTTACGAGGAAGTAGCATAATGAAAGGGTACTTAAAGGACCCGAAAGCGACGTCCAAAGCTTTAAAAAATGAATGGTTTCTCACCGGAGACGTGGCCGTGATTCATCCCGACGGGTACTTTGAAATCAAGGATAGATCGAAGGATGTGATCGTTTCCGGAGGAGAAAACATAAGCAGCGTAGAGGTAGAGAACATTCTTTTCAAGCACCCAAAAGTTGGAGAGGCGGCTGTAGTGGCAATGCCCCACCCTCTCTGGGGAGAATCTCCTTGTGCTTTCATAACGGTGAGAAAAAGCTCTGAAAACTCCATCAACGAAGCTGAAATTACCTCGTATTGCAGAGAAAATCTTCCCCATTTCATGGTTCCTAAGAAAGTTGTGTTCATGGATGAGCTTCCAAAGACATCCACAGGAAAGATTCAGAAATTCATGTTGAGAGAACATGCGAAGCTTCTCGCTGATAAAGCCAGAAAGAACGATCCATCAGGTGGTGTTCCGCCCGCTCATCCCCCTCAACACAGCAGTGATTACACTATGTCTCGTCTTTGAAAACTTGACTGCAGGCTAAAAAGTACTTGTAGACTAAATATATAGAACAATGCAATAAACACCCCAATTTTACTGTTTATACTCTATTCTTAGTTTTTTATTTTTTATTTCTCCTGTAATAAATAAATATGGATAGATATAATTAATATAATAAATCATTAATTACATTAAGAAATATTTATTAGGTTAAAAAATAATAATAAATAATAAAAATAGAGAGCCAACGTAATATTATTCTTATATTTTGGGCGTTGCTTGGCGAGGGAGTGGCAAGGGGCATATGTTTGAAAAACATAAAAGGGAAAATGACAAATCAACCGTCATCATTTATAATCAATGATAAGTTAATTATTATATTATTTTTTTTGCTAACAAATTAACTATTGAACCATAAAAAATCGTTGCCCCGAACATTACATTTAACTTTTTGAAAATCGCAATGAAAAAGAACAAATACCAATGAAAAAAACGGAAAGAACTCGTGATTTTTATAAAAGACTTTCGGTGGGAAAGAGTTAATATCATGGAGAATTGGTTTAGAAAATGTTAGATTTTGTAAAAGAATTGATTAAAAAGATTTTGGGTTTTCTAATTTAGAAGTTTTTGTAAAAAAAATGTTAATGTTTTAGTTTTCGGACGATTTAACATTGTTTTACAGTCCATGGGAGAATCACAATTTATTTGTGTTATTTGTGTTTTTTTACAAATAAGACAATGAGTAGTATTTTTATTTACAGACGATCCTCTGCATATTAACAATTTAACCCATGAACCATGATAATCATCTACGGATTAACAATTCAACCCATGAACTATGATGACGATCATCTGTGGATCGACGACAATCCTCTGCGGATTAATAATTTAACCCTTGAACTATGATGATCTTTTACAGATTAACAATTTAACCCATGAACAATGAAAATCCTATGCGGATTAACAATTTAACCCCTGAAATATGATAATCCTCTGCGAATTAACAATTTAACCCCTAAACTATGATAAATTGCGGCCGAATGACAACACGAAAAACGTAACCATGGTGTTTACTCCATCAATTTCTCATAATTCAGTTGGTTGACTTGTCATTGAATATAAAGTAAGATGGTTGGTTTGTCATTTTTCCAAGAAATGAGGAAAGGAAAAAGAAAAATAGTAGCAAAAGTGCAACAAAAAAATATCAAGAAAATTTAGGGTGAAAACTCAAATAAAAATAATTACGAAAACCGAAGATGATTTCATAGCAAACCTCTTTTAAGGGAAATTGGTGACAAAACGAGGAATAAAGGTCCGAAATCACTTGCATTGAAACCTTTTTCATATATTTTATGCTGTGGGCTTTGGTCGTAGCATCTGTAGCAGTTGGGACAAGATTCGCCGAGCAGACCTCGCTCTGGTAGCGGGGATCTTTGATCACTGGATGGGCCTCACCCCATGCGTTTGCACAGTTCTGTCTTCAACATTCCCTGGCTGTACGCATTTAATTCAATGGTTTCCCTCCCTCTTGCTGTTCCAAGCACCTCATCTCTTCGGCACGCGTACTCGTTGAGCCTTGTGTACAAGAAATCCAGAGCGTGTATTTCAATATTTGCAGTTAACGAGGTTTATAAAACGAACTCAAATTGAATCTCTGTCAGATTGAAAACGACGCGGCTGTGAAGTCGGATTTCAAACGGAAGCACTATCTAGTCTCATGGATTCAGCGAGGAGTTCTCTCTGGATTCTATGCCGGATTGAAGATCGATTTGAACCTTCGACGATTATATTTGAATTAGGCTGGTTCACTTTGGGATAACCGCTGGATCTAACGGAAATGCTCTTTGGAAGTGCAATCCGATCTAGACTCTGCCGCTGGAACATATTGTTACCGATCACGCTAGTTGAACTTATATCTGCTTCTTCTCCGATACGGACGTCCCGACGGTAATCACTGAAAAATGATCGGTCTTCGCAGGTCCGAGAAACAAGAAGATTTTTAATCGTCGCCGGCAAGGAGATGAGCTTGATGAGATCCGTATTCTCTTTTGAGAGTTCGGCGTTTTCTCTGCAAAGATATTTCGACTCAGATCGTAGAGTTGAACAAGGCAGAGTTCATGGTGATTGCGGATTTCTCGGCATTCCAGTAGAAGAAGACAGTTCTCAATCTCCATTTCTTTCCTAACAAGATTTTAGCGTTCATCCTCGTCAGACGAGCTCGTCGAAGGCGTGAATGAGAGAGATTCCGGAAAACAGAATGGTACAGCGTTTCAATGTAAGCATATTTCCATTAAACTTTCAAACTTTAATCTCATACATGCTTGCAATACTTTTATTATCATATAACAAAATTGATTTAACCATTCATTCATTAAACGAAATCTACCAACCTTGGTCCATGATACAAAGTGCTTTTGATGACGATGTTAAGTTCCGTTTATCGCCTTAATACCTTTTTCTTTAATTCGTCTCTTTCGATGATGCAGAAACGCCGTATACCGTAATTTTATTTGAGAGAGTTTTTCCAGAGAGAGTTCGTTCGTTGGTTAGAATGAATTCTATAATTCTCCCTCTATGTGATTGAAAGAAGACACCCGTACAAAAGACAACTTTCCATACATGCCCTTTCAATCGTGTCCATTCATTCACGTCTCTTCAACTATACGTTATACACATTTAATAAGGTTAAGGTGAGGGAATTAAAACCCAATTAACTTAATGTCTTTAATGCTTAACAACCATCACATTAAGCTCTTTAATATTAAGTCAATGTAACATTAATTAACATGGACCACATTTACATAGATTATAATTAAATAATCTAACAATCTCCCACTTGGCCCATGTTATAAACTTTAATATCAATTGATATTGCAGCTATTACTTTTCAGCTGCTTTAGCTAATTCCAGCTGTCATAACTTGAATTCACAATCAATTAATATAGTGTACTTTAATGTGAATTATATCAAGTTATCTTTTCATAATGAATTGCATAATCGAATCATGGCAGACACATGTGAATTATGTCAACATGATTCTTTCCATGTATCACAAACTATACAATTCATTAATTCTGTAATTGAGGAACACTATAAACCCATCATATATTATTCATAACCAATCATTGTACATAGCCATAATATAAATAATAAATTGACATACAAAAACATTTTTTCATTGAATTCATAAGTGTTATAAGATACAAGCTACGCTTTTACAATCACATAGACTTGTCACCTAAACCCATCTTTACAACATGTTCTTTAAAGGTTTTAGGTGGCAATCCTTTTGTCAACGGATCAGCTATCATTGAGCTTATACTTATATGCTCAATGCATACCCTTTGTTTTTGTATTTTTTCTTTGACTGTCAAGTACTTTAAGTCCATATGTTTTGCTCCTTTCGAGTACTTGTCATTCTTTGAGAAGAATACAGCTGCGGAGTTATCACAATACAATTTCAGCGGTCTTTCTATACTTTCGACCATGCTAAGACCCTGAATAAAGTTTCGCAGCTACAATGCTTGAATTATAGCTTCAAAACAAGCTACAAATTCAGCTTTCATAGTGGAAGTGGCAATCGTAGATTGCTTTCCACTTTTCCATGATACGGCTCCTCCAGCTAATAGGAACACATAGCCAAATGTAGATTTCCTCGAGTCTACACAACCGGCATAATCAGAATCTGAGTATCCAATGACTTCGAGTTGACTCGATTTTCATACATGAGCATGAAGTCCTTTGTTCCTTGCAAGTACCTGAGTACTTTCTTTGCAGCTTTCCAATGATCCAATCTTGGATTACTTTGATAACGGCCCAACATCCCTACTGCAAAACTTATATCTGGCCGTGTACATGTCTGGGCATACATCAAGCTTCCTACTGCTAATGCATATGGAACAAGTTCCATTTCTTTACGTTCCAAATCATTTTTCGGATATTGCATCATACTGAATTTGCCCCCTTTTTGAATTGGAGCAACACCAGCGGAACACTTATCCATTCTAAATCTCTCAAGAATTTTCTCGATATAACCTTTCTGAGACAATCCTAGCAATCCTTCCTTTCAATCACGGAATATTTCTATTCCAATAACATAGGATGCCTCACCCATATCTTTCATTTCGAAATTCTTTGAGAGAAAATCTTTCACATCACGTAACGTTCTTTTATTGTTTGCAACAAGCAGAATATCGTCAACGTACAATACTAGGATACAAAACTTACTCCCACTGACCTTCATATAGATACACCGATCAACGGTGTTCTCTATAAAACTGTATGACAATATGGTATCATTAAACTTAATGTACCATTGTCTAGAAGCTTGTTTCAATCCATAGATTGACTTATTCAGCTTACATACCATCTTTTCATTTCCCAGAAAGGAAAATCCCAAAGGTTGATCCATATAAACCTCTTCCTCTAAGTCACCGTTAAGAAAGACGGTCTTTACGTCCATTTGGTGAAGCTCTAAATCATAATGAGCCACCAAAGCCATAACTATCCTTAAAGAGTCTTTCTTCGAAACCGGGGAGAAAGTCTCTTTATAGTCAATGCCGTCTTTCTGAGTGTAACCTTTGGCGACAAGTCTGGCCTTATACCTTTCGATGTTACCCTTCGAATCGCGTTTGGTTTTGTAAATCCATTTACAACCAACGCATTTCTTTCCTTCAGGTAACTCGACAAGTTCCCAGACTTTGTTGTCATCCATAGATTTCAACTCTTCCTTCATAGCATTAAACCATTTTTCGGAATCATTACATTCCATGGCTTTATTGTATGATTCTGGATCCTTATCGATACTCAAGTCACATTCTTCTTCTAGTGAATAAACCACATAGTCATCAGAAATTGCTGATCTTCTCTCCCTTACAGACCTTCGCAATTCTGTTTGTAACGACCTGGATTTTCATAATTCTTTAAAATGCGTAAAAATTTGAATTTTCTTTTTGAAAGTAAATCAGAGTGCGTCTAACCGGATCGCTACTAACTCTTTCGTAAAACTCAATATAAAATCACATTTATTAAGACTTATGCGGAAGCGTGAAATCAAAACCATTAATGTAAAACATTGTGGAAGCATGAATACAATTCAATTAAAGAGACCAAATCATTTAAATACGATTTATTACAACTTAACTTAATTAAAACAGTTTTTCTTTTACCCTTTTTATGTCTAGCCAGCCGTGAGCATCCCTCGAGCGTGCAAACCCATCATCCCTGCTTGCTATTGTTTGTTCTTTATCTTTTGCTACTCCTAGTTCAAGCATTCCTCTACGTACAGTACCTACATCTACACCACAAGCAACTGTAAGCCCAAAGGACTTAGTAAGGAAAAAGGGAAATGCAATTATGAAATGCCTCTCTTTAGGTCATTTGGAATGGGGACCACCCAAACCAATTCTTTCATTTACGTTTTCTTTCTTTCTTTCTTTCCTTTCTTTCTTTCTTTGCTTTCTTTCTTTCATTTCTTTCTTTCTTTGCTTTCTTTCTTCATTTCATTTATTTCTTTACTCGTACTTTGAGCTGGAGATTGGAGGATTTCCTTTGTGATGGAATAGTGATCGAATCTAACCTTTTACTTACAACTAGAACTCCTGTACCCTATGAGGGAGAGGCTTCGGCTAGTTGCAGACTAGACTCGACCCATCCGCCCCCCAACTCCCTTTTCTTTTCATTCCTTTCCTTTGTCTTTTCATTATCATTTTACTTCCTCACCATGCATGTGAGTACTACCCCTTCGGAGTACTCCCTACTTGGTTTCTATTACATGATGCATGAACATACATTCTCAACCTAGCATGATGCATGATGCATATAACATAACTTTAATAATTAAAGGGCGCACATAAGTAATTGAAAACAAGCTGTAATGAACGTATATATAAAGAATAACAATAAATGAATGTGCACATTAAAATAGAAGTAACTGGAATTTAAGACACATTTAACATGAAAGCAACCAACCAAATGGAATAGCACGCTCAACACCTATAATGAATTTAAACAAGGCATACTTGAACTATTAGAACACAATACTGTAAATCGATATGTTAATTCTTCTAGTTAATTTCCTAGTCCATTTTCATGCTTTCTACATTTATCATTCTAGGTGATTGTTCTAATTAGCTATCAAAGTAATTGTTCTAGTTAGCTATCAAAGTAAATTAACATGCTCTTGAGTTTATTCCATGTTTTTATCCTAATTAACAAATCAAACTTTGGTTTAGAAAAGTTATCATGCCAAGGACGTGAAATCTAATCTAGATCGTAAGTAATACCAAGAAGACAGTATCAAAACAATTATGAAACATTCATTCACTTAGTCATTAAATCTTTAACTCATTCATGTTTACTTCGTTATCTTTTCATACTCTTTATCATTCTGTTATCTAGAAAAGTAAAGCATCAGTTATGTATTTAAAGTACGCATTGAATGAAAGTGAAAGCGCATATAAAGGAAGGTAAATAATACTTGCATTGAAAGTAAAGCAGCATTAAATCGAAACAATGAATGCATACAAGTACGGCAAACATACAAGGAATTCATTAAATCTAACATGTTTAATAGTTAAACATACTCACTAATTAATCATAGTTAATTAACTTACTAATTATGATTAACATGCTCGCTAGTTAGTTCATTAATATTTAATCATGCTCACTAATTTTCCAATTAATTACCCTAATTGATTTCATACTCAACGGTAGGTTATTCCTTGCATTTAGTTAATTAACACATTCAACAAATTAGTTAATTAACATGCTTTAGTTACTTAACAATTTAATATTGACCTAAATAATTACAACATGCTTAGCTATTAGTCTTTACATGCTCAACAATATGTTTAAAGTAACTACATGCTTATATTTAATAAATTGGTTGACATGCTAATTCATTTGACAATTAACTAACTTAATTAGCAATTAAACATATTAGTTATATACTAAATTAAACATATTCAACTGTGAATCAATATAGTTAGTTTAACATGCTTGGATCATTATTTTGATTCATGATATAATTATAGTTCATTTATATGTTAACTGCTAATTTCATAGAAGATCCATTAATTACACTAATACATTATTATGTTCATACAACTTAACTTTTAAACGAGCAACAATCACAGAGAAACACAATGCGTAAGGAAAATAGAACAATACTGGAAAATAGAACAATACTACACAACAAGTAAACTTCTAAGATTAGCATAAAATTCTTAGCTCTTCTATCGTTCATTTGTTCATTCTTCATCTATTAAACATTTCCACCTCTTTATCTAACCACACAGGAACTATAACAGGTATCTACATAGCACTAATGAATAACAAAGTTAACCCTAACAAAACATCACATAACAAATAAAACAAAGGAACAAAGCATCATTCAAAGTAATATCATAGAACATAAATCTACACTATCATTAACATAGAGAGCATTTCACAACAATTAACCTAATAAATCAACTAGTGGTAACAATCAACTAACATTAAGCATAAGCATTAAACTAACAATACCTAGCATTAACACTGAACTCACACCCATACTTGTGGTGTAGGGCCTCAATGGCCAAAGCACCCAATTTTCCTTACCTCGATTATTTAGCGTGTATCAATGCTTAACCGTTATCCATCTTCTCTTCTGATACCTTCACAATTAGAATATTTATCATGGACAACTTCTCATTGAAATCTATATTTTAACACTTAGCAAAATGTCAATATTCACAACTTAGCGACCAACGAGATATGCTCATTATTCTCTTTATCCAAATATAATGGCAGCAGATAGATCACTCCAACAGACATGACTAATAGTTTATAAACTTGTCACAAACTTGTCACGAGCAACAACAGAGAGCACATTCACTTCATACTAATCACGTGGGGGTCATCAACAATTCAATTCAAGAGTTCATTCCAAATCCTAGCCAGACAAGCGACAGTTCACTTATATCATTCATAACACTAACAAAGGCAACCATCAATCCATTAAACAACAAGGTAATCCCTTTTCATGCTAATATGGGTTGTTTTAGCATTTCATTCATTCCACATACTCATAAATGTAGACTCAAATAAAACTGCAAACCCAACCAGAGACTAACACAATTGGCAGAGAGAGAGCAATGTCCCAACATCTAAAAAAAATAGAGAAATCTGCACTACCTGAGAGATCACAAAGACCCAAAAAGAACTGCCAGTCACCTCTCCTTCCTCAGGCAAACTTCTCTGGGTTCAAGCCCTGCACCTACAGCACACCCAAGGTCAGCAGGGAGGACCCAACCGTCTAGATTGACCACCGAGGGCCGTCGCTCGTCCTTCGTCTCTGCCCTAAAAATTCCAGCCACCGAAGACACTAAACCAAGCCTTGCCAGCGTCCGACCACACACACCTCCAATTCGTCGCCGGAACCGCAAGCCGACCGAAGCTCCGACTCCAAAACCGACGACCTAAGC